>WBMV01000470.1:1552608-1598086 GCA_013396655.1 Campylorhamphus procurvoides | reverse complement strand
GGCGGGCAGCGGCGGGGACGGGAGCGGGGAGAGGGATCGGGGATCGGGATGGGGGTAGCGGGGCCGGGGCACGAGGTCCGCCTGCCTCCCCCGGCACCGCCGTGCTGAGCGAGCCCTGCCCTTGCCCTGTGCCGGCAGCCGCGCTCCAGGCCGGCCCCAGAACCGGCTGCCCTCGTTGGGGGCTGGTTGGAAAAGGAGTGTCTGGGAAGTGCAGAGGTTGTTCTGGAAAATGAACCCAAGGGACTCGAAAGCAGAGGGTCAGAGAGGAGTGCAGGGCGCCGAACCTGAGCTTGCAGCGTGCCCAGGGGGCCGAGGAGGCCAGGGGTACCCTGGGCTGTGTAGCGATGTGGCCAGCAGCACCAGGGCAGGGATCGCCTCACTTAGTGGAGGAGGGAGAGGCTGTGGGTGTGTTTACCTGGACTTCAGTAAGGCCTTTGGCACAATTTCCCACATCATTCTGGAGAAACTGGCTGCTCAAGGCTTTAGCAGGGGTGCTCTTTGCTGAGTGGAAACTGGGCCCAGGGAATGTTGGTGAATGGAGTTACATCCAGCTGGTGGTGTTCACCAGGGATCAGTATGGGGGCCAGTTCTGTTTAATATTAGTCTTTATCAGTGATCTGATTGAGGAGGTTAGGGACCCCCTCTGTCAATACACCAAGTTGGGTGGGAATGTTGTACTGCTGGGTGGTAGGAAGGCTCTGCAGCGGGATCTGGACAGGCTGGATCAACGGGCTGAGGCCAGTGGTATGAGACAAAGTGCCAGGTCCTCCACTTGGGTCAAACAACTCCGGGTTTGGGGATGAGCAGCTGGAGAGCAGCCTGGAGGAGGAGGGCCTGGAGGTGCTGGTTGACAGCAGCTGAACATGAGCCAGCAGAGTGCCCAGGTGTGCATTGATCTCTTTTGCCAAGTAATGAGCAATGGGATGGTTGCGCCAGGAGAGGATTAGATTGGATGTTAGGAAAAAATTTATTCACTGTCAGGGTTGTCGAGAACAGGAACAGGCTACCCAGGGNACCAGGGATCAGTATGGGGGCCAGTTCTGTTTAATATTAGTCTTTATCAGTGATCTGATTGAGGAGGTTAGGGACCCCCTCTGTCAATACACCAAGTGGTGGACTTGGCAGTGCTGGATGCACAGTTGGAATCAATGATCTTAAGGGTCTTTCCAAATCTAAATGTGATTCTATGAAAGGGAGAATGGAAGTGTGGCAGAAATAGGATAATACAGGAATTAAGGAAAGTATGAAGGGAGAATTGATTTGGGAAGGCGAAAGGTGACAAGGTGCAGAAGAAAGAAGGGTAGTGTAGAACATGTAGGTGAGAAAAGAGAAGGGAAACAACATTCAGAAAAAAAATTCCAACCTTTTTTCTTTTCCTTCTCCTAATTATCTCTTCTATCACAAAGATGATCCTTGTGGGGCTGAAAAGGACTTCTGTTTGCGCCACTTCAAAGATTATTTGGCATGGGGGCCCCCTCCTTCCTTTTCCAGTTTCATCTTCTGATGCCAGACTGTCCCCGTCTTCCCAACCTCCTTTTACGTGTGCTGTGTCAGGACACCCCCTTTCCTGTGAACCTGCACTCAGCACAACTTTGTGCTGTAGCCCTTTGCTGGAAAAAGTGGGTGACGGGGCTCTTTTTGAACTCAGGTTTCGTGGAAAAAAATGTGAATTAGAATTAGTGATTCTGAACACAAACACAATTTTGTGCATGCAGTAACTACATCTTGGCAAATGAAATTTGTGGTGAAAAAGTGGGTTGACTGGTTCAGAGTCATTTCAGAACTAAAGTACATTACAATATGATACTTTCCTTCAGTCATGTGTTCCACTTGGGAGCTCTGTATCTGAAATAACTCTTCCAGTGCTTCAGAGCACTTCATTTAAAAGTCATTGACAGTTTCAACAGGAACTGAAGTTTAAAAATAAACATACTTATTCTTCACCTTTTTGTACCTACTAAAGCTGAAGTGGTTTACAGTTACAGAACTTACACAGCGAATTTGAAAGTGAGTCCTCCAAATGGTCTTAAATAATTATAATTCCTTTTGAAGTCATACAAGTCTTAGCTGTTGCTTAAGCTAAACTATTACTATATTCAGTATGTACTGTCTTTCTCAACCACAAATGTGGCTTAATTAGCATACAATGATTATATGCCACTTGGAGAGACACAAACCATTCTGATGTGCAAATGTGTTTGTGCCTTTACCATTACCGTCTATTAGTTTTCATTTAAAATTAAAATACTGCAATGGATTTATATAAGCTTCCATTATAGTCTGGTTTTAGTATTCACAGAAAATACCAGTAATTTCTAATAGTGTATTAATTTTCCTGAAGCCTCATATCGTTATAAACTGTAGAAACTTTGTATCAGTGGTAATTGGTGTCGATCTGGAATATCAAGTTTTAAAACACTGGGGAAAAGATTCAGTGTAACTTGTTGAAAAAAATATTTTGTGTGGACTAGCCCCTCAATATCCATTGTTACGATATGCTCAAGTACTGTTTCTTGACTTATTTTTCAGAACAGCGTATCTACCTGAAATGTGTTTTACAGACTTTTGTGAAGGAGTTTTTCTTAAAAGCGAAGTAATAGAATGATTTTCTGCTTAGAACTGAAAGTAAGCAGAACTTAGTAACCAAGAAATAATTAATACCATAGAAAAAATGAAAGCTGTGGTGTCTGATGGAAATACTGCTTTCTCTTTTTGCTACCTACAGTGGACAAAGAGATACCATTTTAAAGATTACATTGGTAATGATTTAGAAGAGTGGTAGTGTGCTATCAGATAGAATAAACTGAAGAGTATACATACATGATTGGGAGTTTTATGATGTGCAGCATTGATGTGCACTACTCAGTAGTTTAGGGGCTAAACGGGCTAAAAAAAAATCTGCCAAGCCACTTTTTTTTTTTAATTTAGCAATGTGGTATATTTTCAGAAGTAAATCAATAGAGGTGTTTGCACAGCAGTGCTTTTGCCATATGTCAGCACAAGTGGAATTGCCAATACATGGTAATAAAGGGGTGAACCTCTCTCTTCTGTGGTGGTGTGGACTGCAGCCTTTATTGGGAGAGCAGCTTCAACAGACAACTGTAATCCTTCCTGCCTTCCCATAATCCATGAAGTTTTTGAACATGAATCGTTAGCCTGCTATTTTCTCTTGTACTTTAGTGTACACGGAGGAATTTTACATCTCATTTAGAGAAAATCCACCTGCATGCAGTAAGGTATTCCTGCATAGTACTTGTTTGCTTTAGACCAGGCAGAGATTCATTTAGGTTAGTGTTGGTTTAGATATTTTAAGTTTGTAGTACTTCAGCAGCCTTGGAGAACACCATGGTTTTTTTAAGATGATGAAGGTATTTAAATTCACTGCACTAGAGTACAGACTCAAAGAGACTGGAGAACTTGGACACCATCAAGCACAAGGTTGAAAAACCTCTTCTACCAGACTTCTGCTTCCTACAGATTTCGCCTCCTGCTGACTATTGATACCTGTTGAATATATAAGATGTTTAAGCTTCAGTGTCTGTACCTCAGTTCACCTATCTTTGAAAAAGCAGTGATAATTCTGACTTAAATATTGTGAAAATACATTAATAAATATGAGCAAAACTCTTTGAAGTTGAAAAATATAATGAGATTTAAGTACATTCCCTTTTCGTCATGATTAACCTGTCAAACCTTTAAATGCTGAAACACTGCTCTTGGGGGGGAAAAAAAAAGGTGAAATGTCAATTAAGATAATAAACAAGCAAAGATGCAGATCAAATAAGCAGAACAAGCAAATAAAAGAAATATGGGGGAAATCCAAGGGACAGAACAAATCTAAAAACATACAGCTCAGAAAAATGATAAGAAAATTTGAAAAAAATGCTGCTGGCAATTGGAAGGGCAATTTGTATGCTACTAAGAAACACCTTTGTATAAGATTTGGAGTGTATATTAATGTGCCAGAGAAATCTGAGCGGCACTTTGTCTCCCAAAATCTCAAATGGATCAATGGTGCCCTGTAAGTTCCTGTTTCTTCTCTGACTAAGAGGAGCCTATGGCAGCTGCCTCCAATATATGAGTCCCAGCTCTTCAGAGTTCAAGTGCTCCCAAGGGCTGGCTGAATGGAGGTTTTCTTGAAACAGACTGGATTGGACAAGAAGTCTGAGATTGGGCAGAGGCCCGTAGGTGGGACAAGGTAGCCTTGCGGGTGGAGGTAGAAGGGAGGATCAAATTTAGGGACAAGTAGAATAATCTTGCACGCAAAAACATATCCTATTCCAAATCCTAGAATGGATTCAAGATGCTTAATTTTGGTATTTCCTCTTACAATAACACATATTTGCAGATTAACAGTCAAAAGCATATAGCTTCATTTGCATAGACGATGAGAATCCATCACTGCTGATGGTCTGCCCAATAGGCCAAACAGTGCTCTGTGTGGGGGATCACCCACCTGGTCACAAGAAAAACAAATACACAGTAATTGTTTATTTTGTGAACCTCTTGTTCTGGTTGGTTTGCTTGTTTGTTTGTTTTAAAGGTGGACACGTATAACTCCAAGCTGTATCTTCATCAAGAGCACCAAAGCCAAAATAATGCTGGTTGGTATTTCCTAACTTCTCAGGATGTGATTTCTCAAGTTCCTAATATTCTTTCAACGTAGCTTCTGTGTTGTGATATGTGGAAGGCCAGAATTTATGTGCTTTATTATTGCTTCATAAAAGAGACTAGGAACATATTTTAAGTATTTATTATCCTTCTTTTGAGGTGACACTTTCAAAAGCTTCTAAGAAATCATAAAGTAAGAAAAATCCCTCTTTGAACTGATTTTGTACCATCTTAGGATGACTGATTTTTCAAAGGCAGCAATAGATTTCAGAAATATGAAAGCCTTGACTGGTGATGCCAAATAAAAATTATTTTTAAAAACCCACAAGCTGCTTGTTCTAAAGTTTTCATTTTATGCCCAACAAGTTGATCTCTGTCCTTCAAGGTAATAAAATACTATGACAAGCCAAGAACACATAGTTCATGTCTCTTTTTTTGTTTTTCTTAGTGAGAAGCCAAGGAAACACACATGACTGAGAACCTGCAGGTTTGCAAGCAAGAAGAGCAAACTCACTTCTTTCAGCATCACAAAATACTTTTTACTACTTCTGTGGACTAAAAAGCCTCTACAAAGACTTACAACATTGGGAAGCATTTTAAAAGAAACCTGAATTTTTGAAAATGGAAATACAAGATAGAAAAGTACATAAATAAATTCCTTTTTAAGTGGGAGGATAAAAAACCACCAAAATAATACTTAAAAATATGGGGGAAATAATCTTTGCAGGCAAAATAAAGAGGGGAAAGAGAAACTGAACATAAGCACAAGATTAAATGGGAAGGACAGAAATGAGTGATCCAGAAATAATGAAGATGCTGTTTCATATTAATTTGGAAAGAAATGTCCATAAAGGTTGGACAACTTAGAAGTAGCAAAAGGTTTATAAAAAATAGCTGTTCCTAAAAAGCAGTCAAGAAAACATTTGAAAAATGTGCAGAGTTGTAAGTCCATCAGCCAGCCCAGCTGCTATGCATCCTAAGGGATAAAAGGTATTTGCTATGAAACTTCCTGTAGTGCTGTCAATGAAGGCTGAAAAGAGAGACAAATACTAGAAGACTGAAAAAAATCAAATATAGTCTCTTTTTTCAAAGAAAGCATATAATGCCCTCTGTAATTGCAATCCATGAGATTATACTTGACCACTATGTATCTGATTGTAGAAATGCTGTGTAACAAGAGGATGCTGTGTTTCAGAGACAAGGATGTAATTATTTTTGCTTAGAACTTTGAGTTAGTTCACAAAGGCAGTATGCTGACAATAAAAAGATGCTTCATAAAAATAAACCTTTGAATGAAAACTACAGCTCACAGAGAGACCTCTCAAGGCAGTGACTAAAGCAGGAACCTTGCACAGACAGCCCTCCTTTTAACACCTGATGATCTGGGGCACAGGAACACTGTTGGCTTTCTAGACGGTTTATTACATGTTCTCATAAAAGTCTTTTTGTGGGTGTGTGTTTTGCAATATTTCTGTGCTGTAATACAAGGGAATGCCTCTCTGTGTTTCAGTTTCATAATGCAGAAGGCTTGCTGATTGGGTCTTCACTTCTTGCGTGTGATTGTCCCAGGATACAGTTTGCTCAGGATGTTCAGGGAGTGCAAAGGTGGCATACATGCAGTGCTGTCTAGCAGAGCCGCAGAGTTGAGGGTGAGCAAATTGCTCTGGAATCACAAGACAGACCATTGGTTTTAATGCAAATTACAATCTGAGCTGGTTTTAAATCATCCTGTTGATCTGTGCAAAATGTATGGGTATGGGATGTATGGGAGACTGGACTGCAAAGAATTTTCGTCATTTCAGTCTCAAGAAATTTAAAATGGTTCTTTGATACCTCCTAGGGCAGTTCTTAGTTGCCATTTTCTGTCTTTCATTTCAAAGAAATATTTTGAATACTTTACCTGTATGACACCTAGTGAGCAAGAAAACTATATTCTCCTCCAGCTGGGCACCAAGGCAAGGAAGCCTATATGTTACTGCAAGGTTTCTCAGAGGATCCCAGCCAGTCTGTTCCACCCACTCTGCTAAATAAGATGGAGGCTCCTGTTAGAGGCAAACCATATAGAAAAAGGAACCTGGTGTGGAAAAGCTGAGTGTCTCTGAGCTATTGGCAGTCTTCTCTGGAAAGTTGTTGGCTTTTTTCTTCTTGTCTGATCTATATAATATATATTTAAAGTTGTGTTTGTTGTTGTTTTCTTTTACCATTACTGGTAATCTGTAATTTTTACATCACTTGTCTTTAGTGTACTTCACAACACTAGAGAGCTATAAATATATCTAAATTTATTTGCTCGACTTCTGTGTTTATAAAGTTCCCACTGAAAGTGAGGTCACTGAACTAGAGAACTGACTCTCCGACTGGTTCTCAAACCCCTGTAGCATCTCACTGTCTTTCTTGGCACATGAAGCATGACCTCTTGTCCCGCAGTGGCCAGGCATATTACCAAGAGGTTTTATCATAGTCTTACTCAACATTTAATTAATAATATATTTTTTCACAGCAGTGCATCTACATGGCAGTTTTATTTTTTATTTCCATTAATAACTCTATGAGGTACAGACAGAAGTGAGAAATCAAAGGTCTGTGTAAATGGTTGCGTTTCTGGAAAAATACAACATGGAATAAACCCCTGAAAGTTATAGTCAGATTTTATGTCCTCCTATTCCCCAAATGAATTTAAAAATTCATGGGAACCACCTTTCGTCTCCATGAAGTATCATGTGCTGAAACCTCATCACATTGACACATCACCAGCTAAGTTTAGAGTAAACTTCTGGATGCAATCAAGTGACCCATGGCCTTGGCAAAGATCTAACTTGAAGTCTCATGGGGAAATAATTCAGGCTCTTAATTTAAGACAAGGCCAAAGGAATCGAGCCCTGCAATTCCTGCAGTCAAAACCTAGAAATCCCATTTTGATTTGAATAGTGAGCTTCTCTGTTGCTAGCAGGTATGTGCTTAAGAGTTAGTGAGGCACAAATCTCCTGCTATTTTGCCCTTAATGTGGAAAAATCAATCACCCTCTTTAAACAGCAGAATTCAGATAAAACACACAATGCTCAGAGGTTGTGAAAAGGCTCTTTTTCTAAGACTTTGATAATAAGAAGAAGTTAAACAGAATTTTAACCTTTTTTGTGAGTAGTTTTGAAGTGACTGAGGACCTGATTTTCATTTGCATCAAGGCTTCTGCATTAAGCTTAAAAGACCTTAAATGGGCATAAGCTGCAATTAGGACCTAGTCCCCTGTCTCTCCTAGCTTAAGGTGTATAACAACTCTGAATCTTTAATGGCTATAGATGCAGCTCCAGGGCAGAACCTCTGATGTCCAGAGATTCAACTCTAGGGAATAGTGACAGCCTGGCAGCAGCCCAAAAAGACAATTAAATAAAAGTCTGTCCTCTGAAGCCCCCAGAAAATCAGTATGTTTAAAATGTGGTTTGTATCATACATATTATATAAATAAAATGAGGAAAAACTATTATAATTTTTAATTGGTGGTGAAGAAGCCTAACAATTATCATAGTTTATTATCTGAGTATTTGATATAGTTGATACATTTACTGTTATTTTATTTTTCATATGTATTATTTGTACATAGTTACATTAAAAATGTATTAGTGAATAAGCTCCACCAAGAAAAAGCTAAAACTGTACTTTAAATTAGCAAATCCAGCTCATCAGCCAGCTGTTGCCAGTAAGAATGTCATTTTCTTTGAGACTCCTCTTTCAGATGTGGATGAAGTTTCTCGGTGGATTCCTCTGTTACAACCAGGGCACTGGCAGGCAGGAAAAACAAAACAAAACAAAACAAAACACAAAACAACAACAAAAACTAGATGAAAAGCAGTGTTGTAAATATCTCGTTTCTGTTGGCAGCCAGGTTAAGAAACAAAGGTAATAAGGCCTGTGACAGTCCACCTCTTGGCCGTGAGCAGTCCTAGCAGTGAGAGGAAGGAAAAGACCGGTAATATTGAGCAGTGATTCTTCAGTGCAAATCCTGTGCCAAGACATCTGTGTCCTGAACAGAAAGAAATGGAACCGTTTGGGTAATGTCTCCTGGGTTAAGGGTAAAATGTGTCACAAGAAGGATGCAGGATATCCTAGGAAATTTTTACCAATTATAGTCCACATAGTAAGGATAATACAAATGAAGGTAGATTTAGTATAGTCAGTGAGTTACCTAACAGATGTAAGAGAGAAGGAAGGAGACGCCTGGTGTCAGGAACTTCATAATATCTCTGGTACGGAGGACGGCAGAGGAGTTAGACAGACCCTGCGATAGATGTACCCGAGCTGCAAGAAGAATCCATTCAGTTTGAAAGCTACTGGGATTTTTTCCATGCCAATGGCTTCTTGGGACATGAGGTCTCCCACAGCTTCTTCCCTCCATGCCAGGTTCCAGAGCAGCAGGGCCTATCCATATAAAAAATGAGGAGGGTGCTTTTGTTTGGCACAAGAAATCTACCAAGAATTTTTCAGCTTGTAAAGTAAAGCTAAAGAAAGGTGTTAGTCTTATAATGGCAAGTATGCAACATAAAAAAAATTATAGTGCATATTTTATTATTATATTTATTAAAAATATCATATTGATATATGGAATAAAGGTTTAAATAATTTAAAAAAGGTTGTCCCAAGGCCACAAACTGTGAAAAGTGGAAGAGTATTCCAAAGAAGTACTGAAATATGCTTTTCTTGTAATCCTGTTCCCTGCTTACCTGCTAGGAGATAAGATACTGGAATAGATGAAACTTTGGTCAGGAAAGCATTTTATTAGTCCATTTGTTTATACTTCAGTTACTGGAATTTAAAGTCAGATGTTTCATACTACAGTCAAAGGAATATTTCATTAAAGCCTTCTGTGATAACTGTAATAATATATACCCTGCTGTTTATTTTCTTTATAAAAAGCAACAACTATATTTTAATTCATGAGCATGCATATTACATAATTTAATTTATGTGAAACTGAGAGAGCATCATATCTAGAGATGAAGTATAATGGGTTTATAGTTACATATCTGAAAGACAGGCTGGATGTGAAGGAGTCAAAGTTTGACTTACACTTGGAAGGAGAAAGTGTGTGTTTGCTATTACCAGGTTTTTCCCAAATGTCACACAAAAAGGTTATTTCAAGCATCAGTAATTAATTTATATCAAACCTTTCAGACATAACTGTAGTCCTATATAGAGGAAATGGGTAAATAAGAGAAGAACTCAAAGGTTCTGACATATATGAATGTCTGTTTAATATTTTAATGATTTATATCCATTAGACTTGAAAACATAGTCAGAATTATGTTGAAAAAAAATTTAAAAAACCCCAAAAAGACAAAAAAAACCCCTCAACCCTAGGAACAGGAGGCCAAATCTGAAGTTTAGTAGCTGTCACTAGTGATTACAGATCAGATGCTTTCATGCATAGCCCACTAACCCAAATGAAGGTGCATAATGAAAAATGTCACTGAATTGAGAATGTTAATTTTTCAGGAGATGTTGAGTTGGTAGTTGTCTTTTTTTATATATTTAGCTAGGAACACATACCAAAGCATGTTCTAAGTTATGTATAAATAACTACATCTTTCCCTCATGCGGAGACATCATGTCTCTGAATTTGCCTTGCTAAAATTCAGGATGCCAGAATATACAACTCCAGTACAAGAGCAGAATATGGGAGAAGGGTTGCTTTCATTTTCAACATAAAAGCTTTTCCTTCTACAGAAGAGAGAATGAACCAAAGTTTTTTTAGAGGTATTCTTCGTTGGAATAGGCTGAATAATAAAGTTTGCAGAATTAGAGGTCCTTTTCACAAAACAATAGCGAGCAAAGATGCAAAAGGAGGGGACATGCCTTGTAGAACACCAGTGAGAAATTCATGGATATGTCTACTTGGAGTTATTCCACTGGATAAGTTTATTCATTCATTTAAATTGCACTAATTAAAGCCATTAAACAGAAGTGCACCAATACCACCTTTTTCTCCATAGACAAAGTGCTTTTCTTGTTAATCATACAGTCTACGGTCTATGTCTGTATATTAATAAGTCCTTCAACATTCCATGAAGCTATTCCAGAGTTGTTTTTCTAATGGTAAGTTATAGGATGCCTACCAGAAGCTACAGGAATTTGGCGATTGGATTAAAAGTAACAACTGCCACGATTCTTGTGCTGGCATCCAGTGATTTTGCCAGCGCCACTTTTGACCTGCTGACAGGCAGCGTAGGGTTGCTGCTGAGTGCTCTGAGCATGTCTATCAGAGTATACATACATTGGCAGGTGGGCAGGCAGATTGATTTGGCAGTGTAGTTTCAAAGGGCTTCTGGGGACATGGGAATATTCTCAACGGCAAAGGAGAAGAAAGATGAAGACTGAAAAGCTGTTTTCCTGGAATCCCTGCACACAATATGAGACATGCTTGTAGACTCAGCCAATGAGCAGGACTCCTGGGATAGGTGATGAAGCAAAACTCAGATATCTGGGCACCCTAACAGATTGTCAGAAAGGCAAAGGACACTTCCTAGAAATCTGTGTCGTCAAAGTCACCTAAGAGTTGCAGCACCAGAGCAGCAGTGTGGAGTTGTCCCCAGTGCAGAAGAAATAGGTTGCTCTTGCTCTTTGGGAAGCTGGCTATCCCCACTTACTGCCTGCTAGTAGTTAACCAGGTTGGGGCTGGCCGATCAGCTTCTGGGCTTGTTGCCATGGTAGATTGAGATGTTTCTTTCAGCAGTGCTGCTCTACCAGGTGTATACGCAGGAGGAACTGGCATATCTTCAGAAAGCAGAGGAGAGATATTTGTGTCTACTGATTTTTGGGAGCACCTTTTCTGGTTCATTTGCTCTGACAGTGCCTTCTCAATGTCTGCATTCAGTGACTCCTAGATGGAACTAAATATACCACTTGGGAAGGGCAGGATGGACCTCTGCAGTAGCTCATGCACATGGATGATAGGGCATTAAAGATTGCTGCCTAGCATCTGTGCCNGGGGGGGAAGTGTTCACATGTAGCTGGCACAGATGCCACTTAAAAACATTAAAATGCTGCCAACCCTTTCAAGAGCTAAAAAGGGAATAGACAACCTGCTTGGTGATATTCTCGGTGAGAAAGATACCATAATACAGAAAGTTCCTTGATGAGGCTTTTGGAAATAAAGTATAAGGGTGGAATGTAACTATACAGGCTGGCAGAAGCAGTGGCAACAGAATCTGCTCCCTACTAGGCTGGACACTTCAGAGAGCTTCACTGTAATCTTCCTTCCTCTTTATTCAGCTGTTAATAAACTTCTAGTTCCACTTCTTCCACTTGAATGAGAAAAACCCTTTAGACAATTTCGGACCCCAATCCCATATATGTAAAACAAGATTAACTTGGTTGGCACCAGTTGGGCGTACTTTATGGAATTCATCAACAATTAGATCACTTGGCTTAGGTCAAATGTATAAATAACAAAGGTGTTTCCAGTGCTTTCTCTCTAACGTGATTTCACTTGGCTGTCCTTGGAGTCAGTCTTTGCTCAGAGTTCAAAAAGACCTGGATTTCACCCAGGGGTGTTCCATCAGCATAAATCTGGCCTAAATGGTACTGGAATAAGCTCTACCACCTTAGTGAATCATGCAAGCATCCCTTCAGTTGCAAGTTTGGGGCTTTCAGTACACCTGTCCAGTACTCTGCTAAGGCTGAAAGGAAACACATTTCACCAGTGATGGGAAAACAAGAGAAGAGAAAAATATTTGCAATTCCAAAAGAACTAAATGGAAAAGCATTGCCTAGAAATAGCTCCACACACAGACTTGCATAAAAATCCTTTGTCTGTGGATCAGGGGTAACTTGTACTGTACACTTTGATGTGGCATTTTATTTTCAGTCCACTGCAGACAGAGATTTTTTTCAAAGCAACAACTCTACTATTTACTGCATGCCACAGCTATTTTTAGAATGAATTGTCACAAAACATAGTTTAAAAAGAGCTTTCATGTAAGACCCACAGAAGTCTGTCTCCTTACCAAGTAGTACATATTTCTATCAAAAACTAATCTCTATTTAATTTTTCTCAAATAATAACATCAAGTTATTACATAATTCTTTGCCTCAGTAGACATCAGTGCTCCATTCTTTTCCTATATCTTAAAGAGGAGGGAAAAGAGTTTACTTTGATTCTGCACTACCTTGTCTTTATGTATTATACTTAAAATGCAAACTAGATGCAGGCTACTGTAGGTACTTGAGCAGCTTTCTATGCACAGTTTGAAACTGGTTTGCCCAGGCAGGTGCATATGAAACAATGTGTGGGAGAATCAGGGCCCCATACTCAACTGAAGACATTCCTGGACTGAGGGCACATATGGCATAAGTCAACATCATTCTGTTCTTAATGGAGCAAATTTTCTGTAGATAAGGATGTGGCCATAGAGATGCTCAAACTGGCAAAGAGAAAGTTCATATGGAAACTAGAATGGGAAAAATAGCCTAATATCCAACTTTTCATTTGATTACACTTTGATTTATTATTAAATGTATAATTAATTAATTTAAGGTGGAAACCAGCTGATTTTAAAGAAATAGAATTGCTGAATCTATTGTTTCCTACTCACAAGCTTATCCCTTTTTTTGAATCCTGGGATAGAAAACTGTGTCTCCATAGAAAGTTTTGAGTAAGACATGCTTACCCAGCCCGGTGGCAAATCTGCCTTAATCTCTATATATGAGCAAAATACACTCCTCTTAGTCTTTGTTTTGGCCATAAAGAAAACAAAAAGAAATTATGCATTTAGACATACAACACCCATTCTGACCCCCATCTAACTGGAATCCCTGCTTGTTCAATGCTCCCTGAGGTGTGCATACAGCTTCTAATGGGTACATTTATACCAGTGCCAAATTGAGCAACACTGCATTTCCTGGATGAATAGCTATGCCAGTTTGCAGCAGTTGAAAGGACAGACTTTGAGGTCAAGTGTTTTCAGTGTCTGCCTGTCTGGGACACCCAGAACTAGTTTTTTAATGTGTTTTTCATGTTAAAGTGTGGACAGACCACTGAATGTAAGAAAGTGCCCTGATGTGGTTCTTTGGCACTGTTGTATCCAAACCAGTGACAAAACACAGAGGACTGGAACTAAGTTGGATGTTCCTGCCTTTAGTTAATCAAAGCTGTAGTGCAGATAGGCCTTGCAAAGGGTGGAAGGAACTCCAGCATCTTGTCTTCTTCCATCTCATTTTGTGCAGCTCTCCTTGCCACATTTTTTTTTGAGTGATAAATACAAGCAAATATTTGTGCATATCTGCAATGTTATTTTATATAACTCAAGATTTACGTCCTATTTATATATTATATATAAGCACACAGAGAATTTTCTAGCAGAAAATTTAAGATGACAACTGAAAAGCTACTTCTAGGAGAATTACATATTTTCAAAGATGTGAAAGCACTAACTGTTAAGGAGCAAAGCTCTAAGCAATGTATGTCATTTTCTCCCAGACCCCTTTCCTTTTGTACTCGCTCCTTTGCCTTTATTGATGCTACTGCACAATAAAAAACAGTGCTCTAGGGTAGACCTCAGAGCCCCGGGTCCTACCAACCTCTTCCTTCCTTATTGTCAGTAGCAGAAGCTACTGCAAGGTTACTTTGTGATCAAGAAAAGAGGTTTGTATAATGCCCCAACTCTGCAGCTTTCAACTGTTCCTCATTTTTCCAGATTAGTGCCTTAATTAAGTCCAAATGTTTTTCATTTTCTCCCTTATGGTCCCTGCTCTGAAACCTGATGCTGGCCATGGACACTGTCCTCTTGTGACCTTTTCTCTTCCTGTTCCTGCTGCTGGCTGGCTTTTAAATTGTGAGCAATTGTAAGAGGGTGACGGTTGCACACTTTCTAGTCTCCACACACACCTGGGGGGCTGTTTGCTCTGTTACTGCAGCTGGAACCAGACATTCACTTTGCTTTTCCCCTTCTCTATGAGGCAGAAGTGAGACAGAAGAGAACAGAATTTTAGCTAGTGAACAAAGCAGTTCATACCATCCACCTGAGTCACTCTCAGTACAAACTCTTAATACAGTGCAGCAGTAATTTATCACATCACTCAAAATGTATAAACAAGCTTTCTTAAGACCAGCCCTTGATTTCAGGGTGATTATTTTTAGGGAGCTGTCTTACAAGTTGGACCTCAAAATGTTCAACCCGGAGGAAAGACCAGAAAGGCAGAAATTTTAACGGACTCATTTCAAACTTAACCTGTAACAATGAAGTGCAAATTTTAGCAATACAGTAAGTCAGCAGAGCTAAGCTGAAGGCAACAGACTAAAATGAAATCAGCTAAGAATCCGGCCCAAGAGAATAAGGAAAGAGAAACTAGAGAAAACAAAAAAGGGCTTGGTCCGTTTCTTATGGCGTGAGTAGCCCCAGTTACTGGAACTACACTGATGTAAAATTGGTTTATGTAGCAGAAAAATCAAATCATATGTCAATTGGAATTGCATGACTGATGGTAAACATAAAAATTAAGCATGAAAACCATGGTCAGAGACAAAACTGTTGCAATGGGAAAAACATGGCAGTAGTATCCTGAAGAGCATTTGCATTAAGAGTAAGTTAGTTTTTATATCTGCAGGAAATAAAAGAGAGAATCTCTAACACTTGTATTTTATCTCTAATACAGAGCAATAGCATGTCTTGCCTCTCAAATAAAACTTTGTATCACTAACCTCATTTCTCTATACGAGGTGTAATAGGATTGTAGAAATCATGCAGATGTGTCCACAGCAATTGCAAGTACCAGAAGATGAATGATGTACAGAAAAGGAAATTGTTTATTTTTTCAGCACAGGGTTTGTTCATTTTTCCCCTCAGGGAGACAGATGAGCAAACATTATGTGCTGAGTGAAATCAGTACCCCTTTCTTTTTGACACCTTTAAAATTATTAGAATTAAATCTATACTTTGCTAAGTGAAATGTTTCAATTTAATCAAACTGTGCTGTCATGACCATACTTACATTAGGAGTTTAAGAGCCCTACTTTGCCCTCAGCTAATCCCTCACATATGAGGTTTTCATGGTGAAATTGTCTCCTGTGTAAGTAATCAAGTACATATGAACTCTGCTGCTAGGGAAATTGAGCACAAGTCCAAACCTCTAAGAATGAATTGCTAGGAAGAGTTGGGCTGATGGGGGGAGCTGGCCTCAGTCATCAGGTCTTCCTGATTCTCTTTCTTACCTTGCAACTAACTCCAGTGAAAATCTTAAAGACAAACAAAATCTGCTCCTGTACCAAGAATATACATTCAATCTGTGTGCTCCTGCTGCCACCGTTCACTCTTCTATTAATTCTCATCATTATATTTTGAAGAGCAAACACCCATAATTTTAAAATAATACTAGTCCATGCAATCAGATGAAAGACCTAAAAGGCAGCATCACTGTGTAAGAGTTTCCAAGTTACAGAAAGCGTGCCCAGCAGGAATGAAAAGAGCAATAACAGAAATACCAGTTCAGAAGACATTTTTGTAGGATCACTGGAAAATTTCTGATCAAAAATCAGTGGAAGCTAGTGGGACAGTTCCAAATTTAAAGGGGAACAGAGGTAAACTAGCCAAAATGGGACCGCCATGAATTTTAACAGTAAAAATCAACAGAAAGAAAGTGATAAAGAAGTAAGATTTAGGCCTCTTCGTAATGAACACTCACAAAAATGGAGCATGTGAACTAATTGCAAAGTTGATTTATAAATGGAGCACAGTTCCATAAAAATTGAGTATGTGGCTAGAAAGGTAATCAAGAGGTCATGTAGCCCACTGCTTTACTCACTAATAGGAATTATTTCTAGATGAATTTTGACAGCTGCCTGTCTTTTCTAAAAAACTCAATGTAAATTCTGTGATGTTCCTACTCACAAACATTATAATCTAGCTGTCTACTACTTTCCCACTGTAAAGTTTTACCTAATGCTGAAATTAAAATTTTTCTTATAAGATAATCCTGTAGTGGTTTAGTAAAAAACAAAACATAAACACAACAATGGCAAAAAAACACAAGCAAATATAAACAAACAAACCCCCAAGAACAACAACAAAAAGCAACCAACCAAACACAAACCACTCCAATCTTTTAATGTGATTTTTTATCTATTTGAGGATAGTTGTCACATTGCATCATAGCTCTCTTTCCCTCTATTTTCTCTCTGTGTTGTTTAGGCTGTGCCAGTGTGATTCTTTCAGACTCCTCCCAGGTTCCTACTCTTCATAATTCTTGTTGGTTTTGTTGGATTGTTCTGATTTAGTTTCCATGCTTTTTGAAGGGCATTGGTTAAAACTGGGTATGGTGCTCCAGCTGATGCTCTGGCAGTGCTCACTAGAGCAGGTGAAAACCTGTCTGTGCCTCCTTACACTCCTCTTTGCGTGATCCACTATTGACTCTGCCTTTTTAAAACAGCCTGACTGTGGAGTCCTGCTCAGCTCATGACCCACTACAACTGCAGATTTCTTTGAAGAGGTGACAGGTAGCCAGGTACCTCCACAATTCTTATTTGGTCAGGGGACTATTCTTGAACAAATGCAGCTCCTTAAGCTTGTCCCTATCTGTTTTCATTCTGGGTTTTGCAGGACATTTCTTCAGTAATTCTTCAGGATAACTTTAAAATCCAATCCCACCGTGCATTCCATCTGCCAACCCTCCAGCCCCATTTCATCTGGAAAATTATTAAATATATTGCATTATTCGGATCCTCAAGAAGGACATCAAGCAGAAAATGCTACAGAACAGATTCCTGTGGAAGCCCTCCAGAAATACACCTGTACTGTAACAGAGAACTCCTGAAAGATTTCTTTTCTGGCTTGAGGTTTCTAACCAAGCTTTTATGCCATCCACAGATGGAGCTTAGCAAGCAGGTGCAACTGGTCTGAAAGCACCTTCCCTCATCTAAGAATTCCTTAACCTGTTCTCTGTTCTGAGCCCTGTGATGGTTAGTCTTAATTGTGCTAGATACCTGGTTAGAGCTCATCATTTGGGTAAAAACTGGTACAAAATTATCTACTTCAGCCTTCTTGGCTTTATAGTTTTTCTTCCTTTTTAAGTAGAAACAATCACTTTCCTTGGATTCACCTTCATTACTACCTAACTTGACCTCATGTCCTTTGCTCTTTGCATCCAGTTTTGGATCTGAAAAAAAATAGAACAAGAAAAGAAAAAGCACAAATTTTGGTCTTTCATGGTCAGGCTAATTTTTTTCAGTGCTCTGAACAGTCTAATTTGGTTTCATTTTACTTTTTTGGACATATATTATGATAGCTTAACCAATTTGGTCTCTTTTTACAGTGTCTGTAGTTTTTCTGATGTGGAATAATATATACTACTGTCCTTAGAAACATTTCTTTAAGGAGTTTACAGCTGTTTTTATGCCTGTGTTCACTTAGCTACCTGCTATCTAATAGCTTATTGAAGCCTCCACACTTCTAGTCCACCATCTTTTTTTGCTCTTCTTCACTTCCTTTCCAAGGATCATATACCCTGTGACTCCAAGGTTACTCTTACATATGTAATCTTTCACCTTCACACTCACATCATTCTTTACTGCTTAGCATCACATCTGTAAAAGTCCTCTTTCTGACTCCTTACTCCACTATTTTAAATAGGAATTGTCAGTGATTCCAGGAACTCACTGGACGTTGGCGTCATGTTGCATTCTTTCACCAGGGAATACCTGGACTGTTAAAATCCCTCATATCCTGTTCTTTGACTGATTCTGCTTTTTGGACACAAAAAGACTCAAGTATTCCTTGTTTATTATTGTGCAATCCCCACAATCGAAGTCTTCCTATTCTTTTCCTATTTTTCCTTCTCAGACAGTGTAACTTCCTCCACATTCTCAACACACCTATGTAGTCTTGAATGCAGGGCAGCGTATCTTGTTCTGTCTAATCTTTCCTGACCTTCCTGATCAAGCTAATGCTTTGCTTATTAATATTCCTGTCATGCCACCGCCTCAGCACAGTTTGTGAGTATACTGGGAAAGAGAGTACCTATTAATGAGTTTAAAAAGTCTTAGTGCCATTAAGAAGATGCATTTGTTAGAAAGGCTGAGGACTTAAAAAACTGAAAAAGAAGGGGAAGTCTCCTGAGGAAAAAGGAAACTCTCAGAAGCACAGGACAGAGCAGTGAGAGTGCAGCATGACAACAGTTCACACCACTCACCTTGAGGCAGGAGATAAAATGAGACTGGATAAGTGCTCTGAGAGATCAGAGAAACCACGAGTGGCTGTGCTTATTGGACACCACAGCAGGGAACGAGAGAAGAATTTGCTTATATAGAAAGAACCCAAAAAAATGAAATAAGTATGTTAAGAAAGGAATGTTTTCCACTACCTACAAGGAGAGAAATCTTTGGAGACATGATTTGTGCCAAATACTTTCCTATGCTTGATGCATCAGCAGGATTCTGGCAGGTGTCCTTAGGAAAACAGCACATATTTGCACATCCTCTGGGAGACACTCTTTCTGCAGATGGCTGTTCGGGTTGTGTTTGGCATCTACAGTATTTCACAGGAAAACACAGGAAAGAAAGAGCGGTGGTGGTGAAGGTATTAAAGTGTTAGGTAATATCCTTACTTGGGGAAGACAGTAGAAGAGCATGACCAAAAGCTCTGAGGAGCCAGAAATTTACCAAAATACCAACAGTAAATACTGTTTAGCAGAAATAACACATCTGGGAGAAACATTAGGATGTGGATAGGCCACTACAAGGCCATTTCTGACACATTTGCTTCAGTAGGCAAGAAAGTTGAAGACTGCATTCCCCAGATGTCCCTGCCAGGCTGGGAAGTGCTGACCGCTCAAGCTGTCCAACTCCAAACCCACAGGGTGCCCCTGGACAGAGGTGTCCTATGCCTGTGTCTGCAGTGACTCTTGGCAGGCAGCCCATGGTGGCTTACCAGGACCTGTGGCAGCTTGGTGAGCAGATGGATATTATTAGGCAGTACCTTTGGATGGAGCACAGTTCTGCTCTAGCACATGCAAAGCCAGAGACCAGTAACTTAGGTATAATGGGTACAAGCAGAAATGGTGTCACTGCATTCACATAGAGAAGGAGTCTTCAGCTTGAAATCAGGGGTGAAAAGCAACCATGTTCTGTCGAAAGTGGAGTCTGTTTGGCTGATCATAAGCTAAGAACCTAGTAAACTTCCTATTAAGATGTGAAACTTTTTTTTACAGGTATGGATATCTGACTTAAAATCAAATACAAATCTAGAAAAGATTTATAGCTGAAAATATATTTTCTGTACCACAAAAAGGCAGAGTGCAAAAACCAGAAGTAAATTCATCCTAGATCAGTCTGATAAAACAAGACAGTGAAGCCTTGGACATAATGATTGCCAGAAGCTTAAGTGCATATTAGGCAGAGCACCACTATACTACTTTTACACTATTGTCTAAATAATCATAATTGATCTTTGTTGGTGATGAGGTGCTTGGCTAGGTAGACCTCTGATCTGGCAGTTATTTCTTCCTCTAAACTTCTGGTGAGAACAGGGTGTACAGAAAGTAGAAATCCAGGAGCAATGGTGTGGCATGTACGGCTTATTTCCTCACCCTGCTAAAATGGAGTTCTCGTTGTTGGGAAGTATTTCATTTAAAGGCAGTGAGCAGTGATTCCAAAGGCACCACAAAAAATGTGCTTAAAAGGATACGTGAAAGTCAACCAAGAGACTGAAAAATCTAAGACAAGGGCCAGGGATGTTTTATATTGGCCTTAAATAAACAGTGCCATTGTGGGAAGTTAAATATGGTAGCATCTGCCAAAAATACTATTCAAGCAAAAGGGCCTATGTTGGTAGCAAAAGAAATATCTCCCCCTCTCTCCTCCCCTGGCATGAAGCAGGCATAGATTTGTTTATGTTGGCTGTATAAACTTCATTGCTCCAAGAGAATTATTCTCAATTCCTGAAATAGCCTCATTTGAAGATATTAGAATAAAAAAGGCAATCTCATGTAGTAACTGTTTCACAGCAACTGAGTTTTCTCCATTATCAGACATTATTCTTAAGCTGTCATAGAGATTTGGAGGGGTGACTGATGCAGAACTAGGACTGAATCAAGTCGTATTTTTCAAAAGAGTCTCATACAGGCAGAGACCCCACGAGGGTGTGAAATTTGAGTCCCAGAACACAGTATAAACAAAACAAAAAGGTTTACAGCCAACCTGAGAATATGAGACCTGGGGAGCATGATTTGTCCCTCAACTGAGTAAACACAGTAGCTGCATTTTACAGCTCCAAATTCAAGAGGTCATTCCTGCCTGAAAAAAGTATCAGCATGTGCTTAACATCCATTGAAAACCCCTGTAATCTGAGCCTCAGTCCAATCAGTCTAATAGGCAGGTCACAGGCAAAAAATATCCGCAAAACACATAGAGATTTGCGTGCAGAAAGATGCTCACATGTCTAGAGAACCACAAAGGGCAGAAGAGGTACAAAGACTTTGCCTAATGCAACTGCAGCTGAACAATGACTGGGAGTCTGCTTCTTACATAAAGCAAAATTGCACAGACCACAATTTCTCCTCTCTGGGAACTAAGAGAGCAGCTGAGCTAACCTTCTGTGTGCAGCCAAGTTAGCCATTTTCTGCAAGAAGAACATTACATTTAATCCAGCAGGGAGGTCCCCATTCAGGTCTCTTCCGAATGCTGCCTTTCAGCTTAATGTTTAATGATTCAAGCTGCCCTCATGCCTTTATGAATATAATATGAAAGGGCTGGAAAAACAACTGTTTGCCTCTAAGATTCATTGCCATCAGATAAAACTATGATACTTATGTGGTGCATGATACTAAAGAAAATTACTCTACTGGGGCATAGCTCAGTGCTGGCAGGAACCATGAAAGAGATGCTTGGTTTCTGGAACTGCTGTGAAAGACTGAGGAAATTTGTTATTTCAATACAATAATAAACAATATGTACATTTAAGTTTTAATCCATAAAAAAATGTATACTAACAGTAAGTCAATAAGACTTCGCTTTGTGGGATTTTCCCCAAGTATTTTATTCAGGTCACACCTCGGAAATGAACAATGAGAACATAAAATTTGAAATTTTACATTAAGTTACTCAAGAGCTGAGTAGACTGAGTCCATGCAGAGAATTTCTCCACTTAATCATGCTGGTTACATTTTTCTATTGTTCTGATTTGGAGTTATGCAGAAAGCAAACAGTATTTATAGCATAAGGAAAATTTCACTTGCCATCCTTTACGCTTTCAAATGGAAAATGTGAGAATGCCACAGACGGAGATTCTTATTCATGTAAATAACGTATTGTTATGTTTCAAGTGTTTGTCAGACCAGGAGAGTATAAAAAATTGAATTTGACAGTTAATTTCTAATCACCTCCTTTATCATCCATTGCAGTGCAGTAATAAATCCTACTTCACCTCTCCCTTGGACCCTTTTTATTCAGGTCACTGCGTTTCCATGGCTGTTGTTTTCATACCTCAACCTCCTGTACTGGGCTCTCACATGTACTTCAAGATCCATCATCAGAACTCCACTGTCTTGAGAACCCCACAAAGATGCAACATTTAGAAATATTACATTAACAAAGGGAAAGCAGACTATAATCGGATTTTTCTCAATGTATTTAGTACATTTGGTGATGTATATCCTTTTACCTTATCATCTTTGGTCTTGATTCACACAAGAAAATGGTTAGCAACTAATGAAATAAGTTGGTGAAACCCTATCTGAAACACTGTCCTGCAGTAGCCCCTTGAGCCAATGATGACCTGGGAACAAGGGCAGCAAAGTTGTGGTGATAGGGAATGTAAAGCCTACTTAGCATAAGGAGGCCAGAGGAGCTTGATGCATTTAGTGTAGCAAAACAAAAGCTGATATGGAATGTCATTGCTCTCTATAAATACACCAGGAGGTTAAACATCAAGGAAGGAAAAGATCTTTTGAAGATAAAGTACAGTGCTGGCACAAGAACAAATGGGCATAAACTGCCCATGAATGTGTTTTAACTGGAAACTGAAGGACATTATGTAGCCAGTTGAGCATTCAACGCTGGAGAGAGCAGACTTCCAATGTGAGTATGGGGGCAAAGAGAGGCTGTAGGATAGAATGCGAACAGCTGATGAAAGGCATTGTGTGATGTGGCTGGGGCTAGCGGGGGACTGGGCTCCAAGACACAGGGGGTCCCTTCCAGCCCTCTGTTCCTTTGTTTTAATTTTCCTCAAAGGTATTTGGAGATTCTGCATGGTGATGTCTCACAGCTGGTAAAGGATATGGCTCAGAGAAGAAAAAGAAATAAGCAACATGTTTTAGTTCACCAGATGTATGTTATTACTTTATTCTCAATTCACAGGAAATGAACAATCATTTAGTACTGACAGGTACATACTGGAACTTACTATCTTTCTTTTAAACCTTAAAATAATGTCCTACAGAAGTTTAGCATTAACCTTAAAGTAGACTTCGCATTTTTGCCAAGATTACTGTGATATCTTGTGAAACCTATGGGGGAAAACAGAAGAAGAAGGAGGCAGCAGGCAGAAACAATATAAATTGCTGCCAGAATGGCTGAAATGTTAGCAAGGTTAAACTAAAAATGTCATCCAAAGCTCTCCTGCTTATAGAGATACCTCAGTGAAAGGTCTCTTTGGAGCTGCAGAAGGTTAGGTAGGTCTGATTTTCATTGGGGTGTAACCCAAATTACCTTTTTAATAGACAATTAGACAAGACAAAAGTAATGGTAAAAGCAGCAAGTGTCTCATTGAATAAAATGGCTATAGTTTGTTAACAGCATTAAGTGGAGTAGATTACAGCTATATAAGGGTAGGTCATTTTCAGGTCTAAGACAAGGTCAGTGTTCTGCATTTGTTTACCAGGATGATTCAGTTTGGCTTTTTACGTAACTTTTTAGTGTTCGCCTCTGAAGAGGTGAAGGTTAGGTATGATAGCAACTAAAGACACACTCAGGCCAGTACTTTCTAATGTTTTGAGAGAGTTCAGCATGCCTTTCTTTAAAAACAGATAAGGCCGGGCTCTCAGAAACAGGCAAGTATCCAGCTCTATCAGCAGCCTGTTTGTCTAAAGGAGGAATTTGAGTGACATCTGAGAGACAGTAGGCTGCTGCTCAGTGTGTTCCCACTTTCTCCTTTTCCACTGGGCAAGTAAATACCAGAAGTGGCATTGAAAGTCTTGGTTTTCCCAGCCACCTCTTGAACTGGTAAATCAGGATGATTTCTAAATAGCAAATAGCAACAGAACCATTTGGGTTGAAAGGGTGTTCTGAAGATCACCTTGCCCAACCTGCTCTTCAAAGCACGGTTAACCTGTCCAGCTGAGGTTTGAGGATCTCTAAGGAGAGTTATCACAATCTCCCTGGGCAGCCTGGACATTGTTCAACTATTCTCACTGGGATTTTTTCCCCCATATGTCCAATTGGAATTTCCCATTCTTATATTTGTCTTGCCTGTTATGTCTCTGCTGTGCAGTCTCAGGAAGAGTCAGTCCCATCTTCTCTCCAACCATTCCCTGGGTAACTGAAAACAACACTAAGATTTCTCCTTATCCTTCTCTTCCCCAGGCTCAGTCTCACCTTATTGCCTCATGCTCCAGCCCTTTGAGCCTCTTGCTGGCTACCTGGACTCTACCATGTATTGCTATCTCTCTTGTACCAGGCAATCTCATATTGGACACATTATTTTATATAAGGTCCCATGATTGTCAAGAGGAGAATAGTCATTTTCTTTGACCCATTGGCTTTACCCTTCTTAATACAGCCCAGTATGCAGATGAACCTTTTTTCCCACAGGGCACCATACTGACATGTTTGACATGTTGTTCACCAGGACTGTCAGTTCCTTTGCTGGTGAATCACCACCAATCCAGCTGACTCCAGCCTGTTCTGCTGCTTGGGATTCATTCAGTCCAAGTGCAGTATTTGCTCTTTCCTTTGTTGAACTTGGAGTTTTCTCAGGATGCATTTCTCCAGCTTGTCAATGTCCTCCTGAATGGCAGCTCTACCACTCTCCCCAGTGTGATACCGTTTGCAAATCTGCTGAGACTGCATTATGGATTGTTGTATAAATGAATAAGGAAGACATTAAACAGCATCAGACCCACTGTTAAATCCAGACAACTACTCAACTGGTTTCCAGTTAAGCTGAACCACTGGTTGATTTTCTTTGAGCCTGACAGTTCAGCCAGTTTACCAGAGATCTTCAAATCCAGCCATCTAGTCTATATCTCCCCCATTGATGCTATAGGAAATAGTCTTTGAAGTATTGGAAAAAATCAAAGGAAATCCTATCCATAATGTTCCCCTCATGAGAAAGCATCTCATCACAGAATGCAACCAGCCTGGGTCAGCACAATTTACCCTTAAACAATGTAATTTATTTTTCATTCTGAATTTCATATTTATGTTCTGAGATTACCACTTTTTCCAGCATCCTCTCTCCAACACGGTATATCACTTCCAGTATATCAATAACATGATTGGGTTTTATATTTGAGGCAGGATCAGCTACCCAGGA
Organism: Campylorhamphus procurvoides; assembly: GCA_013396655.1. Taxonomy (NCBI): domain Eukaryota; kingdom Metazoa; phylum Chordata; class Aves; order Passeriformes; family Dendrocolaptidae; genus Campylorhamphus; species Campylorhamphus procurvoides. Next base: position 1,572,965 of record WBMV01000470.1, on the reverse strand, counting down.
CTTTCAGATCTTAGTTACCAAAACCTGAAAATTCTGATCTTGAAAATCATCCTGATCTTGGCTCATGAATCTGTTCAAACACCTTTAAAAATAAAGCTAAGCAGAGGCCCCAAACCTTCCTTTATTCATACATTTTGGATGTGCCAGGCTTAAAAGATACAGGTAGGAAAGCTAACTTCACTTTTCACTTTCCATCTGTGTATTTTTCCCCCATGTGTACTTACATTTGTTTCACTAGAATATATAAAGTCTATATTCCTCTTTTTATGTTGTGCTAGGAAGGATATAAATGGACTAGCACCCTCTTTTTTTGAGCTTACACACATTCTCATTTTCTTTTCAGGATTTTTTTTTAATGGATATTCACATGACTTTGACTAAACTGAAGTCTTGCATGTAACTGTAAGGCTGAACTACCTGCAGGTAATTTTTAGTACCCTCAGAGGAATGCAGTTAACTTCAACTCATCTCCAGTCCGAGCTGGTGCTTTTTGAAGTAGGTCTTCATGGGGTGAACAGGAAGACTATGAGGGTTTTATTATAGTTGGCTTCCTTTACTGCATTAGCGTTTATATTTTCCCAGTAGAAATCCCCAAATTGAAAATATAGAGGTGTCAGCTAGCACCACTTTAGTTAAGGTTGTGTCAACATTTCCTATAAACGTTGTTTTTCTAGGGTTTATAACTAGACCGTAAAAATGTGCTCAGCACAGAAACTTGGCATAGAAAAGTTCAGCCTGGGAGAGAATTTTCACAATTAAAAAGTCCACTCAGCTGTTTTTAACTAATATCCGTGTAATTAAATGGAAATTAGTTGATTTTAAGATGTATTTTTTTCAGCATAATTCAAAGGAATCTTTTATTTAAAAGAATACATTCACCAAGAGATTATTTCATTAATGTTGTCTTGTTGCACTTGGTAATTTTGAAAAAGTCAAAATTACTGAGATATTGTACAGTAGGAAATAGTGACTCCATCTGCAAATGTTAGTTTGTATAAAGCTCTTTGCTACACATAAGAAAATATTTTTAATAGGCGGGGCTAATATTGCATAATATGATGTTTGCCCAACATTTCTTATTATAAAATCACATTTTGAGACTTTGTCAAGTTTTAATCATTTGGGCTGATATTTTATACTCCAGGTGTATGCCTGAGGCTGAATTTTTGGAGAAATCTTTATCAAAACAGTTTAGCAGATTCTGGGAACAGGAACTGAGAAAACATTTTGTGTTGTTCATATTACAAAAAAAAATGATAGCAAACTTCTTTTTCAAAAAAAACCTACTTTCTCAGGGATTTGTAGCAGTGACTCAAAATGCAGTAATGGATGCAAAGTGGCCTTTTCAGTTGGGAAATGTCTGTTGCTCTTTTTATAGAAGTCTCTCATTCAGGTCCAGTTAGAAACTTCTGAAATAAAACATTCTTTGCCCATGCTAAGTAGAGACATTTTTATTTTAGAAGCTAATATCTCCATTCACACAATCTTTAAGACACACATGCAAGTTTCTCAGAACTGCTGGAGTGCAACAGAGAAGATGCTGTTTGTCTACAGTGACTGCACATGTTCTGCCCCCTCGCAGCTCCCATCTGGGACGAACATAATATGTGCACCATCTTCACCCTGGGGTGAATGTATTCCATCCAAAGTCAAAAAAAGTGGATTTGTCCAGTAATGGTTGCTCCAAGTAAAATCGGAGATGTGAACTCTCAAAAACATCCCTGCCAATACTGAGGCAGTATAAACAAGGAATTCTTCAGAGCAGCTGGAAAGGAGGCAAAACCTTGACTAAAGGAAAACAACTCACAGATGGTGGGACCAAGAAATAGAAACTGATTATGACTGTGAATTCACTGAACAAAGCAGGAGGGACATGACAGTGGTGGATTCTGGACTCCTCATTTAAGGAGACTGAGGCTGAGAGCCACAGTCTGGGACTGTGGTGGATGTTGTGAGAGAACTAGGCAAGAAAAAAATACATTTTCTTGAGAAGAAAAAATACATTTTCTTTGTTCTCTTTCATGCAACATCCCTGTCATCTTCTCCAAGACTTTCCTTTCAGATCAAATTCTCTGCCCTGCCCTGACTCAATGGTGAAAGATTGTGGAGAGCCATACTGATCCAAGGCTGTACATTTGACTTGTGCCCTGCGTGTCTTATGAACCTACTCCATGTGCAGCATCCAAGGTCATGGTGTTGAGAGTAGGGGGGACCATACCCCATATGAGTTGGCTTCACTCCAAACCTGCATACACCATGTTTACTATGTAGAACTTAGCAGGCAAGATTTCCCTTGTGTTCCCTGAAATAGGAGCAGATTCTACTGCATGAAAGACTTCCCTTCCATTCTAACTGTTGCAGAGGTCTCTTGAAAGAAGTATTCCTAAAGAAATCACTCAGCTCTAATCCCAGGCAAGGGTTAGAGCAGTTCAGATCCAAATGACATCCTTGAGACATAGTTTATATCTCCAATGGTCAAGCTAGGCCAAAGTTTTAGTCACATGTCTGAATTTCCGAAGGTGAGTTTTGAACTTTTGAGTTTGGAGCCAAGCACTGCCCCAAACTCTAGCAAGTCCTGAATGGTGCCTAGTAGAGCCTGTGTTGAAAAATCCAAGTATTCATCATCTGGATGTTTTTCCCCTTCTCTGTTGTAAGACTTTAAAGACACTGAAACCACATTATGGTGTACTGTCAGTATCAGTTTTTTATACATGCAGTTGAAGTGACTGAAGATGTTCAGCCGTCGTTGGGGAAGAGCTGCTCCCTGCAGCTGGGAAGAGGACAAGGCAATGCTATGAATAGTCTTAGAGTCCTTGTTCCAGATGAAAACCAAAACTTTGTCTTCTAAATATCTTTATTCTGAGCAAATAGCTGAACAATGGCAGAGTGAAAGATCTAAGAGAAATCCTCGTTGGTGCTGAGCTCTCCAAGCTGGAAATACTATATATCCCAATTAAATACAGCCAGACTGTTTGAACTGCTGTGTTTTAGTAAGCAAGCAGTATATCACAGCAACACCTGAGGGTGCTGCTTTGATCACAGCCTGTCAGCATTTCCGCTGTGAACTTTGTTTATTAGAGGTAAGCTGCAAAAATCTCTCTGTGCTGAAATTTCAGTGCAAAGCCAGTCCCAGTCACCAGTTAAGAGAATCATGGGGATAGAAACTCACATAATAGTGTCATACTCCTATGTGGGATTTTCTTTTTAAATCTGAGGCTTTTCTCCTCTTCTGAAAACTAAAGTTTCTATATCATCTTCAAAGTACATTAATCCTTACTGCATACTGAAGAAGAAAATCAAACATCTGAATTATTAAGAGAGGTGCTTGAATGGCTGGAAAACTTCTCATCAAATTTTCATCCATTCATTTTGTACAGTTTTCAGGACACAAATGAAGCATTCCTCATCCTGTCTTCCTGCTGGACTCTGAGGTGGTTAAACCACATCTAACTGGCATAAAGGATGGGGTGGGGGAGAGAAGAGAAAGGAAGTATCACATCCTCTGCTTTGAATAGCTAACACGCTCACAGCTATGCTGAGCCGAATGCTTAAATCGTTCATCTGCCTGCCGTGGAGCAGGGGCCTGGGATCGGGTGCCTCTGCTGAGCACTGTGATCAGTGGGTCTCACTGCCGGGTCTCTCCCAGGCTCCCCTGCTGGAGCTGCTCTGCTTTGTATGAGCTGATTAAGTATTCAGAGGATGGGAATGAAAAGGGCTCTGCGGCGTGGGGCGGGGGTGCTCATCCAGGAGGCCGGCTCCCAGTCCCCGTTCCAATGAATATTTAATCGCTTTGTACAGCGTGTGTGGAGGAGTTTCAAAAGGAATCCCTGAAAATCTGTAGCTTGGCAGCTCGGGTATTTAACCGAGAAGAGTCTTGGGTCAGAGCCTCGTTTCAGTATTATGCAGGAGAAGGGATTTAGGAGTAAAACCCTGAGAAATGCTTTGGCCACTGCGCTCTTCAGGACACAACTCCAGCGTCGTTTTGTGAGAGCTGGCTGAAGGACTCAGCCCAGCGGAAGGAGCGATGTCCTCCCCAGCCGCATTAGCTGTGTGTGTGCACTGTGTGTATGTGTGCACTCTGTGTTTGTTTTTTCTCTGAATGTAGGCTGGGGTTTCATCCATAATGAACTTGTTTGATTGCTGAAGTGATGCGATAAGCTATGGCAATGTTTGTATACTCTGTGTGTGTGCTCTGTGTGTGTGCACTCTGTGTGTGTGCCCTGTGTGTGTGTGCCCTGTGTGTGTGTGCTCTGTGTGTGTGCCCTGTGTGTGCCCTCTGTGTGTGCCCTGTGTGTGTGTGCCCTGTGTGTTGTGTGCCCTGTGTGTGCACTGTTTATGTGCACTGCCGGCCCCTGGGCACGGCCGTCCCTTCCAGGCAACGTGCAAGGAAATCGAGACCCCCGCATGGCACGGGCTGTGGCGGGGGGATGAACTTCACCATTGTAGTGCTGCTACTACCAAGGCCCTCGGTGACTTTTGTGCTGGGTCTGTCACTTGGCAGAGCCGGTTTTCACCTTTGTGACAAGCATCCAGCGATTTCCTTGGACAGCGGGGAGGCTGTGTGCTTGCTGCAGGTGAGGCAGCGCCTGCTGACAGGACAGGGTCTGAGCAGGTCTTCTCGGATGGGGCTGGAATTGTAGTGTTGGACAGCTTGTACCGCTGTGTTCTTGGCCTGTGGCTGCCCTTGGCAAAAGAGACTTTAGAGAGTCCAGCATCTTTTATTGCTGCAATATTCATAGATCTTTGACCTCCTGTTTTGTGATCACAGCAACCTTCCTTACATATTTTTATAGCTGCATAGGAACAGGTAACTATGTTATTATATACTGGGTCAATTTCTGGGTCAATTTGTATCTTCTACATACAATTATAGATACATATAACTATATATACATGTATATAGCTATAGATAAAACTATAACATGTAACTATAGATACATGTATACATAAAAGCAACCTATACAGACAAGTGTATACATGCATCTCAATACAATTCAGTGCTTGAGCACTCTGGGAGTGATCATGCCTGGCTATCAACAAAGCTGAACCCCCCAGCTCCCTGCCAAACATTGCCACAGCTTATCGCATCACTTCAGCAATCAAACAAGTTCATTATGGATGAAACCCCAGCCTACATTCAGAGAAATGTTTACAGATGTGCTTAACTATCCATGAGTGAAATTCCACCCTGTTTAGTAACACACTTTATTTCAGCAAGATCCAGCAGCTGATCCAGGGCTCACATCCCAGGATGTGCTGGCCCTTCTCTGAAGCAGCCTGGGCACATCAGTATTACCTGCAAGTTAATGTTTCTTTTTATGGGAGCTTGATGAAAAGTGGACTAGTTATTCTGTACCAGTGGGAGAGAGAAGCTGCAAGGACTGATTACAAGACACTAAAGGGACTCCCTCTGTCCTGCTGGAACCCACATTGTCGTGCCCTGCCTGCAGCACTAACCCTTTGGGCTGTGCTCCCTGGGAAACTGAGGCAAGCATTGGCCAGAGCTACAGGTGGGCTCCTGGGCTTCGCAGGGGGCTGCACATGTGTCCTGCACCCCCTCTGAAGGGCCTGCCCTTGCTGCCCTCCCTCAGGGCTGCTGCTCCCCCCGAGAAACGTGACACTTGGGGAGCATCCTCATCTGCTTTCATCCCTCCTCTGCCAGGTCACGATCTCAATGTGAGAAACCTCCGCAGCTTTCGAGTGAAACCGGACCCCGCTCTGCCGGAGAGGGTGACCAGATGTCGTGGTTTCAGCAGCAGCACTGGCTCCCGGAGCGGAATCGTCTGGTCGCCAAAACGCCCCACTCTGCCAGTCCCCCCGCGCAGATGGCTAACTTGGAAATCCCACCCCAGTGCCGTCGCGTGGGAGATGCCGATCGGCCAAATCTGCTGCTGTCAGCAAAAGACAAAACCTCTCACCAGCCATGCGGCTGGCGATAAAAGGGAGCGGGCACAGGAGCAGCCCCGGGGAGGCCCCGCAGGAACAATGGCAACCCTTGCGGGAGCCGGCGAGGCAAGGCTGGACAAAGGCTCACACTGCCCCCAAACTCCAGCTGCTGCCGCAGCACAAAACAAGGGGCTGCAAATTTGGTTTCTTTCATCTAAATCCTCTTAGGCGGTGCGAATGCGGAGACCAGGCGTGCACCCTCGTGTGTCACAGTCCCTCCCTCGGCCATCGGTGCACGCAGCCCCAAGTGCCAGGCGACAATTTATTATGGGTTTATTTGAATTTATAGGAACGAGGTGCTTTCCGTGGTGGGAGTGGAGCAGAGAAACAGGCAGCAGAGGGGCATGGAGAGTATTGACCTGAGAAATTGTGCCTGCACTGTGCCATTTTGCCTAGAAAAAGGCTGAACTTTTCATGTTCTGAAAAGCCAGATGAACAGCACAAGTCATTAGTCACCCAGGTATTTACAGTGTTTTTCCTATTTCCTTTCTCCCATGGCCTCTGTGGTCAGCAGTATAAAATTCCTAGGCACTCCCACCTAAACACAAGTTTCCTGTTTATGCTCTCAGTGGCTTTTATGTTTAGCTGTTAAAACCCGTTGTCTAAAGTACCATAAAACAATATGAACAGAGACTGCAGGTGAGCAAGCAGAGGGGGAAAAAAAGCAAAGGCATGACCAGGCTGCGCGGAGGCCGGTCTGGACTGGGAAGCGGGGCCGGGGGAACAAGGGAACAAAGGAACAAAGCTCACCGGCAGCCAGGCTGCTGCTGCCTCTGGCTCTGCTGCTGCCTCTGCCTCTGCTGCTGCCCGAGCGCCGCCGGGTGCGCCGGCACTGCCGCCTTTCCGCCGCGGCCACCTCCGCCGAAGAATTGGGTTGGCTGAGCTTCCTCGTCTCAAAGCAGCGGAAAACACCTGATGTTAAAACTTAAATGTGTCAATGGCTAGTAGAAGTTAAGCAAGGTTTGTGTTAATAAATAACGTAGAGTTATGACAGTTCTTTGGGGGAATTTCATTACCAGTAGCTTTACACTCATGCTGCTCTTGTTTGGTCTGTCATTTACACCGTGTAAGTTCCTCCTTTAATGTCAGTAATGCCTGCTTCATCCTGAAACCTAAGATAAAAGTTGTCGGCCACAGCAACTCTGAGATTCTCTGGAGCTGCAGGAAGGAAGAAACCCCAGCTGATTATCAAACCTGCTCCTGCAGCCACTGCAAATTCCTGCTCTGCCGCAGGCTTTCCTACACCTTGGTCAGTCTGCACAAACATTTTAAAGTCATGCTGACGTTGAGAAGGCACTTTGTTGTGACCACATGAGATCATAATTTCTGAAGACACAAAACTCGGCAGCAGACACACTACAGATTTAAATAGCTCTTCCCTGAACCTTTAGGCAACTTTATATCCATAGCTCTAACTATATCACAAGGTAATATTATATATTGATCAACTAATTTTTATTACCACCTCAAATATGCCAGCAGTTCAAAATAACATAATCATTGGCTCTTATTGCCATAGAAATAAAAATGAATAATCATAAAAATATAAAATAGACCTTCACCTATCAGAAAATTCATAATTAATGCTAACATTATTTCTGTGATGAACTTTTATTAACAACAGTGTGACGTAAGGGCCTTTGTCAATATTGTCTTTGAATTTTTTTGGTTGATGTGGTTTAACCAGGCACTTACAGCTATTTAAACATAGTTTTGTATACTTAATTATATCATACATGATGTCATTTTTTACTACAGATGCCCTTGACATTTATTTCATCCAGTAATTAGTAAAGAATAATTAAGCTTTCAGTACTATAACTGCTTCTTATGATCCTGTGTCATGTAGAGCAAGACAGAGCAGAAGCAGCAAAGTTTGTGTTTCAGATAGTAAGATTTATTTGCTTTCAGGTTATACATCAGTAATTTTACAGTTTCTGTATACAAAGGAAGGACTGGGACAAAACAACATGTTACAGAACCTATGTATTCCCTTACAGAGATTATCATGGGTCAATAATAGATCCACTGTGTTCCAAACCACAACATACACAGGGAAATGATTTTATGTGTATATACAATGTATATAAATACTTGTGACCTATATGTTACATGGATTTTTTTTGTTATTGTTCATGAAGACTAAAAAGGTTCTTAAATGTGTAAAAGGATTTCATATGCAATACATAAATATATGTCTTTTCAACAGCTCTGTTTGTACTGACAACTCTCTCATGAGTGATGTCACTTGGCAAACATTTTTAAACACTCTTTTTTGAATATAGATCATCTTATTTCCATTAGATTTTCTATGTATGATGCATGCACATGTTCCTTTGTTCATGTTGAAGGTTTGATTTATTTTTTTAGCCTAAATTTCAGGCCCTTCGGCAGCCACCCCATGGGAACAATGTGCTACCAGAAACATGGTGTGGACTAAATATGTACTTGTATACAACGGGCTCCCACAACATGTTTTTAAGTGTATATTTCATCTGAAAGATATTGGGTTCATCTCTTCCAGATCCATGCCACAAATCAAAAAGAAACACAGGAAGTGGGGACAACTGGGAGACTGGCTTTGGAAGTTGGTTCCTGGCCCAAACTAAGACACTGATGTAAATACATCAGTGTTCAAGTTTGGACCTTACTGTCATGTTTTGTATCCTCCATTTAAGTACACAGACTTCACAACAGTGTGTTTCTGAATCTTATCTTCTGATAACCTCTTTGTAGCCCTGATTAAATGAACACCTTCCCTACCTTCCTCACAGCACTTTACACTCTTCCTGGTCCCCAGCTGACATCACTCTCTGCAACTGCAGAGACTGGGGCCAAATCTGTTTGAAAGCAACTCACTGGCCTGGCTGTCAATGGGAAGTGAACAGAGTCTGCAGACCAAGCTAATTTGTAGATATGATGAAGTGTTACAACAAGAAAGAGTTGGGCAGGGAAAAGAGAAGGAAAATCTTCAAAGAAATCAACACAAAGGAAGTACTTTATGTAGCCTTGATTCAGCAAATCACTTCAGTTTCATGCTCAACATCCCGGAGAGGCGTCAGCACCTGGAGTTGGTGTAGGCAGGAGGTAGACAGGGAAATGACTCACTGGTGCAGGAACACCAGAGGGGAAGCCACTGAGCATCATCTGTGGGAACCTTTGAAGGGAAAAGAAAGTGTCTCAGCTCACAGAAGGTTGCTTGTTGCAATGTGTGCATCTGACCAACAGCACCATTCTAAGAGCAGCTGAGGAAGTATGAAGAGAAAAAACTACTCTCAGAAAAACAATCTGAAACTTGTGTTTAATTCTACAAGCAATAAAGCTTTTACCTCTGCTGAGGCAAAACCAGGCCTGACAAAATGTGATTTTTGCCTTGCTGCTAGTTCTCAAGAGAAAGCAACCAGGAGTTTCCATAAGAGTACATTTTGTTTCCACTACAGGTTACAGGGCTGCTATGTAGTAAATGAGGACCTTCTTGTGTCCATCTTCCGCTGTTACCAGGGAGAATACACAAGTGTGTCCTTTACTTCTCCATCTTTTAGAAAGTATGGCCTTCCCTTTCTCCTGTCACAGAAGTTCTAGTGCCAAAAAAATATAAAACAGGCATAGCAAATTAGTTGTTCCTTCATCAGGTCATTCAACAGCTGTGCTCCTGAAAGCTGGAGAGCTTTCAGTGGCCCCAAGGGAGCCGGGCAATCTCCAAGCTGGAAGTACAGAAGCTTGAATTGGGGCAGAGGAAGAAAGACTGAGCAGGCCTGCTAAATTGTCTCAGGTGACTTGAAGCTGTACCAGCAGTGTCCCACCTGGTCAGCGGTGTCCCTGCTGTCTGTGCTCCCCTCCTGTGCCACTTGCTTTTCTAAAAGCATCTCCTACCAGTCACTGCTCTGTGAGGAGTTGTGCTGATCCAAGCAGGCAGGGTAGAGGGAAAGCAACAACCTCTGTCTAGCCTGTATTTCCTGCTGGGCTAGAGGTCACTCCAAGAGAGAGTTTTTTCTGGAAGGCAGAAAAGAGGTGAGGGGCAAGTCTTAAGGAGTAACACAGCTAATGCTGCAGCCAAGACAGCCTTTGAACCCATGGAGTGGAAGCCATTTCCCCCATGCCCAGGCACCTTTATAAAGAGACCATTCATCCATTTCCTCACTCCACAGTAACTCGAGAGGTTTCTTCTCTCTTCTCTTGTTCATCACAGAGCCAGTCCTCACAGCACCATAGCTGGAAATTACACTTTAAAAGAAAAACATTGCCTTTTTGCACCACTGACATTCAAAAATGTAATACCAATGTGAATCTGGACACAAATCTGATCTTCCCTGGAGATGCTTGGGCTGGGTCCATTTTTAACTTCAAAAAGTAAAATGACTAAATATGTGCTCCTTGCCTCATGTAGACATACTACTATTTCCTCCCTGAATTTGGCACATCTCTTATTAAAAAGCAAAACAGAAGTTCCCTTATTTGCTGTGGTTATGGCTAATATTTTTGCATTTTGACCCAACCAATATCTTGGGTGGTCCAGCTAATACATGAAGGTTGACTAGTTCTCCTTGTGAACTACCGCTGGGTGGATCTTCTGTAATGAGACATGAAAGCAGATGGACACAGATGTAGATCACAGGCCAAGTTTGATTCAAGCTTGCAGAGAGTCATAAGGCTTTCAGCAGACCAATTTCTGCTTCCAGGTGGGAGTCAGACAAAACTCTGGCTTCATCTGTTTTTCTGAAAATCCCAAAACAAAGCACAGCTCAGCAGTTTGAGAGAAGTTTGGCTTCGTCCTTACAAATTTAATAGGGAACAAATCCATGCAAATGAAAACTGTACAAAATAGCTTCAAGAACCCCTGAAATTAGGACTGCTGAGATTAATTTACTGTCCAAGATTACTTCCCTAGTGTAAGTACACAGTGATTTCTGCCGGTCAGCTCCCATGAAGTCAGTAGGAGTTTTGTAACACGTTCCATTGCTACAGTCACTTTCCATTATCCATGGGTGGCTTCTCTGTTGGCAGATAAGCTGCATCCTGGGCCTGAGCCAGCTTGTTGCAGCCAGGCCAGGATGGGACTCTTAGCTCAGCCTTGGCCCCACACACCTCTGGGTGACCATGGACCAGACACTAGAGCTGCCTGCTTCAATCTGCTGTGAAGTCAGGAGAAACTTTCAGAGTATTGGGAAGGGGAGGGTGACAGAAAGCAGTAACAGGGCTGGGAACAAATAGTTATAAACCTTTGAACAGCAGTATATGTGGGATATGCACATTGAGAATTCATTCTTCACTACTGGCTGCATTTTTTTTTAACTGAAAAGGAAAGATCTGTCAGTGCTTGTAAACCCCAGGGCACAGGGAAGGTACTGCAGGGTTGTACCTCCCTGTGGGCACCAGCCAGCCTCATCCTGCCTGGGGGAGGATGCTGCCTGCTCTCATGCCCATAGGCAGGCATTGCACCCTCTGTCTCCCATTGCTGGGTGTTGGTAGGTGCAGCCACAGATTCCACTCCTACATGGTTGCCTAATTTACACAAACGTAGGTACCCCAGGTCTGAGCTATTACTTGCAGTTCAGGCACCACCACAGAAAATAATTGATCCAGCAGGCATAAACATTGCTCAAATGAACATTTTCTACTTAGTCTCTTTCTGATGGAGAGTAGAGAGAGAAAATGAAATGCAAAAAACATCTGTTTCCCAAGTCAGTGATGACTCTAAACAGCTCTAATGTATACAGTCCTGCCTTTACAGAGGACACCACTTACACTGTATGTACGTATTTATATACTCAAAGCTACATGTTGCATGGCAAGTTAGCTGTGGGATGGTGCCTTGGAGCTCTATCAAATCAAGGAGGATTGTAACCACAGATTTGGGGCGGAATTCAGAAGAGAGGTTTTATTGTTAGCTAATCCTAAGGAAAGAGTGTTAACACATACTTGAGATGCTGTATGCAGGGAAAGTTAAAAAATAGTAAGCACAGAAAAAAAGAGGCACTCAATATGTCAAAAACATATAAAATAGTCTATTTAATCATCAGTCTTTTTATTTCCAAGCAATGAAACTGGTGTTCATGGAGCTCCTCACTCCTAGCCTCAAGTTGCCTTGTTTACATGGAGTTTGTGTGGCAAGGAAGTTCTCTGCAGCAGCACAGCATGGGCGTGTCTTTCATGACTGTCACAAGCAGCCTCACCCCAGTCTCCCAACAATAAAAGCATAGTATTTTCTTCCCTCTGAACTTTTATATCACACAAGATTTCCCAAAGGTGAATAACTGCCAGATCAACCCCTGATAGCCAGTTCTGAAATGAGATGAATGAAAAGTTGCCTGCACTAGGTCACTTTCTCTCATGCTCTATTCAGTGAGCATACAGAAGCTCTGAATTGTTCCCCACTGAATTCAGCGCTGAAATTCCAGATCTGCAGTGAGTCCATTTTAGGGCCTGTTCTGGCAGTTTCTGTCATTCAAAGATTGACAGCTGCTGACACTGGCTCCTCCTCAAAGCCAACAGTGCAGTAAGAGAAAAAGTCCACTCCAATTAGTTCAAAGTGGGACAAAATGCCCTTAGCAGTGATCTGCAGATAACTTTGGCTCCTCCAGGTGCCACTTAAAGCACCACTCTGCAGTACTCTCAGGGCTGTTACTCTAGAGCTGTGTGAGGGTCAGAGGAAAGGTTGAGACATGCCCTAGACTGAGGCATCCATTGGTAGGCGTGATCCTTATGAGGGCTTTCTCTGGTCAGCACCCCAGGTTTCACTCCACAAAGCTGTGAGAAACTCCAGTAGAAGTTCTGAAATTACCTCCGAGAAGCACATTCCTGTTAAAAAAAACCCAGGAGAATATGGAGAAGGTGGCTTTGGGCTCTGCAACAGTTTCCAGCCAGGACCAGCGGGTCCTGGAAGCATGTTCTGCAAAGTGCTGTTGAGCTTCATTGTTCTACTGCTTTCTGTGCGGGGATGCAAGGACACAAAATTCGAAGAACCAGGATGGGCCAAAAGTGTCCCCAAATCACAAGAGTAGTCATCCTAACAAACTTACACCAAGTTGAATGGTCACACAACAATGTGCTGTAAATCCTAAGTAACCTCACTTGTCTAAGTGTGCATGACTGATGTCAGATTTGTTGAGCAGAAAGACTTAAATCATCTCAAGCTGAAAACTGCATTAAGGACCAGGGAACAGACAGAATGTCTGTTCTCTCCTCCCAAGCAGATCTCTCCTTGATATATGGCTCCCAAAGTACCAAGAGCAAGAGGTTATACAAGTGAAAATCAGCTCAAGGTGTGTGGGATGAGAGGAAAGAGAGCCTCAGACAGATACTGCTGGAGATTTGGCAATGCCTCATATCAAGCAGAGCGAAAATTTCAGACATCAGCAGTTTGGTCTAAACCCACTGTTTTGCATGTGGGTTTTACAAACCCAAGCTTGTACAACAGATGTCACAAAATGTCCCCAGACATGACTAAGAGACAATTCACAGGCAGCTCTCACCTTCCTGCACATTTTATGGATTTAATCCATAGTCCGAGAGTTTGATCTCAGGCATGTAAATGTTTGAATTAAATGCTTGATTTGGACCTGGCTCCTCATCCTGTCTTATTTCTGCTTGGGTTTGTTGGGAATACAAACCTTCAGACTGTGGATGTGTCATCTATTTTGTTTCTGCTGACTTTGGCATGTGAACATATCCTGCTTGTAAAGACGACGAGGCCGATCCCCGCTGTGGCCAGCTGGATGTATCTCATAAGGGACTACCTCCTGTTGAAGTAAATTGTTTTTACTTCTCGAACAGAAGCCAGGAGACTTCTACAATTAATGGCCCCAAATACTGGAATGCCTGAAATCTCAAAGAAAACAGGTGGTCAGAGCACTACTCATAGGATCTGGGGAGGGATAGTCTGTTGAATTTGCTCTCCTTAGTTATGGAGGACCCAGAAATTTGTGCTTCAGTTTCTTACTAACTGATAGTGATATAAAATAAAATAAAAGAAAACAATACAATGTCTCTATTTTGTATGCATGACCTGCTGCAAGGTGCTGGACCTGCATAGATGCCTCACAGATTAAAGAGAACACTGGTAACTGGAAAAGTGTTGTTTTGGGTGTGGTAAATGACACCTGTGTCTGATCACTCTTGCATGAATCTTGTGTGCCCAGAAATAGAAATAGCCATACTGAATACATTTATTAGTGCTTTTTCTAAATGCAGTTATTGTTTTATCTCAGCAAAACACACTGTTGTGCATCACACACATGGGTATTTGGTATCTCTGCCCATAAGGACTGTCTCTACATTTCAGGGCAAACACAGCCCTGCTCTGAGCTTTTGGGAGAGGCAGCCTTGTAGTCATTTCACATGATAAGGGGAGACAGGCCAGTTCAACCAAGGATGTGTAGAGAAGTTGGAAAAGGCTGAAGCTCCATTGTAGCTGTACTGTTGATTCTCAAAAGACTCATTCACAGAGGGGAAACTGCATAATCATCTCAGGGGGTGCACATGTGCTCTAACCAAGCTGTTGAATGCTGCCCAAAACCCCATGGAGGTGTGTGGGGCAGGAGCAGCTATCCATCTGTGCATCCCTGACTATGTCACAGCTCTAGTTAGGCCTGTCCTGTGTGAGTTTCTGGGGCACTGAAAGTAGGGGAAGCTGTTCTGACTTTCTTGACTTCCAGGAGTCTGAAAAGGGAGCTAGTGTAGCTACTGTAGCACAGATCTACACCACAGTTCACTGTGTCTTAACTTCTCCACTTTGAAAGTAGTATAGCCACCCATCAAATCAACAGAGCAGTCAATATTTTCACATTCTCCTCTTTTAATATTTTTGCTGGATACAAAATGTACTTGCCCCCTGAGGGTAATGGCGTGGAGGAGAGGCAGGTGCTTAAGCCCATGTACATGTCAACCCTATCATCACTCTGTTGCATGGTGGCCTCATTACCAGTTAGAGGAGCTCAAGGAAAGCCTGAAAGAGTACAAGAGATCCAGATGAAATTTTACTTACCACATATTTGAATAATTATTTCTACAGCAACAGGATTCACTTTTCATTCTTTGTAAATTCCTCCATGATGTATTCCTAAGAGTCCACTATCTGTTCAAAAAGCTGTTGCATGCTCTTTTTAATGAGTATCAGATGCATGCTTGTAATTTGGATCAGCCTATTCAAGTCTGGACTTCTGCAACCCAACTCTTAGAAATACGTCTTATATTTATTTGGAAAGAGAATGACACTGAAATCAAAAAACACAAGAAGAACTGGGCCCAGTGGTCCAGTGCTGTGTTTGGAGTAAGATGATATTCAACCTAAAAGCAGCCAAACAGAACCCTAAATGGTTTTGTTTGATGTTTAGTGAGAAGGTACCTGCCAGAGTCACATGTTTCAATGTATGTCCATAAGCTGAAATAGTCCCACTGATTTTCTAATCTACTGGATTCTACTTCCTCTTTGTCCTCTTGTTTTTTCTTCCTGAAGGGGAGGGGATCAATCCTGTGGGTGGGGTTCTGGAAGCCCAAGAACATCTGAAAACTAAGAAGCCTTGCTTATCTGTCTTTTTGCCTCTAAGTTCCCCTTCTTCATTGAAGACCCACTGTGAATACAGACATATGTTTTTAAAGAGACACAGTTTTGTCTTGCTGATCACAATGTAATTAGAAAGCTATTTGGCACATACAGGAACTTCTGTACTAATTTGGCACTATCCCATCCTGCTACTGGCAGCATTGGTTTTGCTCTCTGCTGGCGACTCTCCTAGATGTCTTACTGCTCCTGGAAACATCAGCCATGCCTATTCAGGGAATAAGTCTGGCAGGATGCTGACACCTTGTGCAGCACATCCAGCAGAATGTGGCTCTGTGATGTTGGCTCATTATCAGACTCCACTGCTGGATCTTCTGATGGGGTATAGCACTATAGAGACAGGTGCATGGTTTGTATTATGAAAGCCAGCATTACATTTCCCATTAATTCAGCTTCAATTACAAGGTTTAATCTGAGTTATGCCTCAAAATGGGGTCCTATGTCAATTCCTCATTAGCTTTTTTTGCTGAAGAACTTAAAGGAGAAAGCAAGTGTTTTCCCCTTGGGCTTCACTTGCTCTCCTAGGAAAGGACATATCCAGCTCCTGAGTTATGATGTTTCAGATTTCAGAGGTCTCATATTCTTGTTGATCATCGATAGGGACATGGGTCATCCTAATCTAACACTCTGTGTCTAGAATCCTGTCACATCAGCAAGTGAAAAAACATGTACTGCTGGTTCCTATGTAGCAACTCTGGAAGAGAGGAGCTCATAATCTTTACACAAGACTGTTTTTATCATGATTACTTGGCCAATGACTACTTTCTTCCTGTTATTTGGATATTTTAGCTGTCCCACTAAATTAGAACTCCATGTCCTCAAAGTGAACACATATGCAAAACATGAAATAATCCAACGTGATGAAGCCTTCACCTGATCTACTGCAGGACTGAGCCCTTCTCCTTGATACTATCACTTCATTCTCAGCAATCCTTTGAAATTCAGGCTCTCTTGTTGTTCACTGAATTATCTGAGCTTCTTCCAGGGGCTTTTCACTGACTTCTTCAGAGAATTTTAGAACAGGGAAATGTAAAGCTACTTTCTCTCTCCTGTTTTCTCAGTCTCTTCTTGCTGTGAATGGCTACTTGTGCCTCCTCACGCCTACTGAAACACTCCTTGCAGCTCTCATCAGCTCCAGGAGCTATTCTCAGTATTGCTGACACCAGCCACTCACATATCATGACCTACCAAAACCAAACACCTGTAGAATTAATTAGGATTTTTTTCTATATGCTTTTTGGAAACTTTGGGAGTCAGATTTTCAATTTTGTTTCTACAGGTATGAAAGCAAACAATTCACTTCCTTCTTTAAATGAAAACTTTGATTTTCACACAGTATCTCTTACTATCACTGAGAAAGGGTACAACACACAACACTGGGATGAGGTTCATAGTAAACGAGTAGAGTCACACAGCAGAGAATACCTTGCCCTCCTGGCTGACACGGAACCCAACCCACTAAACCAGGCCAGGGAAAACATTTTTGCTCTCAACATTACGTGCAGCCACTATAACTAGTGCAGCTGCAAGCATTACTTTTATAAAAGGTTGGCGCTTTTCTAATCCTGCAGAATCCAGTAAAAACTTTTGTCAGTGAATTCTACAGGTTTACTCTATCCTACTTATTCATGGTTCTCTTTATCAGCTTTAAAAGTGTCATCTTATAAAAGTAAGTGTTCCCTTTTCCTTGTTTTCTGGGACAGGCAGAACAAGAGTGTCTGCCTGGCAAAGATGTTGATCCTCTATGCTCATGAAAATGTGGGAGGAATTAGGTCCTTCCTGCAGATTTGACTGCCTTCTCCAGAAACTAAGCTTGCATTTAAAAAGCTAATGAAGTATTTAGCCCTTCTGGTAGCAAAGATAACCATGCTTCAGTTTGCATTTTGCAGAGGTTATCTTGTGTCAAAGCCAGAGAAACTGCTATTAAACCAAGGAGTTATGAGCTTCCTCTATTTATCCTAAGTGGGAACTGAGTGTAAAACAATATGTCAGGGATGTTGGTGTGCCACAGATCTGAAGACAGAGAAAAACTTTGCTGAAGAGGGGCCATCTGAGAGATTGATTCAGATCGGATGATGGTTCCCATGGGGTTTTGCCATCTCCTGCCTCTGTTTCACTCCTTATTGTGCACTGGCACTGCGCTCCTCCAGTTTCATCCCTCAGTCCTTCCTTGCATGGTTCATTCATGTGTCCTGAGTGGCCAAATTTCAATTTTCCATATGGGTTTATGAACCCAGACCATAAGTATGACAATAATTAATATGAGAGGCAAGATAGGCCATGATCCTGGTTGGAAAATGACAGAGGGAGAAACTTTGGCAGAAACAATTGGAAATAGCCCGAAAAGGAGAAGCAGGGCCAATGTTGATGAGGAGTCTGAGTGCTCAGACACCCCTTATGCCAATCCAAATCTTTCCAGTCTCCCAACTTTTGGTACATTGCCAGAAGGACTGGCCATCTCCCAGAAGCAAGTGACCAACTTCATCATCCTCAGCCCTTCCACTCACTTGGGAAACATGAATTATTCACATGTTCTTTTATCAAGTTCCCACTGTACATGTGGTATCTAAAGTCACCGCAGTAATGAGGCTGCTGAGCCACCGCTGTGGGTGCACATGTGGCTACATGTACAGCCACATCTGCACACCAGGGTAGGTACATTCTTATTCTCTTCTTAATGCATCCCCCCACTGCAGCATCTCAGGCACATTTTTTTGCTTCTGCTGCTTAGTATCTTCACTGAGCTGTTCACAATAATGCTCAGTTCTTCTCCCCAGAGATTACAGTTAATTCAGAAGCCATCAGTGTGTCAGAGTAGTTTAAATTATTTCTTTCAAATGCATTACCTTTTAGTTCAAGTTCATCTGCCATCATGTTAGGACAACCACTGCTGGTATTAGAGTTGTCTAGTGTTTCCAACAATCCTTTTCTTTCTGATCAAGCTTTTATCAGCTGCATATTTTGACATTTCATTGTTCATCAAATTCCTAGTGTTATTAGGAAATGCAGCACTTAGCAAATCCACTGAAACTATGATCATAGTCTTAAGACATAGGAAATAATTCTAAAAATCTCTAATAAAGCTAATTGATACATTCCTTATCTCAAAGTCCATATTTGTCTGCTATCTGTTGTAAACAGATCCTCATGAGAACTGAAGGAAATCAGTGTAATATATGTACAACATAGTCACCTGCACATGGATAGATAAAAAATAGTCCTTATAGACATCCTTAGGGCACTTCACTCTTAATATTTTTCAGCCTCAGGCTTCAGACATTTATTTGCACTGCCAGCTTGTCTCTTCAGCAGTTGTTAATCCAGGACAAGATTTTACCTCACCTTCTTGTTACCAGACTTCTTTCACAGTCTCACGGGCAGAATCGTATCGAAAGCTTTTCAACACTCTAAATAAATTATATCCATCAACTTGCCTTAATGTACTTTTTTTTTTAAGTCAGAGAATTCCATGAGTTTAGAAGAAGCATAATTTACTTCTATGTATGTCATGCCAGTATGTCCCTATCAAATTAAAGAGATTCTTGTGCTTTATTACTCTAATGATTTTCTCAATTTTCTACACAGTGAAGTATTTGATAAAAAAATTATTCTTAGCTCCTTTTTAAAATGTGGGCTCCATATTGAGCAGTTTTATTTGTATTGGTACCTCAGTTGCTTCTCTGTGTGAGGAAAATTCTCTAAGCTTTTAATCATAAACTACCTTCAGATATTACAGCAACCTCATCAGCTCTTGGAATTGACTGCAGCAGAGAAAGCTGCATAGCTTGAAATGAGAGCTTTCAACAATTCTATTTTTTTTAAAAGATTGTTTTCAGATAACTATCTTAGTACAAATGTCCTCCACAGTTTTAACAAATCTTGTTATAATAATTCACTGAGTGTTACGCACAAGCTGCTGTGACACAGTCATTTCCATGAATGACTTTATTGGGAATATTATTGCAGACCGAGGAAAACAAAAGCTCTGTGGGAACTTTAACTCTACCAGCTAGACTACTGTACTTAGCTATGAGGACTATTATTAACCCAGTTACAGAAACATGTACTTGAATAATGAATGAGCCATTATTGCATGCTGTAGGCTGTGATACTTAAAAAGAAAGGCTGAATGCATTCACTCAGAGAAGTGGAGGAAAAAGCAAGGAAAAAGGAAGTCTTTTGTCAAACATTTAATTTGTCTTTTAGGTTAGTTTTGGAAAGGTATTGATCAACATCTGAGGATAGTGATCATCCTCTCGAATACTATCATGAAAACCAGTCCACATGTGAAACTGCACCTTTGAGAGGCTGGAATATAGAAACACAAAACTTCTTTTTATTTCCCTGCAGAAGTGGACCCTCTTCCCTATCCCTCACTTAAACCCACACAACTCAAAGCAGTTTTTAATCAAACTGCCAGGAATGCCACAGCTGGGCAGTACCAAGGCACTTGCTGGGCAGTACCAATCCCTGCCAGGCTCTGAGTTCCCACTGCCTAGAAAGATGCCCAACAGCACCACAGTGCCCCAGCTGGCCCTGGGCAGAGAAAATGGTACAGAAGACACAGAGTTATTACAGAGACAATGTAAGGAGGGACCACTATCCCTCTGGTCACACACCTTCTTGGCACCTCAGTCCATTGGTGTTTCCATGCTAGAAGCTGAGAGTCCCCTTGAGTGCTTTATGGCCACCTCCTTGGGCATTTCTGGTCCTTTCAGAAGGAGAACACTTCTACAGTTGGGTCTCCCATGTCACAGACGACGGCCAAAATTAGGTAGAAGATGAAAGAGGATGAAATGACACCTCCCCTTCTGACTTGTTCCTTCTCCCTACCTCCTTGCCAAAAAAAAAA
>WBMV01000470.1:1500620-1552593 GCA_013396655.1 Campylorhamphus procurvoides | reverse complement strand
AAAAAAAAAAAAAAATTAAACTATTTGAGTGCCTCGAGCTGAACTCACAAAGAGTTTCAGGACATCCTAAACCACATTTTTGTGTAAATTTACTCTTCCTCCAAGGGTTTCACCAGCTTCTCCCTCGCTCCTGTTTTTTTTTTTTTCTGATTGGTTATGGCATGTTTAGAGCCCAGCAATGAGTCCATTGTTAACCCTGCTCAGCCTTCAGTTCATTTGAACTGACTTTCTTCCTCTGTAGGACTGCCTGCAAACTGTCTTGAGATGTTTCAAACTTGCAATCTCATTAGCACCCTGCCAGCCTTTTAGTTTTTGCCATCTCTTCATTCACATTACTAATACACTTTTTCATCACCCCTTTTCCTAGAACACTATTTTGATTTAGCCCAGCAGTTAAGTTTTTGCCTGTGTGAAAATTAGCCACTTACTCTCATTTGTTATTTTTCATTAAGCTGAATTCACACACACCAATTTTGTACTGATCAGCCTGTCAGCTAGGAAGAAACTTTTCCAAACTAAAAGTGACATTATATGTAATTGATTCATTCCCTATCCACACATTAGTAAAATATCCTGTTCACTTCCCAATGAATACACTGAATCCCTTGAAGGCAGCCTGTTGACAGCACACTGGAAAAGAAATTTTCATTTTCTTTTTTCTATGATTTTTAAAAAAATATTATTATTTCTAAGGCAACTATTGCTGGAAACACACCCAAGAATTGTTTCACATTTACTGTATTTTTAGTATGAGCCTGTTTATATTTCTTCTTGTGGATACTCAGAGGAGGGATTTAAATTTTCTAAAAGATACCTGGATGACTCAGCAAGCTCTTCTGTCTTACACCTTGACCATCTGGCAGAGGGAGCTGCAGGGACCCAGTCCTGGACTGTGTGTCCATACTCTGACAAATAGGGTGCCTGCTGTTCTCGTAGTGGGAGTCACCCTGCCATGGCCCAGGGCCAACCTGAGCTTCATGGTTGTACTCTCATAGCTCATTCACATGATGAGGCTGAGGTAAGCATTCACCAAACAGGATGTGCTAGAGACCAACTCTAGATCAGACGAAATGTGCCACAGAGAGCAGGGGAGCAGCATTGCACATTACTGGGAAGACCTCTTTGCTTTGAAACCTTTGGCTTTAATAGACATTTTTGCTGGCTTTGCCTCCAATATGTTTTTTATCCTGTCTCAATTCATCTTGCCACCCAGAAAAAATCCAGAGTTTGTACAGTGACACCAAAGTCATGTGAGCAAGACTAGATTAATTTCTATATTGCAGTCATTTCAAGAAAGCACAGATAATATTATGTCTGAGGGTAAAGCATATTTGGACTGCTTTCATATTTTAATGAAAAGTATATTCCACTGAGTATTAACACTAAACAACATTACCTAGAGATATGTTAATAATAGTTTTGTAGCTTACAGGAAGATTAAGATTTGACAATTCCCACAGAAGTGCAGCATTCTATGTAAATTACTCTTAAATCTTGACAACAGTACTACAGAACTGGTAATTTATTTATTTTTAAAATGTCAGCTGGATATGACCACTGAGATGAAACATCTCATTTTCAAGAACATCTTCAGGGATGATGGCAAATTACCGGCAGTCATGGTGATGCACTTGGCATTAAAAAAGTCAGTGTATGATCAAATATGACAAGTGGAAGACTGTTGTTATTTTTTATAAAGAGAACAATAAATTTGCTTAAATCTGCTTAAAAGGTGGATAAATTGTGATAGAATATAATATTCTGTACTATGATGTTCTATTTCAATGGCTCTGAATAATTAAGGAATTTTGTTTGGTTTTTATTTCAGAAATTTAAGCTCTGCATCTTCACAGCACTCAGTCTGTGTTAGTTACCAAACATGGCCTGGTATTGCACTAAACAAAAAAATAATAGCTTAATAAACAGCAAAACAGTTTTATGCAATTGTATTTGTCATTTCTCCCTCTCAGGGAAACTGTCATAGAATTTCCTGCTGTGACTTTATCTAAGACAAGGCTGTGGGGTTTATATTTTCTTTCTTAAGTAAAGTTTTTGAAGTTCTTTTTTTTCAATTATTTTATCATTAATTCTTCTTTAGGATTTTTTTTTAACCTCAGACTTTCCATTGTGCTACAAAAATTATCCTGTGACCAAAACACCAATGGGACATGTGAAGTTTCATTTACTGAAATTTAAAAAAAAAAGAGCAGCAATGGTCTAGAAATTAACCTATTGGTAAATATGTATCCAAATATCACAGAAGATATGAAAATATTAAAATATATGAAAATATTTTAAGGGCTCAGTGTAAGATTTTCCTATTTAAGAATGCCATGCTATACTTTTTTTATTCCTTTTTGCAATACTGGTTTTGTAGGAGGCTGCCTTAAAAAAAAAAAAAAAGATACAAAGAAAGAAGTGCTCAGTGCTGCACAACTCCCAGATAGAGATGCTATCCCATGTTTTAAAGGCTTAAGGGTCAGACCCTCACCTGATACAGGTCAGCATGGCCCTGATGACCTCAGTGCCAGCTCATATCAGGTGGGACTTCAGCTCTCCTGACTTTAATGAAGTCTCTGTACTGTACAGTGAGTTACAAATTAGAAATACTTAGAAAACAAATGTTTCCAAAGTGTCTGATATTGAAACACAATGTGATCTCTACAGATGTTTGCTCCTGTGTAGCCACTGCAGTGACCACTGAGAGCAGAACGAGAGAAGAACCACTGCAGGGCTGCACAGGCATGGCTTTGCTTTCTAAAGACTCACTTGCTTGAGAGTCTTTAATCCTCATGCTTGGAGCGTAGCCCTTCTATGGGTGTACATGACCAGAGCACACCAGCTGGGACCAACAGCACAGGACCAGAGCTCAGAGACCATCACCCACAGCAACTCTGTCTGTAGCACCAGGACGCCCACGTGAGGCTGTGCTTACACCCAGTGACACAGCCAGCGATTCTTCAGAAGCTCCTGAGTGCTCAGCTGGCAATCCTTCAACTGGAAACTGTTTTTCATTTCCAAACTAACCAGGGCTGTGCTGAGGGAATGGCAGGTGCTGGAGTGCCTGAGCCCATCACAGTGCTGGGTGCCTGCCTCCCATGCCCTCCTGTCTGCCATACACTGCTAGACACCTAGACAGACCCAAACCCCCAGATCGTAGTCATCCCAGCCCTCAGCTGTGGCATAAATGACTAAAATGCTGGAACAAAATTCCAGGAAAGGATGGAATCCATCACTCTGCAGAGATACTTTGTGATATTTTACTGGGGAAAACCTTTCTTCAGTGTTCCACAGGACTCCCTTCAGTAGGGGAGTGATATAGGAGGAAAAATTGCTACTTTGCCGTCTCCACTCTCTACCTAAAAACAGGGACAATGATTACTTGAGAATATATTTAGAATCCATTTAATGTTCTGCCCCTGCCATAGGTCTTGGGACATTCAGAGCAGCAATAAGACTGTCTCAGGACTAATTTTGCATCTTAAGGAGTGGCACCAGCCCATTATTTTCCTCCTCATCTTATTTTACACTGATTTCACCTTGGTCACTGCTGAGCTTTGGCCTGCAGCCTACGGAGTGCTGGTTCAGCAGGACCTCCTGATGCTTTCCCTGTCGAGAAGCTCAAGACGATCATCTGCAATAATCCTCACAGACAGTGTGGGTTAAAAACCAGCTTCATGACTATTTTGTGTCTCGTGCCCACACCACGGTAAGGTGAACCTTACATTCTCTGCCCAGTGCTCCTTTCTGTCATGTCCAAACACAGAGCACGGTAGCTGAGAAAATCCTCTGCCGGGGCTTCTACCTGCATTTCAAAGCAAAGGGCTGAATGGGATAGTGTGCATGCACCTGGGAGCATGACAGGATCGCAGTGAGGGCTGTTTCCTCCAGTAGCCACCTGCAGCAATTGCCTCCTCCAGTTATAGCCCACAATCCTTCAACCTGCAGCTTGAAACCTCAGCAGGGAAATTTGGGTACTCAGCAGAGCTGAAACACGCACCACTGTCTGCATCCCATGTCCTCCAGCAGTCCAGCGAGCTGGGGTTTAAGGCTGAGTCTGAACATCTGGGTGAAGGAAATACATTCAGGACAGACATGTCAAAAACTGGATCAGGAATCTACATTGCAAACAGGGTAAAATGCAAGAAGACATATTCCCACTTCAGACTAGGCTAGACAGAGGAATGTAAGAAAGAGAATAAATCAGTACAAAGATCGGAAAGGGGATTAAAATATGAAAAGAGAGGAACAGAGTTAATCTTAGTACTGCCAAAGGAAAACTGCAATTGATCTTACAAAGCTTGAGGCAAAAGAACAAGAGCTCTTCAGCAGCATAAAACACAAGGAAATAGAAGAGAGGCACTGAATCCAGACTTTGCCTCAGTTTCCTACAAGATGATGAGCTCAATCATGAGAGAAAAGTGCAGAAGACAGTAAAAAGAGAAGGAAATCCTGGTGGAAACAAAACTCAAGGAGTCCAGTGCACTGGGTTCAGAGAAAATGGATGATCTCATCCCTGTGTTCTGAACAGAAACTGTCACAAAAAATGGCAAGACGGATGCTTCAGAAGGAAAACAAAGTGCTCAGATTAAGTCTAGACTCATTAGTCTGTCTCAGCAGCATACAAGGTTTAAAACAGATTCTGAACAAAATCATAATTAAACACATGAATGTGAAGAGGAAAAGTAGTAAAGCACAACAGGAGTGATTTTAAGGTAGCTTCTGTCAGATTGTCTTTGATAAAACATGGAATTTATCTAATAAAGAAATTATTCCAGTAAACTCTCCGGACTTCAATGGGATATTTTGTTATAGGTCATATGGAAATCCTTTCTTTAAACTGGAAAAGCTGGAGTCAGTCGGGAAAGTGGAAGGTGAGTAAGGAGCTGGCTTAGAGTTAGAAGCATGGAAGGAAAAGGAGACAATGAGTAATCCTGCAAGAAATACAGGGCTGGAGGGAGGTTACTAGGCGAGACTCCAGAGTCTTAATATTTTGATAACGACCTTGTCAAAGCCATTAGAACTGTGCAGATAAATTAGCTGGTGACCTAATGTTAAGGAACATCATGAATAGCAGAATACCATACTAAAAAAGAAGTAAATGGCCCTCGAGGCTAGATTAAAGGGAAGGGATGAAATCCTACAGTACCAAAAATGAGCTCATGCACTTGGGAACAAAACATCTTCATACAGACCCAGTCCTAGCTTTGAACTATTAAATTTGCTCAGTCATGCCAGCCTAACGCAAAAGTTATCTAATTCTTGTCGACTGGAGTACAAAGAAGTCTCCAAAACAGCTTTAAATTATGGAACATAATTGCACAGGCAAAGCAAGAAAACATTTGACACTGCTCCAGGGTGCCCCATCAGCAGCACCTTCATAAAATCCTCCTGTGAATCACAGCCTCACACAGACGTATAAATGGTACAGCCACTGGAGCTCTCTGTGCTGGCTCCTTGCTACTGCCCCCGACTGCCCAGGTAGGATAACCTGTCCCCACTCCCTGGCTGGGCCCCAGGCAGCGTGGGGTCACGGGAGAATTGAGTGTCCAGACTGCAACGTCTGTCGTACCACAAGTTTCTCGACAGTCGTGCTCAGGAACAGGGGGTTTGGAGCAGGTTCAGTAACAACAGATGGTCAACCTCAGGGGAATGGTTTTGGAGCAGAGCACTCCCAAATCCCTCAGTAAGAAATAGCAGGAGCTCTTTTTTCCCCCTAAAGTGGGCATGGCACCTTTCATTGCTTGGCACCTTTCTTTTTCTTTTTTTTTTTTTTTTTTTGCTAAGTTTTCATGTGCCATGGAGGGCATGGGCACAGAAGACGTTTTGCAGAGGAGTTTCTCTTGAGGCCCTGTGAAGCCTCAAGGAGAAACATTAGCCAAAAAGCAAGCAGAAGCAGACTCTAAATTTGTTCCCTTGCCATATTGCTCTGCCACCACAGAGGCAAGTGATTGAATTCACATCTAAGCATACATGCTTGTAAAATCACAAATGCATTTCCCAGAGCTAGAGGTACTTTGCATAAACTGAATGGAAGCAGTTTGGATTAACTTGGCTATAGATCCAGCACAGAGCCAGAATTTGGGTGTTCTCACACAATAGGCTGGAGGGAAAGGAGCCTTCTTTTAGCTTGCTGAATACCTACTCAATAATATTTTTATAATTTTTATGAAGCATTTGCAATGATTAAATCTGACTCTATAAGCAGAGGATAAAGATCTCTGAAGGATTGAAATGGTAAATATTCCAAATATCAAGTCCTAGCAAGGTGTGCAGATGGCCAGTTCTGTATATGAATAAACTATTAAGGTATTTATAAAAAGCCAGAAAATAACCTACCCACAAATCTCTCAAGTCAGAAAAATAAATTTAGTAGCTATTTTTCAGCTTTGAAGGAAAGGACGTCATAGGTGTATCTAATTTCTACACTTTAAGACCTCAGAATCACAAATATGACTTTGCAGGCATTACTGCTGCAATATCAGGACTTGTCTATAAAAAATGCCAGAAAGAGTTTATCTGAGGAACAGGAATTCTGATGACATGGTATCAGCAAGGAGCTTGGTAAAGATCCCAAACACATCTATAATACATGGGCTGAAATCATGGTTTAAATTTATTGTTCAATTACAGCTTCAGGCTCTTGGAGTTCACTGCTGCCAAGAAATATA
This sequence comes from Campylorhamphus procurvoides, assembly GCA_013396655.1. Taxonomy (NCBI): domain Eukaryota; kingdom Metazoa; phylum Chordata; class Aves; order Passeriformes; family Dendrocolaptidae; genus Campylorhamphus; species Campylorhamphus procurvoides. The sequence continues at coordinate 1,545,922 of WBMV01000470.1, read as the reverse complement.
TATGACATTAAATTATGGAATATTTTGTTAAATATTTTAATATGTTTGAGTACTTGTAACATTTTATTTAAGCATATTATTCAGAGAACAGAAAACATTGCTCTTTCCTAATTAAAGGTGTGAGTCAGCAAGACCAATAAAATGCTTACTCCACTGTTGGATGAAACTCTGAAGAGGGAATGAAATCCTATTAGAAAGTCCCCTATTATCTTGGCAATGCCTGCCTGAGTGACATCTCAATGTATTTTTGCTGAGTTCAGCCTTACAAGGCCCATCCACTTATGGCACAAGATTTCATTTCACCATTAATTTATTTGATTTGTCAAGACATTAATAGGCATATGAGATGTTAGTTAAAATTTCAGAGCACATTGTGAGTCTCTGTCAGATGGAAGAAGGCTATTATTAGCAGAGTGTAGACATTACTTGAAGGATAGATGGTCACGAAATCTGAGGTGGGACTGGCCACCTCATGAGGGAAAGGCCATGCAGACAGTGGGCAGCGCCTTCCCACTGCTTTGGCCAATGATCACTGCAGCAAAACTCATCAAAAAAGAACCAGATAAGAGACAATATCGTGTATTTCCAAAGAATATTCTATCAGTGTTTGAGGTGTTTTACTTCTTATGACCACAACCGCAAAACACACTCAACCACACAGCTCTGTACAAGTATGAGGATTAGCAGACTAAAAGTCTGATCTCTCACTTAAAAGGTTGGACCCACACCTGAAGAGCTCAGCAGCTGGAGGCTCGGCCAGCTACATCTAGACTAGGCAGGTATGTTCCTTGGTGCACTCGTGATCTATCACTCAGAGCACTGAGATGCAGTTTTCCTTTACCTTTCCCTTTCTTTCGAAATTACATCAGACAAAAAGTGCATCCAGGCATCACTCCTGTATGGTTTTAGGATTTCAACAGGTTATGTAGCTAGACGTGAGGCAGGAAGTGCCCTTGATCCTGTAATTCAGATGGAACTCTGTGGAGCAGAAAAGACAGTGCAGAGGATTACAAAAAACTTTCGCCTTTATTCTGGCTCTTTTAATTGCTGTATGGATCAATCATTAAAGCAGCTTGGATAGGCCTTCTGAATGTTTTTGAATGATTTGTGAGCATCCAACTTTCTCCATTGCATTCAAGAACCATTAAAGAGGCTGTCTCTGATCTAAGCTCAGTTAAGCAGGAATGCAGTATTTAAACTGGGATACCCTCTCAGCTGCAAATTTTTAATAAAATTTCTAAATGGCAGCATTACTGTCATTAGTAATGAAGTAGATAAAATTATTGCTAAGTGAGCAGTCAATACATATTAATAGCATCTCATTCAAACATGCAGGAAAATTGCAGTAGTTCCAGAATGTATCCTGCAGGGAACAATCCCTCATTGCCACAAGACCAGATTCCCATGTTGTTCAAACCTGTACAGTTAGAGGAATAATTCTGATAACTTCTGATAGGTTTGAGAGAAAAACATTTTCAACAACCTTCTGCAATCCCTTGTGACTGGGGGGTAAATCCACAATGGAGCATGGCTACTGTAATGCTCTGCACCCTCTTCTAATCCACAACCTCCCTGATACTCCCTGTCACCCCAAGTTTGTCAGCTGGGTACAGTGGAGACAAGGATCAGAACCCCTTCAGGCAATGACTGCATCTGAAAGCAGATTTCCTGTTCCTGGAAGGTCCTGGTAAAACCAGGTGTCATGAGGCAACATGGCCACCTGGTTCTCAGGTGCTGTACAGGTGGGTGCTGAGTCTCAGGAAAAGGATCCCACCTCTGGGCCATGCCTGGGCACAGACTGATGACATGAAGCTCTGAGCCAGCTCCATCTCCCAGACAGCAGTGGCACCTCTGCTCATTCCCATTGCCTTTTTTTAGATATTTCCCTCAGAATCCAAGTCCTAACTCTTCCATGCTCTCTCTAGGCTAGACCTAACTATTCCTTCTGCATTCTCTTCCTAGTCCCAACCACTTTCCCTGTAGCCATCCTTCTAGGAGACTTTCTTGAAGTCCAACAGTATTGATACTGTACAAATCTCCTGGAAACAGCTGTCTGCTGAATTTTCCTGTATCTTCAAATAATTTATGAAATTCTTATAGAAACTGTGGCTGAAATTAAAGCTGATAGAAGAGTCCGGTGGGATTTGAAAACCCCAATTCTCTGAGAGTCATGAGAGACTCTTGAAGAAAGCCTCTCTGAAGTGGTACAGTCATTGTTTTGGATGAACATATGTTTGTCTTGTCCCTTTTAGAGTGGAGCATATTCTCCACCAAAACACAGTCTCATTATTCTAAAGAGGGATTTTCTGAACATCAGCAGTTTGTCCAAATGTTAATCCTGAAATTATTGAAGCGGTTCTCTAAAGACTGGTATTTTTCCAATACATGTTAGGGTGTTATTCTGAACACTGTTTTTCTCTTCATTTATCCACAAAACATACAAGAGATTTTCCTGTTTAAGGCATGAGTCTGCACCTTCTAATTAAGTAGGAGTATTATTACTGAAATAATAGAAATTAAGAATTATATTTTTTTGCATGTCACATAAAATATGACATTTACAACAGCCATGACTTATAAACAACATGCATTTTCCTTTTTAGGGGGAGTGGCATAATAGTGTTGCCAGAATAGAAATATTACCTGTTCTCTTTCCATCTCTCTCTCATACACACATATTTATAGTGAATGTCAAGAAAATTACAGTACCATAACTGAGAGTTTAGAAATTGCTCAGAACTATAAAAATGTTGGACTGAAAACAGGCAGAAAGAGCTTCCGACTTCCTGAGCACTGACCATGAGTGCTGCAGTGGAAGATGGACATGGAGTTTGTAGTGAGACTGGCAAACTCTTTAGTGAATTATCATCATGCTCTGTGACTGAAAACAGCCCAGAAAAAATGTATCCCCAAAGCCGTTTGGGCTGAGATGTAGATCTCCTTCTCCTAGTCCCAGAGCTGGATTTCTGCACACTGACAGTGTCAGTGTTAGTGCTACCAGCCATCATGCTTAGCTCTTTCCCTTCTAGACCACTCCATTAGTATAATGCCATATTTTCTATCTGAGGATCAGTTTTATCTCACAGTTAAAGCCCCCAGAGTAATGTTTGCAGAGGACTGGCAATCCAGGATTTACCATTGGCATATGTGACTGCAGGCAGAAAAGCCAATGGGAAATGCTGTGGATAAGCCGAAAGATCCAGGCATCAAGGTCTTCACCGTAAGCATGACAGCACTGCAGCCTTCATGCCATGGCTCCCACCACATCCTGCATGTCCTTTTTGCAGCATGACTGGGAATGTCTGGGGATACTTGTATTGCTTTTCCCATATATGTAAGGTGTGAATATAAGGTATATTAAGGTATATTTAAGGTATATTATATATAAGGTGTGGATTGAAGACACTGTGACTCTGTAAATCACAAGCAGTTTTCAGAGTTTCCAGTTTTGTGTGTAACGCAATGACTCCCTCAATCCTGAATATTTTCCTATAGTCTTCCAAATACTGGTGATTAATTGTAAATTACAGCTGCAGAGGTAATTTTTTATGGTAAAATTTTTTAAGAGAGATGAATTTGCTCACAGTTTGAGAAATACACCTGTTAGTGTGGTCGCTTTCCCATAGAACTCACAAGGAGGATGCCGCTCTCTAGCCCTAATGTTAAAAAACTAATAGTCTCTTCTAGAAGTGAATGTGCAGAAAATAAAGTGATATATAAGGATTCATAATTTTCTGGGAATAAGCAACCCAAAACTGGGTAATTGGAATGGACAAATACCACAAGAATAGCAGTTTTGCCAGTAACCACCTGACGTTAAATAACTTGCTTGAACCTCATTCAGACAATCCTGTCAGGACTGTGAAGTCACCGTGGCAAACGATAGATGATGTTATGTGAGTCCAAGGACATAGCTGAACTTTATATGCTTTGTTCCTGGAAATGGGTCAAAAATATTTCTGTTCTTTATTGATCTTGTCCTTATCCCAACATGTAATTGGGAAATAACCAATACAATGTATTTCTCAGAAGAAATGAGAAGGGAGAGTGAGGAGCTTTCATGTTCTTTCTTACCTGAGAGGTTCCAATGCCTCTGCAGATTTTCCACTGAATTGACTTATTTTTTCCTTCGAGCCTTTTGCAGGTGGAAATGTTTCCTGGGAAAAACAAGACTTCTAAAGAGAAATAACCACATTGTTGCAGCAGCTGAAACCTTGGAACCATCCACAAACATTTTCACAGGCTGAAGGAGTAGCCAGGCAATAGGCTCTTTCAAATTGTTGCTATCTACCTTAAATCATCCAGAACAGTCCTGTGTACTCCCAGTTTTTGGCCTGAGGTGCAGGTTTCTTGGGCCTCCTGGAATAACTCCAAATCCCAACTGAGATGACGGTGCCAAGACCTTAAATGCTGCAGCCCTGCTTCTATCTCTGTGCAGCACTAGGGAAGAAAAGCAATCTGGGTCCTGCCAAACAGACCACAAACGTCTCGCTGAGCCCATTGTTGCTTTGTTTCCCTCAAAATAGGGGTTCTCTTCTTTTTCTGACCATGTTTTTATCCTTATGTGATGCTGATTTGTTCCCAAATGTGAAAGGAGAGCCCGGGTGGGCTCTGAAACTGCAGGGGCTGGAGACTTGTCAAGCAAAAGGAAAACCTCATACTTCCTTTCCCAGCCTTGACAGAGCTGGCAGTCATCTCCAGTAGCAGGTAGATCACCATCTTCCTGGAAGCAGACCCCACATTCACAGTGTCTCAGGTCAGGCCAGTTCCAGGATTCTGGCTTATCAGTGATAGCAGCAGAAAAGGCTCCCTTGGGTTGCACGTCCCTCCTGTTCCTCATCATACCACTCTTTGTACCACTCCTTGCAATGCGACAGTGGCATGGGCTCTGCCATGCTGCAGGTAGCAAAGGGAAGGAGAGCATTAGGGACAGCAAATAAGTGCATGTTAAAAGTTAACGCCATCAGTCGAAAACCTCAGAGATGGAACATTATCAATCTTTGAAAGTTATTATGCAGAAGCAAGCTGCTGAGTGCATAAATATTTTATAGACCTTAAACTATTGAACAGTTATTGGAGCTGGGACTTAATCTCCTTCAGCCTGACTTGACAAAATAACAAAAAAAGGGGATCATAGCGAGAAAAAAGACTTCAAACTGGTATGATGAATTCTTGGAGTCTATCCAGAGAGCCCATTCTCCTCCCATACTGGTAATTGTTGTAATTCACTGACTTTAATTAAATTACTTTTTATTCACACCCAAAATAAGCAGAAAAAGAATATAGTGCAAAGCTCTTTACTAATCTTTGAAAGGTTTGCAGTACTTGAACCTCATCACCTGTGATGTACGGTCATCTTCTACATGGTAAATATTCCTAGTGCTCTTCAACTGCAAATACAGACTTCATTTTGTCATAGAATGAAAAGGATGGACTTGATACACGAGGATTTCTACATAGGCCCTAAAGTTCTTCCCACAGATATATAGGAAAATTCTCAGTGTTTTCCTGAATGAATGATCTATACTGTGACTACGACCCTTTACTCACCATGACGGCTTTGTTTGCTGTGTAAATTTCAAGAAAAGTTCGGAAGCCCTCCATTGTGTCTTCCCAAATTGTAAGACTGAGCTTCTCCCAGCTGCACAGAAAATCCTAAGCATTTTTTCTGCTGCACAAACCAAGGGTAATCCCACTAAACTGCAAACAGGGCTTTGCAAACCTTTTTCTTTTGTGTTGACAGCTTACCAGCAAGCAGGCATGGCTTGCCCTGCTTGCAGAATGTCCCTGGAAAAGTCTCTCTGTCTTCCTGGGAAGACAAGAACAAGCCCTTCCAGACTCTCTCCTACCATCAGGAGCTGTGACTGTTTTCTTTCATGACTGAACCCTATGTGTGCTCACAGCACAGAAAATAGCTTGCCCTTAAATACAGCCTGATAAATGTCTTGTCTTTCTTATTCATTTTTGGTTGGTTTTGTGTTGGGTTTTTTTTTCCAAATCTCTGTGTGTGTAAGACAGGAAGGTATGCTTTCCTGGAGTCACTCTATAAATTAGTTGACCAGCTCTGACCCTGTGCTAGAAAGGCAAACTTCTCTATTAATCTACTAGAAAAGGGTCTCATTCAGGTTAAAGGGAGGCTGATTTCTAACCCCCTTTTCCACTCAATGTTTTCACAGATTTCCTAATGCAAAACACTGGAGCAGATTTTTGCAGTAAAGGTTAAATATCCTTTTCTTTAAAGAAAAGTGTCCCTTTCCGTTACTTTGAAGACTTATCAGCCTTGGTCATACTGACAAGAGTATTTGTACCAGCACAGATTGGAGAAACACTGGGCATGATTAGACTGTGTCTGTATGATAGCAGCATAGCTTAGACCCCATTAAATTAAATTAGGCTCCCCATTAAATTAAATTAGACTCCTCTTTACTTCTTGGGCTCACCTGACAAAAAGAAAATGAATTGCTGTGATTTACAGACAGCTTTGGCTTGTACCACCTTTCAGCTTCTCGACATGTAAGATGTACACATTTAAAGCCATGTAAAATAAAGTAAATAAAGGTGGATTGAAGGAAACACAAAAAGGATGCAACTTTTGGTGACCTGTATGTGAATTCATCCTATTAGTCTCAGTCCTGGCAAGGAGGGAAGCCTCAGCAGGTATAGCAGGATGAAAGCCCTTCTCCATCCCTGCCCTCCCCTGCAGACCTAGCCCTACTGCCACTTCTGGGTCTCTTCGGTTTCCCTTAGGTATGTGAAATGTTTTTTATATATTCCACCTCCCTTCTTCATCCTCCCTTACTCCTACCCATATGAAAAGCATGGAATAACAATCCTTTTATTACTGCGGAAGAAAAACTTGTAACATTTCATTCACTCATTAGTAATTTTTAGTGCTTGTTTCCCTCCTATGTGTCAGTGAAGCTGGGTAAAGAAAAAGAGACTACTTCATTATGACTATCTGCCTACTCAATATCTCTCTCCTGTTCTTATGCAACAGCACAGCATATTATTAAGAAACATTTTCTGCATTTAAGCAACAGTTTCCAGCAGCAGCTGGTATAGAAACACTCTGTTAAAATTTAGGCTGTGTTTTATTTTTAAAGTTACTTCTTCACAATGTAAATTCTGACTCTGGAAATTTCCTTCCGATATTTAATCAACCCTTGGGAAACGCAGTTGCAGCAGCTGTTCTTTTGAAGCTGGCATGCCAGATCAAGCTCCGTGTTAGATAAAGTGTGTTTCTCATGCCTCCATTCAGAATAGTCAACATTTAAAGGCTGAGTTAGATATCTTCCAGCTTCAGCAGTGCTGGTGAGAGTCCAGTCAGCCTGTGCCTTCAGCTGTACTTTTGGGACCTTATAGAGCTTTAGGGGTTCAATACTTCATCATATGCTGTTTGTGAATTTGCCTTCACACAGGCAAGATCATTGCCTGGATTTTGCACTTTCTCTGATTTTTCCTCTCATCCTTTCTTCCTCCACTTTACTCTTTGCTCACAGACGCTTGCTAATGTCTGCATATTAGAGGGGGACATCATATTTCCTCCATGTCCACCTTGTATGTATTCAGGAACTGTTTTACATGATGATGAAGTTCTCAAAACCCTTAACCTTGGGCTGCAAGAAATCCTGCATTGCTGAAATTTAACTTTATCTGAGAATCCTGCTGAATTACCCTTGATGCCAATAATACTGGAGGGAGTTCAATCTTCTTCAGAACAAGTCCCTGCCTGTGTAGAGTGTTTCTTGGAGAGGTGCTGCAGTTCTGCTCCAGGGAGCTAAAGGTTTGGGTTGCATCACAGGATTCTTTCTATTATAAATCCTCTAAATCACTGATTTTTCATAAGAAAATATTAATGAAATACGAGAGATACATCCAAATGCCTTCTTGTGTTTTGCTAAACTCTCTCATTGTGAAATAAGTCTGATTTTATACAACACAAATTTGATTTACTTTTTCTGCATGCGATACAGAAATTTTTGTCACTTAAAAGTGGCATTCAGTAATATTAATTTCTGTTATATATATTGTCATGTCATTGTGTCTTTATCACCTCAGTGTATCTTTATCTGTATGGGCCAACACTTTTGCTCCTAAATGCAGCAGTATGAATAAAAACTGTTCCCATTTTAGAGGTGCAGTGAGCACCTGGGAGTCACCTCGAGTGGCGATGTCCAACAGTATAAGAGCTCAGGAAGTTTTAAGACTCTCCAGACTCCCAGTTGAGGGAGTTTCAAGACATACATATGTAAGTAGAGTACAGATGCCAGCAACTGTTAGCTACTGTTTCAGGCTGAAGTTCTGATTGCCTGGTGAGCTGCAAGGTGACCTGCTGATAACCACTGTCTTGCTTACGTATGGTCCTGTAGATAGCCAACAGCCCCAGCCCCTACATGCACAGAGCAGGAACAAAGCCGCTCTGTGCCTCATCTATAGAGGCAGATAACAGCAATGGCTGGTGAGGGCATGTCAGAGGCAGCAGAGGAGGCCACAGGGATGATAAAAGTGGGGGTCACAACAGCCAAAGACCAAAGCCTTTTGGGGCATGGCAGAAGCTGAGGAGACTCCCTGCTGATGGTGGGGTGTGATTTTACTCTCTCCGCCTTCTCAGCCCTGGACTCAGCTCAGCATGCATTATGCCATCTGCTCTTGTTGTGAGATAAGAGAGTAAGTGAAAAAAGTAAAATAGATACACAGCCCAAAATACATTATACTCAGGTGAAAATGGACAGTGAAAGGCTTTCTATTTGGCCACATGTGTTTGTAGAAGTTTCAGTAATAATGTGGTTCAGGCCAAGAGGGTCAGAAGGGAAGGGGATTGCAGAGCAGAGGGTCCAAAAAATAAGCAATCATGCACCAGTGGACAGTGCAAATGATAAGATCTCTTAGAGTGCAATTAGTGAGACAAAAATGGATGACCTCAGAATTAAAACAAAAATTGGAGCACTGACATCTGGGAAATAAAGACAACCATGTTTATGAGGTGGCAAATAAGGAACAGTTTGTCCCATATCTTAAAAAACAGCATGCAAGTCAGATGAGAGGAATCCTTTGTTTCAGCTTTTGTGTACTTCTGCACATACTTTAGGGCTCAGCAACTTCGAAAGTACCTAAGAAGTCTTTCTTCAGCCTTTTTTTCCTAATGAGTCTTCAAAATGCAGTCCAATATATTTTTCGCTCAGTGCTTTGATATAAGAATATCATAAACAGTTTAAGAAAGTGAACAAAAAAAACCCACAGAAAATATTTAATAATACATGCTACTCCTATTCTGTTCAGGAGCTTGGCAAAAATGTTATGGAATACATGCTTTTCAAGCAAAGCAAGCCCACGGATGTAGCTCATGAAGACTCTCTAAAAACTTCACTGTCACTACAGCATGTGTTTTAAATGTCTATAGTCCTCAGTAATCTATTTTCTGGTTTCCTTCCAGGCCTCTTCATTGCTATCTCCACTTGCTGGAGAAATTGAGTACTTGTGTACGTGGGAGGCATGGTGTAGCACGGATTTATCACGGAAAAACAGAGCACTCCTTATTGGAGGCACACTGCTAATACCTCTGAAAGGCTACAGGGCCTGTTGGAAGGGACTTAAATCATCCACTGGTATTTATTTCAGCTCAAAGTTATGCATGCAAAATAGCCATAAAAAGGGTAGCTCAATGAATCTTTTCTGCCTTGAACTTGCACTGCACCTCCTAGGTGACCTGCTTTGGCGCAGACACATGGCACATGTGCTCTCCCATCCCTGTCCTTCTCCCTCCTCCCCTTCTCCTGCGGAAAGAAGCACAGTGGAAAGCTCTCAGCTGCAAACCTGCTGTCAATATCCTTCAAGACGCGAGAGCCACTGGCTGAGACCAAGGGCCCAGCAGCGCCCGACTGGTGCCATCCTGCCCCTTGTCTCAGACTCTCCATGCAGGGACACCAACCCCAGTGCTGGGATCCCTCTGGCAGCCCCCAGCCAGGGCTCCAAGCAGTGGCAACGCTGCTGCCTTGGGACATTTAGCCGAACCCTGGGGGTTTCCTGCTCCCACCTCGTGCTCCTGCCCACGACAGTTGTTATGTCTCAGCCCATATGCTTCATTTCAGAGGCGAATGGTGTGATTACTGTATACATTTGATTTCTCAGTTTGTCAAGCACTTAAGTGCCTTTCATCTTGAAGTATCCTAGATGATAATATGCACTTATATAGCTTAAGCTCCTCTAATGAATGAGGTTCTTCATAAACACTCGGTAATTAGGCCTCACAACAGCCCTAGGAGTTGGGAACAACTCTTTGTGGTGGTGCAGAGGGATGAGCTGAGGCTGTGAGGAGACAGGCAGGGTTCAGGCTGCCAGTTTGACTCGCAGTAGCCCAGAGGCCACGAGGTGCTGGGAGCTGCATCTGTGCTGAGGATGGTTGCCCTTATGTCCACAAGGAAAGAGCATAGAAAGCACAGGTTTTTTCTCAGGAATTACTGTCCATATGAATGAGGAGAGTGAAAACTGTTAGGTTTCTGCTTCCTCAGTGCCTGCTCAGTAGCTCTGCCCAGAGCCCGTGGTGGCCCAGCCCAGCCCCTCGCCTGTGGTGGTGCTGTGTGTGCTGGGATGGAGACCCAGCAAGGCTGCCAGGTCCTGTGGGCAAAGACACTGAACTCGGTTGTCACAGCCTCCTGGGGAATTCGTGTCCATTTTGGCCAGAGAATGACAAGGGGGTTCTAGGCAAGACAAGACGCAACCAACCTCAGACAACACTTGAAGGAAATGAAGAAGAGAAACATTGATATAGTCAAGTGAGCATTTCCCATAAGAAAACATTCTAGCCAAAGGAAAAAAAGAGAAGAGCTAAACAGGTCTGCCCACAGACTTCCTTAGCTCTGGGTCTTTTTTTTTACCTTTCTCATCTGTCACTGGCAGCTCTACTGTGGGAATTTCCTTTCTCTCTGACTTTTTTTTGTAGCACTTTCAGTACTGTGACAATCAGGAATTGTATGTATCACAATTCTAGTTTTCAGCTGAAAGAAAGGACCTCTTCTACAAGGTCTTTCATTGTGTCTTCCACAGTGTCTCCTCTAAAGATATAATGAAGTCTGCTTGCTGGAGTCAAAGAAATTGACACTGCTCACACACATGTAGCTGCTACTTATCCTACTGTGGGTTCTTATACAGCTTCCAGATACTGAACTACCCTTTGCGTGTGATCTGCTTATCTCCTTGCTTCCATCACCTGTTTTTCATTAATCCATAGGATTCAGGTATCCTGCTGAAATACCTGACAGTAATGTTGCCTTCTTCCCATGAAGAAATAAACTTACCCATTTCTCATTTTTCCGAGCCCTGAAGTTACCCACTCCAGCAGCACAGCAGGACTGTGTTTTGCCTTGACAATGCACCAGCAAAACTGAGATAGCAGTGAGGCATTGCAGGAAACCTGTTCCTGTGCTTTTTCCAGCTCTGTTGTGTGTTTGCTGGTGCTGCCTAGGCATGTTTTTGGTGGCCTGCCCTGCTAGCCCTCCTGCCCTATGGATGTGGTCCTCCTTTGCTATTTTGTTGTTCCTTGATGAATCTTTTAGTTTAGATTCCACTTTTGTTCTCCTCCTAACTCCCCCCTGCATCTCCCTCCCTCTGTGCTGAGGGTTTTCCTGCCCTCTCAGCCCTATTCAGCTCAGCAAGCTCTGTCCGTGCCTCAGTCCCCAGCAGTAAGGGACACCAGCCCTGTGCCCTCAGCACACACTCACCAGTAAAGTTGCACTAATGTTTTTCTTTGCCTCCTTTTTCTCCCCTTCCTCTCCCTTGAGGAGAGATCTGTCTTTCCTTATACCAGAGAGTGTGAGCAGAGAGAAACCAGACTCAAGGCAAAATTCCCATTAACTTCAGTGGGGGCAGGATTTCACCTCAAGTGTTTCATGTTCTGGGCGCTGGACAACAACATGAAAGGACTCCACACTTGTAAAACCTGAGACGCCACAGCCATTCAAGCCAAGCAAACGCAGATGCAGTTCCTGGTGCCCCCTCCAAGCCCCTCGCCGCAGCCATGCAGGTCCTCCAAGGCCTGTGAAGGTCGTTAATCTCCCCTCTTAGCTGTTTATTGTTGCCATGTTGGCAGCTATTGCTGAGCTCCGTGTTACCTCTGCACAGCCTGAGCTGGGCTCTGACTTTTACTGCTGCTGCCCCACACTACTTAGAGCCTTGCCGTCTTTCAAGTATGCCAATTCAGTCTAGTCTTCCACATCTTGTTTCTGTTATTGCTACTGATGAGGCTTTACAACTCTTTGGCTGGTGCTCTGCTCCTCTGCCTTCCTGGGAGACTCATTTCCCCAGCACTCCTGTGTCAAATCAGTCAGTTCCTGAAATCTTGCTATGTCTTCCTTGTCCTCCTGTGTGCTTTTCAGCTGCCTTCTGCTGGTCTGTCTTCAGTTTTACCTCCACTGCTGCCCTGCACACCAGCTGCTGTACACAGCAGTGCCCATGTGTCGCTGCAGATCACAGGGCTGCCTTGTGCCTCATGGCTGTTCTGCCACTCACGCACTGTCCCATAGTGGCTTTACCCTCAGCTCCCTTTATTGCTGCAAGCCACTGGTCTATCCCAGCATCCTTATGCCTGTGGCTGCTGACAGCCTGTCTGTCAGCTTACCCTGGGGTCTTGATTTTCCTACTCATCGGTCTCTTGCTGAGCTGGTGTTTAGTCCCTGGGAGGATTGCTGCAAGAATACAGCATTTCCAAGCAGACATCTCTTCTTGTCTGTGCAGCTTTTGCTCCTGGCTCTTTACTGTCATTCCTGCCTTTCGCTTGTTTTGTAGGCACCCAGGGGAAGAGGTCTTGTGCACAGATTCCCATGGTACTGAATCATTTGAATTTTGCCGCTGTGCATTACAACCTACTGTCTGAGAAATGTACCTTGAATTTCATGATCTCAGTTCTTGCTTGAATGCCTTCCACAGAGCCCATTTTTCAGAAAGAGAAGTAACAATTTAACATGGCCATGTAGTTCCTGACTTTAGAATGGAACAAATCAGTTCTGATGCTGTTTTAGGGCTGGTATTTTCCTGGCCTGATCACTCAGTGGTCACAGTATTTGTTGTACATCAGCTGAGCATCCCGATCTGGCAGGCAGAGATACTCACTGGCTTGTCTGAGTATCCATCTCCTGATGATAGTCTGCAAGGGATTACTACTCTGCCTACTGCTGTGACCACAGGTGGTTTCTCACCGAGCAGCATGGATGGTTTCTTTGTCACTATCCCTTTTAGAAGTGACCATGAACTGCCTTACTCTCTATAGCACCTTGAGTTCTTCAGCACTTTGTTAGATGTCTAGACATCTCTAACACAATTTCATCATATGTTGAATACTATTTATTTTCCTCATAGAAATGCAGATTGGATGTTGTCCTAAGGGTAGAACCTTATTTTCCTCTGTAGTAGTAAAAAAAATACTAACAAAAAACCTAACCAATCATGTAGTTGCTTCATGTAATTACAAGTGTCATCAAGACTTCTCTGGGATACTCGTGATGCTCCAAACCTCAAAGCTGAATTAATGGACCTGAAGAAAACAGAGGAGACAAATTCTTCTCTTGGTCTTGTTCTACCCAACAGTATGCTGGGACTCTGCTACCAAATTCCCAGGGCTGCCGGAATTTGCTCTGCCTTATTCAGTTGTCTTTCTGAGGCAGCAGGCTGGAGCTCTGGTTGTTCCATAGAGACTGAGGCTGGTGACTCACTGAGGAGGCCCCCAGCGTCTCCCCATGCCTGTTCCTGGGATTTCCAGAATGAGGGAAGGCAGCTGCCTGTCAGTACAAATGGTCAGATTTCTTCTTTTGATTGGGACTTTTCAATCAACATTCTTCAGAAATCAACAGACATTAGATGTGGAGATTAACACTGGACTAACTTTGCCCTAATGTCCTCCTTCTGACTTTTGTGCTGAGGCTGCAGAGTGCAGACACACATTCCCACCAGCTTCCTCTGTCACATGGCTCTCTCTCCAATACCCCCGAGATGCTGGGAGCTGCTGGTGCAGGTGAGTTCATGCTTCAGCACCTCTCCACCTGGCCAGATGCCCAGGGACATTTCTACCAAGCTTTACTTGCCAGGAGCTGCATTCGGCCTTGGTAGGCAGCTGAATGCCTCATCCATCTCAGACAGCCAGCACTGTGCTGCAAGCAGTGCCTGCTATTCCATACACTATTAGGTATAATAATATTATACAATAATTCTTTTCAATATGGAGTTTAACTGCCTTGAGCCAGTGGCAGATGCTTTGGTTACCTGATGGTTTTCTCCCAGCCACAGGCAGATCCACTCTGTGCTGGGATTGGAGGATGAATGAAGCCTGTTTTTGCAGATGTGCTGTCCTTTATCACTGTCTTGCAAAAACAACTGGTCTGCAGCTTGGCAATCATGGGTGCATTCTGTGGAGCAGGGCAGCGAAGACTATCTCTGGCTTCAGCCATATCTCAGGCTCTTGAAGGCTGTTATCTGCAGGACCTGCCTTCCAGGAGGGTTGTTTGCATACTGCCCATCGATCCACCCACCCTCTCTCCTCCAGCAAAAGCAGTGAGTGGTCCTGTCTTTAGTTTTCTCAACAGCTGCCGTCATCTTCTTACTGGCCACAGAATGGGTTTGTGCTATGACCCTGTTCTTGGTGGCTTTTCTCCACCTAATCCCGCTCCATTCACCTGGATGCCCACACAACCAGAATACTTTTTTCCCAGACAGTGCAGAGGAGGACAGATAGCTTTCTCTGGTGTCCCATATCTGTTCTTCTTTCGTGTCCCTTTTTTTCCCAGGACAGGTTAGTGGCCCTCACTATTTTGAGGCATTTGTCTGTGGTTTAGAACTGTTTCTTTCACTGACCATTCCTGCTGGAAGCACATGTCTCACAAATGACCCTGTCATTACCTGGGGAATATTTAGGGTTTCCAAATTCATAGTCAATGCCAGATTTGTCATCTGTGTAGCATAAATTTCTATTTTCCTCTTAGGCAGTCTCATCTGCCTGGTACAGGCTATTTGTCTGACACTGTTATCCACTGGTTCTGTGGTTTGGACATTACTCCTTGCTGAAGTCTCACTCACTCCTTGTTATTTCCTGTGTGTGTTGAGATCAAGAGCAAGGGTAAGCAAATAAAAAACTTTGCCTTCAATTTCAGCTTTTCATGGCTATGGCCATGGCTCTGTACAAGCATTCAGGGTTTGATCCCACTTGCCCCCTACTCAAAGTATCTCTACAGACTCTACCTGCTTTATCTACTCTTGGAGTCTATTTATTAATCCTACAATCTGCTAACAGAAGTATCAAGTGTTGGGGCCAAAGCGAGGAAAATAAAGGCAATGATACACAAAGAAGTTGCACCTGTGGCAGATAGTAAGCCATGTGCACACAGACTGACCCTTTACTGCCTCCTCCAAAATATTCTGCCTTTCAGACTGTTTTCCTCCTCCAGCTTCCAGGCAGGTTCATATATCCAGAGCCTAGCTCAAGACCTCCTACCAGCATGACCTCCTACCTTGAAATCACTCATTTTATTAAAACATTCCTCCTAGGTAGTCTGGGTGTATTTCACAAACAGAGAACCACAAATTCCAGAAGTTCAACTCTTTACTTGAGTGGGGGAAATAATTAAAAAAACCCTCAAAAACATTTATTTGAATAAAAGTAAGTGATAAGAAACAAATGAAGAGTGTTTTATTCCTGTATGATAGGAGAAGAGAAAGCTTTAGGTGGTTAGATAAAATGGCAAATTAGAAAGTCAGATATTTCTAATTTCTAATTCCTGCCAAGCTAAGATCAAATGTCATAGCATAATTGTTTTAATATTAAAAAAGGATAACAACATTTCCTTGCAGGGGGATTGGGGCAGGGGGTAGTAGGAAGGGAATGCTGGGACACCACAAAACTTGGACTTTATAAATATTTCATAGAGTAAAAGCTACTTCTACTAGGCTCTCCTGTTTACTTCAGCTAAGCAATATAGGTGTTCACATGTCCCACTCCAAATATATCACGTCTTGTATTAAGGTAGAATCTGGCTGGTATCTTGAACTAATAGAGTTCTGTCTGTCTTCTGCAATGAGGAGAAACCACTACTTCTTAGAAGCATATTTTGGAAAAGCAAATAAACAAGGAAGGAATTGTGGTCTCTAAGGGAGTTCTAAAGTTTCAGTGAAAAAGAAGGCTGAATACCAAGACTTAAATTTTTATTATGCATTTTTCTATGTAGCAAGAAAAAATACAAATTTAAAATAAAAACTATCAATAGCATAAGGAAAGAAATGAGACTGAAGGATTCGTGTCAACATCTGGGCCTGAGGCTTGAAAACTAGGTGGCTGAGGTAATTTCATTTTATAAACCCAGCTTATGAACAGTATATACAGCATATGAACAAGTGCAAAACCTGGAGTCACATAAACAGTGTATTTCATTCCTGCACACTGAAATAACAAAAAGGGCAGAGTCAAAGGGCTCCTCTGAGCATATGGACTTTAAATATATGTGGAGAGCCTATGTGACAGAAATAGCGACACTGGGAATACAGAAAACGAGACTGAGCAATATTTACATTACCTTTTCTTTTTTACAGGGGTGAAGGGTAAAATTTGGTTAACCATAGGCTGATTTGGTCAGAGATATGGGCTCCACCACCTTTCTAAAGCTCTCTGAACAAATAAAAGTAATCAAATTTTTTCATAGGATCAAATTCTCATTGTAATCTGAAGCCATTTCTCCAAGTAAAGACATATTTGCTTGTTAAAGCAAGAACATCCTTGCTTTACTGAAGTTAAAAAATTAGATTAAAACTAAAATTAAAAAATTAAATGGACCGTTCCTTCAAATCTCTAGCACCCTTCTCTCCCACATGCCTTCCTGTCCCACCCAGGAGGGTTAATAGTGCACAGGGATTAATTGTGTTTCACCTATGACTTTATTAGCAAAGCCTGCTCTGCTAATGGAGCAGCAATGGAGAGCTGTATCTATAGCTGTATCTGTATATTGGCCTTGTGCTTTTCGGTTGAAATGAACAATCACAATAAGTTAAAGGGCAGCTCTACAGCAGAAAGTTCTTCACTGCTTCAAAAAACAAAGCCCGTGCCCCTTAAATCCAGTGATGCTCTTGAGACAGCCAAGTCTGAACACACAAGTGTAATGCTCTGCAACAGCTGAGCAGACAAGCAGCCTGTAAGAGCTACTAGCAGAGAAACAGCCAGCAGAAACCAGCGTGCCACTGCACCAGCCCTTGGTGCTCCTGCCTCTTGAATGCTGCATGCAGGTCTGGTTATCTCATTTCAGAGAGTACACAGCGGAACTGCAAAGAATAAAGGACGTATGATGCGGCTCAGAGGTCTGGAAAAGCATTTGTAGAGGGAATCTGCTATGACTAGGATTTCCAATTTCAGAAAAGAGATGATTTCTCTTTTATATGGGTGTAGTGGAAATATGTGAAATTATGAATAGTGAAACTACAGCTGAGTGAAAAAAAAAAAGTGATTTGTTATTTGGAATTGAAGACTGACATAGTAGATATGTACATCTATGGGTGATGAGCCCAATGGTCCAGACTGAACTTCATATTGTAAAATTCCTTAAAACACTGATTATTATAGAAAAGGCAGGTACCAAGGAGTCTCATTCTATAGTTGCATCTTTCTCAATAGGGCTCTAACATGGCCCTATTAAACACTGGAGAGAGGACTGGGTGGCTGAAGGGGCTGGGTCTGATCAAGGGTATGAGTTGCTGTATTCTTAAGAGAGTCATATGTAGGGGGTCATGCAGTATGCAACCATGTGAACATCTTCATGGTGAAAATGTGAATATACAGGTGACCTTGGAGTTGCAAGGAAGGAGTGTAGAGGAAGATCACACCAGCAGACTTGATTCCTGGGGATGTGGACACTACCCTTCACAGATGACTTGCATTCAAACTCATCTTGATTCACTCTAGTCTGAAGACGAGTGAATGGCGATGATGGTATCTTTTTGGTAGATACTTATTACCTTCATCTAGCTGATGACCCAAACTTTTTCAAAGATCATACCAGTGATATGCATGAATCACAGCACAAAGCATCTGTTTAGGTTTGTTTCACTGAAAAGTCCCATCAGGCAATCTTTATCTGAGATTGCCTTTAAAATAAAAGCCTGACCACTTGGACTTAAAAGGTCTTTGTCAACTTTGAAAATACTAATTGGAAGTTCTTTTCCCTTCTCTGCCTTATGTTTGTTTTAAACCAGTGCTGTTTCTATCAGGTCAGACCTGGGCTCAGAGAGCAGTACTGTGACAAATAAACCCCTCAGAAATCATGGACCAGAAAGCAAACTGAGAGATCATAAACAGGTGATGGATGAAAGGGTGTCACCAAATTGTGATAATTTTCAGTCCTGGTAGCAGCACCCAGTGGTCAGCCAATGGGATTTTCAAGGTTCTAATCTGGGCCTGCAGATGTTACAGAGAGGGCCAACCTCTGCAAGGTAAATTAATCTGATTTACATACACCACTCCTAAATAGGGCTGAAGACAAAGTAGAAGAATTGAATGACCGAGAGAACTGTTAAGAAAAGAGAAAAACTTTCACATATTCACATATCTCACATAGCTGTCAAAATCTGTTCTTAGATGATGGCTGTGCTTATTTGATGTCATACACAAATTGCAACATGCATAGCCCAGCTGGTTTTTCTTTGGGTGTCTGGATAAACCCAAAGATTTATTACATCACAAAAGTCACAAAGTTATCCTGATGACACTAGTTCTTTGGGCTGGAGCTGATGGCCTGCTTGTGGGACAGGGAGGAAAAAGCTGGAACCCCACTGCAGCTGCTCACTGACTGGGCAGAAAAATCTGTCCCTCAGCACTCTCGTTTCAGCTCAGTTTTACAGGACCCCTAAGTCCAGCAAGGGGAAAGCCTGGGGTAGAAAAAGAAACATTGCTCAGGTAATTTTCTTCAAAATGTGAGACTATTTCCTGACCTCATACATGCTTAGAAAAATTTCCAAGAAAGTTCTTGAAATTCTTTTTTATACAATCTGTCACTTGAGACCTACGTTTTCATTCTTTTAATTTTGCCAGTGATCTCAAGGGTTTCAGCACCGAGGAAAACATCTTGTCTCCATAACACCACAACAAAGGAGATATCTCTTCCAATTTCAGACTCAGTCTAACAATTTATGAGAGCAAACCTTTTATAAGGTTTCTGAGTGATTTGTTTTTGCTGCCATGAGAATATTTTTATTTTGATTTACAGGTTCAGCATTTCTGCTAATGTTGCATTTCAGACACTATCTGCATGGTGAATGTTTCCACTATCTTTTTCCTTCATGAATGGAAGGTGGTGACAATAGGAACTTTAGCTATTTATGCTTTTCCAAAAAAGGTACTACTACAGAAAAAAATGTCCTGCTTTTCCAATGTAAGAGTGAATATATTTGCTTAATGTATGTTTCTAGTGTGCATATGCCTTCTCTGGCCAGAAAAATAACTTAATGGAACCAAGCCCTATCCTGCATTCAGGAGAAAGGTGTCACTTCACCATAACTCTATGGGGTTCTGTAAATGTGTAATGTACAGTTTTTGGTCAATTTTTAAAAATTTGAGTCTCATTTTTATTTTGCCTATTTTTCTCCCAAGATCTTTGTTATGACAGCTTGCACATTTTAATATTAAGATTTATTTTCTTCTCATTTCTTAATATTCCCCAGGGACAGCAAAACATCTTGACTATCAGTTAACATATATTTTACAATGGAGTCCAAATGTTTAACTGAATTGGTTGTTTCAGTGACTTAATCACCTAGTCACTGGGATTTTATTTCTGTGATACAGATTGTAAATGAGTTTGAAAGATCAGTTACATTGCTGAAGACTGGAAATAATCTCCTTTGAAATGACGTAAATACTTGAACAATTCAGGCAAAATATGCCCTGAATGTACATCCAATGGAAACTTTGGCTTAAATAAGTCAGAACATCATGTCTGTTTTACTTTAAATTGATTTTATAGAATACTAGGTGTCTGAGTTATTCTTTAAGTTGATGGCATTATTAACATTATGTTTTTGTGTGTGTATGCTCAAAGACCACATTTATGATTTTTTTGTCCCAAACATAGTTTTATATTGCTTGGATTAAAGATGTGGGCGCAAACAGCTCATTTGTGAACAGATGCAATCAATATCACAAGCTTCCAACATCTGCAGTACAGAAATGGAGACAACCTGGAGGGTGGAGCCTTTCCAAAAGGAAATATGAGATGAAAACAAATTAATATTTGGAAACTACATCTCATATATTTGTCTTAAAGATGAATTCTAGATAAAATCTCATCAGCCTTTCTATTTCTATTTAAATAAAGCATGTTCTTTAATGGTTAATAACAACATCACTCAAAATCTGTATATTAGTGTATTTTATCTGTTTTAAATATTTTTATAAGTACTGGTTGGTGAGTGTGTATCAAACCTGGTAAAATTGGCCAGTGCTCACTCAGTTCCTCAGTTTGGCTGGAAAGAGAGCCAAAACACGTTCTTGAAACTGAAGGAGAAAACCTGAGGTGTGGCATGGAGCAAGAGCAGAGAGTAGATGTGCTCCATAAAAAGGTCCTTTTTCTGCTTTTCTAGTAGTATTCACCTTTTAACACACTAACATCTTTGGAAGTGGTAATTTTATGGCAAATCCAAGGATGTAAACACCCAAGTTATGTTCTAGCACTAGTAGGAGAAAAAAAGCCTTGTCATAACGCCAGGAATTCTCTTCAAAACTTTGGGTGGGGATTTTGAGGAGGTAACCGCTGCTGAGAAGGAGCACCTGAACATGAAATGTGGTGGCTTTAACAACTCCACCATTTATGGGACCTTTTCCCATGTGATTGCTAGGAAATCAAAGGCTGGTCAGATGGAAGGCAGCCCGACTCTCTGTGCAGCCCTGGGCTGCAGTGAGCAGCATGGGATGAGATGCCTGGGCTCCTGCTGCCATGTAAGCAGCGGAGAGCAGAGAAAAGTCAGGTCCTGTGATCGAACGAACAAGTGTTAAGTGAAACAGACATCACTACTCAGCATCACAGAAGGTCTGGGGCCTGGTTACGGACCACTAAAGCTGTCTGGGAGCTCAGCTGAGCTCTGCTGACAGAGGGAGCAATGGCAATGCTACCTGGAGAAGTGCAATGCACAACACTTCTGAAATTCCACCTTTGGAATTAAACTCACTGCAGCATGCCAAACTTGATTAAACATTTTAGGCTTTGTCATAGGTGGGTTTTATGGTGACCTTAAAAGGGTGAGGCTGAAGCAATGTGTTGGGCAGGTGGATACTTCAGCTTTGCTGTGCAGCCCGCTCTGTCAGTAAAAATCTAAACAATTGTAACTTAGATACAGCCAAACAGATACTGCATTGTTCTCACTTTTTGTAAAACAAATTCATTGCCAGACTGAGACCTTGCATGCCAAGTTTCAGACTGAAGTGCATTTTATGGCTGAGTTATAAGCCCCTGGAAGAGGTTTGCAATGTAAATGCTGACACAGCCAGAGCAGTAACAGAATGAAGAGTATTGCAATGATATCTCATTTACCTCTAGCAAGAAGCATATAAGAAAAACTAAATAATGTATCCTTGCTGTTACAGATCATTTAATCCATAAAACTTATCTCTGATTTTATTTGGTAGGTTAAAACTACAAAGTTTGTACATCGATTAAACAAGAGCAACAATAGTCTATATATTCCTCTGCACCTCAAAATTTACATATTTGCATGTGATAAAACATATTTATTTGAACTTTATTAAAAACTTTTTTACAGAAAAGAACAATTGAGAAAGAACCGAAAAGCATAACATAGAGTAAGCAAAATTGTAGCAGCTTATTGCAAATGACTGCAATCATCACAAAAGGCACATACAGGTGACTGTTGTATGTGATTGAGTACCCAAATATTAGCTGGTGCTGCTTTTTTATCCAGATGTGAATAATTCAGCAGAAACCACAGAAATACTCTGTTGTAGCATGACATCTGCTAAACTGAACAGGAAAGCCTTGCATTGAGCTAGCAAGTTAAAAATGGGAGGACAGTCATTCCTAGGTAATCTGAAGAGAGCACTCTGGAAATTTTGACCACTGACTGCCAGGGTCTGCCACTAACCACATATACAGCACATCTGCTAGGGGTCTACATGGTGTAGAATGTGCTCAGTCAAGTTAGCTCCAGGCTGATACAAGAGCCTATGCTTTGGCGTTCTGTAGTGACCTCTCTGATGTCCATTACTGAGTCTGGAAACCTGGGCTTGGCAACCTGCATTGCAACATAAACCTTCTAATTCTGAGAAGTGGTTTTTCAGGCACCGCTGTCATTTCTGGATGAAATACATTCAGCCTTCTGGAGCAGACAAACAAGTCTCCCCATGTAATGTACAGTGTTTTCTCCTGTCCTTTTTAAAACTGAAATGACTGAAATAAAATTTCAGGAGAAGATTTTGCTCTCCTTGCTCCAGTGTGCTTTGGCAGTCCCCACGCAGTGAATAGTTTCTCCAACTTCAGTGGAATGCCTCTTGGATGGAAGATAGGGCTCACAGTGAATTTAGCTGGCTTGCTGCTGCAGGAATTCAGGAACATGCTCTTACACATTACAGAATAAAAATTACACAAATGTCCAACAACAAGTATATGTTGTCGACATTGTATCCAAGAACAACTATGGTATGCATTAAAGTCTTTTTGGCACTTGTTGAAATAAGAATAGTCAAGAATTTGTGGTCTGGGTTCTTTTTCAGTCTTTACATGATGAGACCAAAAACCAGTTTCTGAGCATTTTTGCAACTCTTTCCTGTATTGGTCCCCTTCCCTTCTCCCCTCACCAACAATTCTGCACAGCTTGCTGATTGTCAGCTTGAGCTCAGAGATTACTGATAAATCCTACACTTTTCTGCTTAGACACAGGAATTGAACGAAAAACTGGAACTGATCTTCTTTTTTGTAATTTGTCTATTTCTCCAGTTACAAAGCAAAAGCAGTCTTTGCTCTGTAATTTAATGTCCGCCTCTTTTTCCACCAGGTTGGTTTGGTATTTCCTTTACAAACCTCAATTGTTGGCATTAAAAACTTGGCCATTTCAACTCCAGTGAACTTGGCAAATAGATTGTCAGCTAAAATTTAAATTTTTCTACTAAAATGTTGTTTTTTATGAGTAAACTATGACCAGTTTTTATCCCTTCAATCCCCACTACACTTCTAGGTGTCCCAAAAGTGAATTACTGGAAGCAACTGCCTTGAAAATGCTGCTGATTCCCTTCACAAACACATAAACCAGAGACTGCAGAGCCTAAGCCCTGCACCAAAGAGCAGTTATTGTTCTGTCTGCCTGTCTGTCTTCAGGCAGCCTTTCTTATTGCTTGTCCATATCAGGTCAAAATATCTTGGCAGAATCTAAAAGGTAGACAGTCCTTACCAATGTCAGAAGGGCAGAAAAGGAAGAAGGCATGGAGTAAATCTCTCCTGGTGCAAGATCTGGGCTTGGTCCCTTCGGTGCACCGGTAAGGTACTTCTTGTTAAGAAAGGAAACATGTAATAAAGGGTTTTCTAGTTGCAGTAATTTACAGGAAACTTACCAAGTGACTATGCTTAAAAATGATGGGACTGTGGTGGGAAGAAGCTCACAAGAAGCACCATAGAAGCAAAGCCCAAGCAAATGCTCACCCTAACTCAGAGAAATAGCTTGCCGGAGGAAAGGATAAGACAAAGGAGCCATGTTGTAGGGCCAGGTGAGTTAGGAAGTGGGAAAAGCCCTTTACCGCTGCCTGTAAAGGTAAAACCATGAAGTGTAAAATGTAGCCAAGTTCACTTCAATGCTGATGAGAGACAGTCTTGACATTCCTGACCACCAGCTGACATCCCTCTGTGTGTCATGTCTCCAAGTGGGGGTTGACAGTCACTCAGCTCTCTTCCTGAATACATCATAGTGGCATCCCAGCAGCATGGGGAGCTCACTTTATGTGGACAGACCCTCTGGTAGCCAGCCCCACTGCCATGGCCAAGTGCAGCACATTTGCCCAGATCTAGCTGGTAATTAAAACCTGATCCCAGGAGAAAAAAAAAAGCCAGAAAAAATTAATTAAATGCTTATTTGTCCAAGAACTGTGGGTAGAAAAGGGTGGAGCTGCCCAAAGGGGCATAGCTAAGGATGATAATAATTGGTTTTCTTCCTCAGAAAGCCATGTAAAGGCAAGTGCAAGTCCCATCTGCCTCACTTCCGACCCCAAGGCCTCACAAAGGCTGTGGAATTGGGAGCTGGATTCACTTTGGAAGAGCAGGAGGAACAGCAGAAAGACTTCCTGACCATGACCTGGTCATAAGATTCCTGGGAAATACAGCAGACACTACCTGTTGTTTCCTGGCAAGTTGCATACACAGGTAATTGCAGTTTTTAAAGGAATGTGTCTTCTAAAATTGCCCATTTTGGAGGGGAAGGAGATATTCAGAACACCATTGTTTAAATTTTGCATAGCAACTCCATTTTTGGTCTGCTGGCAATGAAATGTTGCTTGGGTTCACGGTGCACCTTAAGCTGTCCCTGATTGACATGGGAAAAACTGTTCAAAGCTTAGTATACCAGGATAGACAACTTTATTTTTCTGAATCCAGTTGCAGGGTATTCTCTTGGGATAGGTGGCATACCATCTGACTCATCTGCTAGTAGGGTGTGCTGCTAAGTGACCACAAGTTAAATAAACTTGAATTCCTCAGTCATGACTGAGGGATAATGAGGGAAGTTCTCTTCGGCTTTGCAAGTAGATTCTGCAGGTGTTGGGCATCTGGAACTCTCTCAGCTCCCAAGATCTATTAACCATTGAAAGAGAACAGATTGAGCAGATTATTGTGGTTTTGAATGAAACGAGAAATCAGAGACCTTTCTGATGAACAAATACTGCTTGTAAGTGCTAGCTACAGTTGTTGTTCTCATGCTAAATGGCTTTTCTCTAGAAGTTACCACAAAGTCTTTGATTTTCATGAAAACCATATAAGCTGAACAAGTTACCTGGTCAGGACAGTCCACATAAAACACACAAATAAATTCTCAGGCATATGAGTCATTTGTTTCTTCATATGTCAGGAAAACAGAATACATGTATAAAGCCACATAATTCTGTAAAGATAACTTGTGCTGAAATTCAACAAAGCATGTTATTTTTAGTAGTTGCAGATCATAAGTGGACATTTTACAGAGAAACCTACAAAAGTTAGTTGTGCTTTCTGGTAGTAATTACCTCCCACAAATATGACTCACTTCTGCAGTTTAAATGCAACGGTTTAGTGTCCCAAAATCAACAGTTTTATAAATAAATCTCTGAATCACAGACTGAATGCCTGAAGTGTTTAAATATTTCTTACTGGCCTGGGAAGTAGTTTGCATTTAAGGTTTTTACTTCATAACAAATTCCCAATGAGCAGGACTGATGCTAAAAGGGACTGCATGCAGACAAAGTAGGAAGGCTGCAGTGATACAGGCTCCAGAAATCTGAAGGAGAAGAGCATAAACTAAGTTTTCCCAGTCTTTGGTACTTCTGCTAAAAAGAAGTGGGATTGCCAAGTTAGATGTGAATAGGACCTAGGATGGAATCGATCTTTCCTGTTTTACAGCATCCGCTTCTATTGAAAGTGTTCCTGGAGCTGGGGGGGCCTTGGGCATGGCTTACCGTGAAGAGCTGAGGGGATGGTTTCAGGTCTCCAAGGGAGAGAGTGCAGATCACCTCCATAAGAAATGAAGAACGATAACAAAAGAGGAGGCCTCTCCTTAGAAAGACAACTCACTACGAGCCTAAAGAAGAAAATTTCCCGTTGACATGGTTGTATTTTATGTTGTGAAAACTATAGTTGTTTCTTTTTAAATTACATGTGAGGTGCCCCGAGGTTTTTCACCGTTCGAGTGTAGATGAATGCAATCAGGTTTGCTTCCTGACTTTTAGCACAGAGGCGTTCCTGCAGGAGGGCGATCGCCCATCCACCGCCCCCCGGGAACGTGTTACACGGTCGGGGGAGCAGAGCTGCATCCTCTGTCCCGCCTGCTGCCGCGCAGCATCACTTTCCAGCCCTTTCAGGGTGCGCTTCCCGGTCTGCAGCTGCTCTCGCGACTGCTCTGTCTGCCTGGAATTGGCAGGACGTGGGGAAACACGTCGTGCCGGCGGGGCTGCTGCCCGGGTGCCGCCCCTCCGCGGCCGCGGGACCTGCGCAGGGCTGAGCCCCCCTCCCGGCCCCAGCGGCGCTGGAAGGACACGGCTCCTTCCCGCAATCCAGAGGGGCAGCCCGGAGTTTGCGGGCACGGCCCCGCTCCGCAGCCCCGGCTCCCCTGGGAGCAGCGCACACACAATTGGAAAGGGCGGCGAAAAAAAACCCACTAAATCTCACCTGTGGAGCTTTACCCAAAGGAAAATTGGCTCTCCCAGAAAAAGCGTTCATTTTTGGTTTAGTCCTTGCGTGGATTCTTCTAGTTTCACTGCACGTTACATTCAGATTTTCCCCAGTTAGAAAGGAAAAAAAAAAAAAAACCAACCAAAACCCAACTAAACCCATTGCTCTCCTAGCTCACATTGCCATACCAGCACGGCTTGCTTGACTAGAGGTGACCTAAATAATACTAATCTGATAAGATAGAAAAGCAGAAATATTTACACACGTACACATGTAAAAAAGTCCTGATTTACATAGTTAACTTGGAAAACAAGAACACACAGAAGACAAGAAATGTAGATACACATTTGAAACCCATAAACCTTCTATCTTTATTTAATTACAAACTGTCAGTTAAAATCACTACTGATTCTGGAATTGCTACCCAGAAGTTATGTATCTTAAGTGACAGCACAGAACATGCAGTCCTTTTTATTTATATTTGAGAAAAAAAATTACAAAGAAAAAGGAAAAGGCAAGAGAACAGAAAGCTAAAGAAATAGAAGCTGAATGAAAGAAAGAGGGGAAAGAGCAGGGACATTTTAGATGTCATCCTCTAGCAATTAATCAAAGATTTCTAAAAAGTTCAAGAACAGACTCTGCAGCCTTATCTTGGTTTAAAAGTCTCAATGTGATCTACAAAACAGCCCACTTACGAGAAATGCATTCACCTCTTGGCTGACTCATCCTCAGACATTTGCCTTTCTCCTTTATTTATATTTCAGCTGCTACAAAATCTCTAACGCTTCTTCAAACCCACCTTCATGAACACACGGATCACGGCTGTTTCTGCTGTGTGACCACTCAGAGATCTGCTGCTACCAGTCCCTAAAGCAGCAAATACTCCATTTGTGAGTTTGAAAAATATTTTATTCATAACAGGATAGTGAAATTATCTTCTCTGTCCTCTTACCTTCAGCAACTGGAAAGTGTGATAACTTCATCAGGTGCAGTTACATCTTTTTACATTTATTTTGTCTAGAAATAGATGTTCCTCTGACATTATGCAAGTGAATATTGGACCAAAGCACATCATTACAAATATTGTGAAGCTCCATTTTTGATGACTGCACACAATATCATTTAACCAACTGCGTTTAACCACTCCCTACAGTGATGCCCTGCAAGCTGCAGGCTCTGCATGTGTTGGCAGCCAGTGCAATACTTGTTTCCCACAAGCTACCAGCCCTGGTGCAGTGAGCAGGCACAAGCTGCCTAAGATTACCTGAACTAATGCAACTCCAAGAAGTGCAATGCCTCCTTATTCTCCTACTTAGAGTTTACATTACTATTTTACATAAAATACCAGTGCCTTGAAGAAAATCAGTAGATAATAATGAGGATAAAGTGGCATCGTCAATATAACTTCTTTCTTTCAGAAAAAGTCAGAAAGTGGGAATAAGGTAATAGAAATTAGTAGAAACTTAAAAGTAGAAAATGTGAGATCAAGAATTTCAACTAATAAGAAGAAAAAAATGGAAATGACAAAGGAGTGAGATTATTGTGAACTTGCTGGTTGATCACAGGATTAGTACAGTTGAGTTAGCGTGGTCCTGAGAAATTACAAACATTATTATAGGATGCAAAACGTGATCATAGGATACAGAAAAGCATTAACAGAGCAAAAGAAGAAATCAGGTTCTTGTCCAAGGCATTGATAACGCCCCTCCTGACATCATTTGATTAACTGGGATGTTCGCATTCAGAAAAGACAAAGTCAAATTGGAGTGGATGCAGAGTAAGTCTACAATGTCAAGCAGTTTATTTTATGAGTAAACTACCTTATGACACTAATAAAAAAAACCCTACTAGGTAAAGCCAGGGAGGAGATATGGTTGCTGTCTTTAAATCTCTCCTATTTAATGTTACTGATGCTAAAGGGAAAAAAAAAAAAAGAAAAACAGGCACAGATCTAGAAATACCATGGCAATGAAACACATTTGCAGAACTAAATAGGGTTGGAAACCCATGGTGGCTTTTCTGTGCAGGCACACCAGCCTTCCCAAGGCCGATTCAGAGACCTTGGACTGGCCCAGTTAGCATAGAGATGGAGTGTGTTGCAAGAAATGTTGGCAGATTACTGGTAACTGTTGTGCCTGAACTACTTAGGTATCACTGCCTATTCCTACTCCTTAGTCAGCTTTACAAAGAGTCTGAAGCCATGGGGGCACCTTAAAAGCCTGCAACTGCTACCCATTTACAGCTGAGCCCCTCTCGCAGAGAGAAGCAGGTTTCTCTTAAATAGCTCAGGGAAAGACTATTTATCCTGTCTTGCATCATGAGTCTACGAGCTGGAAGTAAAGGTTGCCTAAAATACAAACACCCCAAGGCTTAGCACTTCAGGGAACAGGGCTAAGATACATTCTCCCCTGCTGCTCTTGCTGAGTGTAGCTGCTCTGCCATCCCCTCCGAGAACAAGTGAGTAGCTAAAGGTCACATTTCTCATTGGGGACAGCGAGTTCCTGCACAGGTTGTGCCCTAGGCATAACCACAGCACAGCCCCCTCTGTCCTCACCCGCTCTCTCCTCCCTGCAGAGAGGCCAGGCCTAATTGGGTTCCTATTTTTGCCCTTGCTACAGAATGCCTGAAAAGGAAGAAAATTTTCTTCACAGTGAAAAGAGATTTGAAAGAGAAGAAATGCTCCCCGAGCCAACTAAGCTTGGTGGCACTTGTAGTATGCTCCCTATATGTGGTCAGACACTTAATGTAGATGCTCCAAGCCTTTCCCCTGGTATAATTCCCTCTCCAATGCTCTGTGTAGATATTGGTCTTCTGCTTGAGATCACAGCTGTGAAATGCTTCAAGTGTTGAGTGTGCTGTCCCATCTCTGGCTGCAGTGACAGAGGGGACAGCTACATAACTGATGGAGGCAGGAGGCTGGCACATCACTCTGAGAATGCAGTCTGAAGCAGTGGAGAAAATGGAGTCTGATCAATGCATCTGCAGTGCAAAAACCAGACAGCGATTGTCCTTTGTTTCCCTATTTGTGACTTTGCAATGTGAATTGATCACAGCAGTCTGAACTCAGCAGATTTTCTCCCTGCGAGCAGTGGAAAACATTGATGCTCTATTTGCAAAGAATTTCTGGAAAGCCTGTTGCACATACGTATCAACAACTACTTGATTGGATGGTTTTTATTTAATAAGGGTTCAAAAAGCACGTGCAGAACATTTCTGTTGTGTGTGCCATGCCTGGAGGAACACATTCCTAGGAGTTACTATGCTTTGTATACAGGTAAAGTGGGCCGGTGAAGGGATGTGCATTTGCGTCTTATTGTAAGTTCTGGGGCCTGGGGCTGGATTGTACCTTGCTGGATTGTTCACCCTGTAGGTAGGCAAGGCTCTGAGTAGAACTTACATTTGCTGAAATGTTTTGCTCAAGGCCTTGAGTTTTATAACATGTTTTATGATGTTTTCTCTTTGGAGCAATACCACAATACGTTCATTTTCCTTTTACTCCTAGCTCCAGCAATCACCCTAAAATGGAATTACATAACATAGCACATCTGGCCTGGAAAAGGACAGTTCAAATGTTCTATATTTGGGATGTGATCATTATTTTAATGTAGGTCTAGTTGAGGGGATTTGAAGATAGATAATGTCCTTAAAATTTGAAAAAAATTACCATTTCATTCTATGGTATTTGTTTTAACTGACCTTTCTTTATTTCCAGATCATGGGAGAAGCCCTTCAGAGTCAACACGCAGGAACAATATTGAGTACAGGCAAGGTGAGTCTGTAGGGACCCAATATGTCCTGCATTCATAGTAAAACAAGTGGGAGTTACATCCCTCCAACACCACAGCATTTGGCTAAACATGAATTTCTGATTATTTACTCTCTTACAATTAGTTTCTGAACTTCCTAGTGTGCAGTGGCAAGTCTGAATGCACAAAAATCAGGACACTGTTATTCAGACATCTTTTATTTCAAAATAACCCAGTACCTGATGACATTCATTTTAAATAGTACATCCTCCAATTATTGTTTTAAAAGCTTCCTTAAAAATTTTTAAGGGACTTTTCTGTTACCCTATTGAAATTTACAGTGGTCTGTTCAGCAAGGAAGAAACTAATCATGGTTCCAAATCTAATAAAGTTAAATATACATGTTAAGTCTGCAGGAATCAGATTCAGCTAACCATAAAAGAGAAGGTATAAAATCTGACTATGTCACCTAAAGCATAGAGAAAACCAAAAAAGTGAAACCATTTAGTTACTTATCTCAATTTAATCAAGTTGCAAGCACATTAAATACTCATTTCTCAGCCAGCACTGTGATTTTCAGATGGGAGGCAAACCTTCAGGATTATTCCAAACAAGTCTCACAAGTTATTTAAAAGTGCATATCCATTATTTATAGCTGAATTATTTCTCTTGTTTCACTTTCAATGAAACTCACATTTGAAATTTTTATAGGCTTAAAAAGCATCGTTCATCCTGGTTAAAGACCTTACTTTCACAATGCAGACTGAAAGATACACTCACGACACATCAGGTAAATATGAAGGGCAAATGCACACATGCTAATGTGAAAGGCAACAGATCTCAGTCACGCTGGGAAACGAGGGGGAACTGAAAGAGAAAAGACTGGGAAGTAGGCAGAAGAGGAAAGGAGACAAGAATAAGCACTAAGAGCCTGAGTCAACATTAACAAGAAAAGACTCCCTGAAGGGAAGAGGTCCCTTTCTCATGACTTCTCTGTTTATTGATTCAAATGGAAGAAGATAGATGCCACATTGCAGATGTGTTTTCTAATTAGCAAACAAACTAAAAGCTGTAATTAAAACATCTGATTTAAAGAATGCATGAAAAGCAACCTTGCTGTTTTTACTGTGACCTGTTTAGCCTTCTTTGAGCTTTTTAGGAGTTTAGTACCAGAGGTTATGGAACAGATGGGAAAAAGTAATGCCAGCACATTTTTCCCCTTAAGCTAAATAATAGGGCAAGGAGTAGGTAGGTGCCACATAAGTGGTAGACAAAACCTTGATTTAGCTTCTATAACTTGCAAACGCCCTACACATTGCAAATTTTAGTTACTGAAAATCAGTGTTATATCTTCATTCTGTAAAAAAAAAAAAGGAAAAAAAATCCCCAACCCGAACACCCAAACCAAACCAAACACACACACACAAAAAAAACACCAACCAAAAAAACCCCACAAACAAAAAACTTCCTAGATGATTTTAGGACACAGCAATGTGCCAAACTTGCACATCAAAAAAAAGTCACCACTCACACTGCTTTTTCTTTGTATCTTATATAGGAAGAATGCTATCAGCATGCTGTAAATCAGTTGCATATAAAATGTCATTAACCTTAACAGAGTCTTCACCAAAGTTTTGAAGTTCTGCAGTGTCCCTGGTCAGGCTCACAGCTTGCAGCAATCATGACTAAGTTTCATACATACTCCCACCAGATTTTCTAGGTCCAGCGAAGCCACAAGAACATATGTGTTTGCACTGATCCCACGCTTGAGCTCACCACAGGAAAAGTTGCTCAGGCATGCTCTAAGCCTGCAGTTAAATAGAAGACAGGTAACTTCTAGGGCCTGGCCCATTATCCACCAGCTTCTCATGGAGATTTGGCAATGGTGGTATTAGCCTGTCAGTCAGGTCCTGTGGCATTTGGTGTCAAGTACACTCAGCTCTAAGAGCTGTTTCACAACGAGGAGCACTATGTCTTATATAAAACCTGTTGGTTTGTGAAGTTGTTTGCAAATACTCCCATGGGAAAACAGTAAAGTGTGAAAACTCAATACCTGCAATTATTGACATACTGAGTAAGCCGTGGAGGAAAACAAACATCTCTCTAATCATGGAAACAAAAGATTGGCATTGCTTCTCTGGAGACTAATAAGGCTATTTTTTTACCAGCAGTAATTCAAGTTCTACAACTTTTTATTTATTAGATCTTTTTGATGTCAGAAAAAAAACAGGGGGAGGATTCATAGACAATGAAGAACAGAAGAGATTTTCACATTGGTAGAGCACTAAGAAAGCTTCAGAATCAGAGCTTCTGACTATGGAACATCAATAATATCCCCATTTGTTAGCAATGAACTGGATATTAAAAACATGCTTAATGGAGAATGGAGCTCAGACACAGTGCTATATGTCAACTAATCTTCACTGACCAAGATCCCAAAATTATGTCATCTTTACACATCATCAATGTTTCTATTATTATGGTTAGAAATGCCAGTACCCAAGAGGCATCTGATAACGCCTCACAGAGAAATATCTAGGAAGAAGTCAGTGAGTCAGGTGGTCATGGTTTTGGTTTTACAGTGATGTTAAAGACAAAATTCATGTAAAAGAGGGACAATAAAGTCTACACTTCAAAGTTTTGTCTGTACCAGGGAATTTTACTGGTAAGATGGGAAAGAAAAATATACATTCCACAAGCAAAGGCCCACTAAAGTTAAAATTGCTGGGAGGCAATTTTTCTGCTGCCTTTCAGCATTTCTATGGGTGGATCAATCAAATGTTTCTCAGTGATTTCATTCTGTCCCTGTTTTGGAGCATGCTCAAGTAGATGGATTTTATTTTTTTTTGGACATCCATGTGCTAAATTTGAACAAATTTCTACTGCCTATGTATCAGCTGAGACTTTCCATAGAAAATAGAAAAGGCATCCCAACAAGATGGTGAGTTCTTTGACAAATTTTAAGCAAGCTTAAAATATAGAGCTTCTCTATATGGTCAAAATAATGTATTTTTGCTTACTTGATTTATAGATACGGATGAATAATTTTGTGGAACTTCCCACTCCTTCTCTACTGCCTCCCTCTCAAAAAAGTCAGACTGCAGGATTTAGCCAGCTAAGGAAACTTCTGCCTAATCAGTTAAAATATAAACCAACCTACAGCTGACATTATAGCCAACTAAAACCTGCCTCTTACAATGGAAGTGTCAAACACCCTTAATTGTAGGTCACCACCAGTTCTGTCCATAACAGAGTAATTTTATTTTCATCCATAGAAATAAATGGAGTTTAGGGGGGAAAACTATTTCACCTATTAAATCCAAAATCCAGGCTTCACTACTGCTCTGCTTCAGGCCAGCTGAGCAGCTACAGAATTCCCACCCCACTTGTTTGCTGTGGTTACACAGTCCTATGTTATTTCCACTATCTCACACATGGAGCCAGAAGAACTTGGAGGATGAAAATACTTTTGCTTTCAAATATTTTCCTTTTAAAAGCAGAAAGCTAAATGTAATTCTATTAATGCATTATTATTTTGGAGGCACTGCTGAAGTCAGGAAATTCCAAGTCACTGCTATATTATATTCATTGTGCAGATGTGCCAGTTTCTATTCCTCTTTTCCTTGTTAAATATAACCTGTTGTGTCGTACTTTTTATTATGGAATGTGCAGCGGGACAGTTTCTGCAGCAATGCTGAAATCTCCACCCAGGGGAGATTAGTTACATCTGAAAGTGAACGGTCAAAAATGAAGCACAAAAAATGGATGAAAGCAAGGCAGTGTGTGCCAAAAAATGAAGCTCATGCTCCATTGGACTTTCACTTAGAGAGATGCAAGATGCTATTCATTTGCAGAGAACTTTCTGGGATGTTTCCCTGATGTCCCACTAACAGGTAGAGTTCTGCTATTTTTTTGTAACGCTGTGTATCAAAAATTTGTACTCAAAATTCTGGGAATGATTACTAAGTCAAATATTTGGCAATTCTCTTGTTCTTTATCTTTGCTTCACTATTTTGGAGCAGTTCATTCTAAACCACTTAGGAATATAATGTAATAAATACAATTACCTAATATATAGATAATTAAAGCGAGAAAACGAACCCATAAACAAACAAAAAGCGGCCAAAAAAACCCCCTCCAAAACCAAAAAAGTCCAAACTCAAGCAAAATCCAAACCAACAGTTCTCAAGCCGCTGACACTGAATTATAGCCCCACCTGTTCTTCCCAGACACAGGTCATGCTCCTGCCTCTTCCTAACTGAGGATCCTTAATTACAGGCTGGTGCTGTAGGATGTCTTCCAACCTGATCTGGCTGCCTTGTTCTGCTAATAGGGCACTGCTGGTGCTTTCCCCAGGCTCACAGGGAACAGCAGGGGATGCAAAGGGGTGTCTCAGAGACCAGGGAGCAGCGCTGGGCAGGGGCACCCACCCCCCATCCCTTCCCGGGCCCTCAGTTGCTTTTGAGGCTGTTGGCTGCCAAATGCACATCAGAGGAGTTTTCAGAAACCTCTGGCTTATAGCTCTGATCACCAAGCAGGAATTAAACACTAGAAGGCAGTTGCTTTGCTTGCCATTTCAAGCCTGGTTTTAGGCAGCACTTTGCCAGAAAAGTTCTTCTGCTGAACTTTCTCCCCAGAGCAGATTTTAACTTCTCTTATTGCTTCTCTCTGCCTCTGCATGAGAAGCTTTGCTGGCTGTATGCCACTGACACCCATTTCCATCCATCCCTCTGCATGGCTAACTCTTGACAAGTTTGCCTACCATTCAGTTTTGGGCAATGGATTTGTTTCAGCTGTGTTATTCCAAGGAAGGGCCATAATTTCTTTTCAGTTTTTACCGCCATCGAAGGGCAGCTACATGCCAATTACTGCCAACAAATTCCATTGAATCAATGGAAGTGATGCTGGGTAGGGCCTGCAATTGCAGTTCTTGGGTGCCATGAGTAATGGGGTCCCTCCTGGTATTTTCCTTGGATATTCAAAGAGGCTATGAAAGCACTCTAGCCGTTCTGTTTCCTTCTATAACTTCCTAGGATACTCAGCTGTAATTAGGACTCCCAAGGCAGAATTTGTATCCACTTAATGGTAGCTTGACTCAGCAGAATGTGTTGAGGCATCGGCCAAAAACCTTCTTCTGTTCATCTCAAGGAGCCCTGACTCCCAGAAAACAGCCTCCTCTGTCTCTTCTTTAAGTGCCTTCTGTAGATTGCCACTCTGGGAACAGCTGGATAAGCAGTGCTGTCAGGTGAGGAGGGAACACACTCCAAGTGACAGATGCACCACCAGCAAGCAGAGTGGCTCACAACTGGTCAGATGGACTCTGTTCAGGAAACACATGGTTAGAGCTTAGCAGAGCAACACCAAGAAATTTACAATGGAAAATATTAAGAAGGTGATTACCTTTAGCCTTGTGGAATGTGATCTAATACTTAATGGAAGAGATACAGAGACAAATCTGATGCTCTCTTCCATGTGTATCTTAACCCCTAAGATATCTTAACATATACCATAATAAACATATCTTAATCTTTGTGTGTTTCATTATTATAATTATATGTTACTGTTATTATTAATTCACTGCTCCTTGTTATTTTCTGCATAACAATAAGCCTGTAATTTCTTAAACTCTTTGACTCTCTTTAGATAGGAAGATTATACTCACTTAGCATCTAACAGAGGCCTCTAGCTTTTGTCTGATACTGATTTGCATCTTGTTTCAATAAGTTTCAATTAACTATGGCAAGCTGAAATATTCTTGCTAATATTGGAATGGTGTTTTCCTTATAAAAGGATCCCGAATGGTCAGATAACAGAAGACAAGTCTGTTCACTGAAATTAATAGTAACTTAAAAAATGGAAATTCCTAGTCCCTAAAATCAAATCGCATCTTCTAAAGGGAAAGATAGAAAAATGACTGCTACATCATCATCCTGAAACGTACATTCTTAGGTTCCAGATCAATGTCCCGATATTAATTCATCCCTTTGTTTTCTTTTTGAGATCATATCTTTAACTAGGAGGTAGGAAGGGCTCTTGCTAGCAAGGCCTGCTCATAGATTGTGGTCCAAGGAGCACTGTGCTTTCCTGAGAAAGCATGAGCCTTCCCATGACTTCAGGAAGTGATGGATCTCTGTAATGAAACAGCATGCTCACCTTTCATACACGATCTAGGAGAATACAGGGAAAGCCATATGGCATGTCCTAAAATTAGATACCACTTAACACAGTACCTAATAGCAAGGCCACAGAGCCTACATCTGTTGGAACAGAGTGTAGCATGAAATGTCAAATGCAGATTTAGATCCAAATAGGACTGCAAAACGGAAATTAAATGTTTTCTACATTCTTTTAATTGAGGATGAGCTTCCTGAAGAATTTGTTGAGATTCTGATGGGGAAGAGCAAAAGGTTTGGAGAAGCCTGAATCTTTTCCCATCAGAAAAGTGGAATAAAAAGTATTTGGAACTTTTCTGCTACCTACTCCCCCATGCTACTTTCCCCCCGAGATGCAGAAATGTGTACCCTTATCTGGTAGTTATCATTACAGTAGGAGCTGTTGGAACAGTAAAGTCCAAATGAATCCTCAAACACTTTTTTTGATTAAGGAATGTCCCAGTTTGGCTAGTTTCTTGAAGCATTTGGGAAGCCAACTCTGATGAATGAAATGTGTCCGACATAATGCACAACCTTCCATATATTGCATGTCGTACAAGTCAAAATCAAACATAAGTATCTGCCCAGGACTGTCTTCCATGGAAATTCCAAGATTGTCTCCAGACTGGGGTTTGGATAACCTATGTGATTAGGATTTGGAAACGATTTTGAACAAGGAGGAAAGATACCTTAACACATTGCTGAGTGACACACCTTTTCAAGCTGCAGGAAGAGATGGGGTAATGTAGCTAACATAAAACGGAGTAAAATTAAAACTCTGTGACTGAAATGAGGAGCATTCATAATTTCCATTGGTAGTGTTGCCATCCTCACTGGATATAGCTGGAGCAGCTGAAAAGAACATTGATCCTACAACTGGAAACTGTAACCTCTTGAGCCCCTTCAAATAAATGGGAGGAAGACTGGGTCTGCAGCTGCTCATCCAGTGTAGAATTTTTAATTTGAACTGCTGCTGTTTTCAGTTTGCTAATACATGGGATTTGAACAGCAGCCTCAGCTGTGGTGGGAGTAATCTCTTGCAGAGGGATGGGGCAGCCAGATGTGGGTATAACCAAGGGATCATGAATCTAGGCCAAGCCCATGACTTTGTGACCTTCATAATCTTTAAAAATAGCTTTCTCTGTGTGTGTGTACACAAACCAATACAATGTAGTAACAAGATACACACCATAAACATTATCTGAAATTGTTTTGTATATTTTTAAATATTCTGAAAGGTAAGAAAAGCTAATGTAGAAATGCACCCTGACCTCTCACGTACTAGGACGTAAGAGACAGCATTGAATAGCAAGCAAGTAAAAGAACAAATAGATGAATTTACACAAAATATTTCCAGTTCAGTTTAGCCATAGGTTTTGCTTTGGTACATTTGGTGATTCCTGTCTGGCTGCATACTGTGTCTATATTTTCTTTTTTGTATGAAGAACATCCTGTTTGCTGAGTTTGGCATTTCAGACTAGGTAGTCACAGCAATGGACAAGTCTGTTTGCTTTTTTATTTTCTTCAATCTTGCCCAAGTCAACAGAAAGGGTTATCCATCACTATTCCACAGGAAAAACAGGCTGGGAAAACAGCACCAAACCAATTTGCTTAGGATTCATACCAGTATACATCAGGAGATGCATTAAGGAGAATGGAGACCCAAGCAATGCATATGTCCTTAAAATGCAGTTACAGAGACTGTAAAACTAATGTAGTTCATTACTGTTCAATAGAAAATGCGACTATGATTTGACTCAGTCTAAGCCAAAGCTGTAGTTAAAATGTCTTGGAAAAGAGTCTGAAAATAGTTGTGCATAAGGTACCTTTCAGAGGGGAAATTAACGGTAGTTGCAAATATAATTTTTAATACTGGAATTCTGGAATTTTAATTCTGGAATAAACATTTAAGTAAGCAACAACATTAAGATAAAAATATTATAGAACTTATAAACACTACTTAGGAGCAGACCAGTCTTTATGAAGTAACCAGCAACTAAACATAAAGCAGTCTAAGGTGAAGCATTCAAGTTAGGTATAGTCCTGGATTTATGGTGAAGAATGCTACTGAAGTGAGGAGTTTTTCCATTTTGAAAATTAATCTTACACCAAAAAATTAGCAATGAATCCCATGAAGTACTTGACATTATTTAGAATAAATGGCATGGCACCAAAGTACTATTATTAATAACAATTAAGCAAATTTCTTTTGCCCTTCTCTGCAAGATGCTGCAATGATGAATCCAAATATGAGTACCTCTGTCTGCAGGAACAAACTTTGAGTTTTAGAATTATACATCTCTGCAGAAGAGGACTTTCACAGTTATCCTCTCTAGGATAAGACTGCCCAGATGTTTTATAAACATTTGTTTGGATTTCAAATATTTAAGGAAAACAAAAAAGCATTTTTTTCATGCCATAACAAATGCTTTTGTTGCCTCTAGTGTTGTGTGATACATGAGATATATTAAAATCTACAGAGCTGGTATGGCCTTGTCATGAAACAGTGTCTAAACATATTTGGCAAAAAAGACATCAGTTGCAGCTGAAGCAACAGATTCTAGGACTTTTCACCCTACAAAACTGGGAGTAAAAATCAGAGCAGAGGGTTGAAGTCATCTCCATAAACCTCAGCCATCTCATGACAGGAAAACATACCTCACAGATTGGACTGATGTCAGGAGTAAGAGATGGGTTGAAACTCATCTCACTTTACTTACGTGCCTGTGAGGGGTACCAGGCTCCACTGAGTAGATCCCCACTAGCTGCAAAGGCAGTCCAAAGGGACTACCCCAGAAGTAAAACCACAAGAGGCAGGTAAGTCCCACATATGATCACCTACCACGGTTACTAAACATGAATTAGTCATCGCCTGCAAGAACTCCGCTGCTTCGCTGAATGGTACTGAAATAAGTGATGAATCCTTTAAATAAAATTACCTAAAATACATAAATTTTTAATTGTATTACTCAAGATAGCTTTTTATATTTGCAAAACAGTGGTCCATCAAGGCCCTGCAAAGATTTAAATTCAAATAAAGCTCTCAGTTACTGTTTTCAGCTTCTACCTAATTCCAGTTACTCAATATTTTTCAGTTAAATTCTCTGGGCACGTGAAGATCTGCTTCTGGTCATCCCCAATCTGCCTAACTCTTCAGTCTACCTAATCAGCTGCAGGTCTTTAAGCTTGACTTTTCTCTACTCTTCAGCAACCAGTTTGGACTATTCAGAACATACCCTGCATGCATGAAATGTTGGGTGTAATCCATCTTCCATATAAAATCCCAGTAGTCACCAAGTTCCTCCAGGATATTAAAAATCAAGGTTTGATTATACCCCCTCCCAATAAAAGTCTGAACCATCCTCACTCAGCAATGATCTAAAGTCACCTTTCTAAAGACAATTCAGGTAGTTTTTATCTGTACTGATGAATGTTTCGGGTTTCTATAAAATACTTAAAATAATCATGGAACTAAAGAAAGACTATAACCTAAATGGCCAGAACATTTATCTAAGCGATGTAGAGAGTATTTTAAAGTCCTTCTCTTAAGATGACACAGGAGCTCTTGTCCTTCTTACAGTACTTAGTCAGCATCAATAAGAGAACATGAAAGTTCTTCATAATAGCTACAGCCCAGGGATTGAAGGTACCATCCACCATAGATATCTCTGTTCAAGCCTCCGCAGTAAGAACAGGGAATCTAATAAGGGGGACTTTCAAATCTTTCAGTTCATAGAAACCCCTGGACCACCTGCTCTGCTTTTAACAAGTGCTCTAATCCAGGCTTTTAATACTTGGGTAAAAAAGACATTTTCTATTTCATCCCACCTAAAATCTTTTTAGGGTTTTGTTTCCACAAGGGAAAACAGAAAATCTTATAGTTTGAACGAATCCAAACTAGGCTTTCCATTTTGATATTGCAACCAAAAATCCTTGATGTGCACATTCTTATATGAGAACCATAATCCCTTTCCAATTCTGTATCAACACATGATCATTCTTGCACTGAACTGCTGTTCCCTGTTCCAATAAACTAAACTCAGATCTAATTGCACTAGAATTTTACACAGCTCTTTAGTTCCAACAAGTTTTCTCTATGCATCTGAGCTTCAAACATACTATTGTGCATTTTAACACCATATGTTTCTAACTACCAGACAGTCCTTGCCAGTTCTGAGAATCAGACCAACTATGCTGAGTGCACCAAAGCTTCTCTTCACATCCCGGAAAATAACCATTAAAATATCTGTGTTTCTCCTTATGGCATTGACTGGTGATTTATTGAGGTCCCTTAAGCAAAATGAGACTTGTAATTGCATTTATTTGTTTGTTTTGGTAGGCTCTCATACTTTTTTTTTCCTCCTGGTTTTATTTATGTTAATTCTGTATATTCAGAAGACACATTGCAAGCTCCAACAGAACGGCTTTCCTTTTATGTATTAACAAACATTCCCTGGAGAAGTATTATGCACTTTACAGTGAGAAAAAAGCAAGATAAATGAGAGATAACAAATGAATAATGCGTAACATTAGAATGCGTTTCAGCAACTCAACCCCCCAAATATAGATGAGAATATACAATGAAATAATTAGGAAATCAAATTTAAGTTGGGATTTAAAGAGGTGAGTGAGCTGGCTGTAGAGATATCATAACAAAGGGAATAACTCCAAATGAGAACCAAATGAGCAACTGCACAGAACTGTGAGACAGCAAACGGCAAGAGGGCCGGTGAGCAGAACCAAATGAGAAACAGAGTCGAAGCTACAGAAGGAAACAAACATGAACCCTATGGGAAAGTATTCACAATACATTAGTGTTTGATTAGATAATATAAAGGATAAGAACACTTATGCAAAGTCATCATAAACAAAGATAAATGGAAAAAGTGCTACTAATAAAGATGGGTAATCTAACTGCATTACAAGTGTAATTTGATCAGCCACAAATTCAGATGTAATTTAAAACAAAAAATAGTATTTTGATACAGCATTTTGCTACTGCATCTAGTGGCAGAAAATAAAGTGCTAAAGTAGACTTTCTCAGCTAAAGTTCCAGGTATTTTGAAAACAAACAAGCAAAAAAATAAAAAAAAACCCACAACTGTTCAGTATCCACAACTTATACCCAAATTTGCATTCCATTTTGAATACGCAAGATTTGCCTTTTGGAGGAAGAATGTGAAATGACCTTTTCAAATTTTTTCCTTTTCTCAAATCACTTTTTGCCTGTGTGAAGGCTCTGAAACAGAGATCACACCAAAAGTTAAAATTAGCATAAGAATGGAATTGTAGGTCCTTGTTATATTTTAGTACGTTTATTTTATAAAGCACACCAACCTGACACAAGTATCAGCATAGGTTAATTGCTTTCAAGAGGGAAACAACATGCAACAAGTAGGGCAAAAAGAGAGCAAGAAAAACAAAATGGGTTTGAAGGCCTTTGTGACTTTCACAAACACTTTTTCCTAACAAGGAAGATGCTAGAAAAGTCAATTGCATATACGTAAGTCATTATAGCTATCTATAGCTATGTACATATTGATGCCTTATGGCACTTTACACCCTTACATCTTTCAAGCAGGTACAGTCTTGTCAAGTTATGCAAGACATGACAACTGATTAGACATCATAGCTTCAAGCTTTAAGTGAACCAATAAATTCATGGTAAAGAAACAGAAGACAAAATTACAAGATGAGGAAAGTGAAAAAAAAGGTAATTCCTCTTGATAAATACTTACAATCTGTGTTCCAAGTGAATGTGCAAATTTTAAGCAGCTTTACCATTTTTTGAGACTGTACAACATCCAAAGGTACACCTTCAAAACTTATCAGATTCATTTGGAAGCACAAATACAGATTGGAAAACCATCTGAAAGGGCACTAAACCTGTATCTTGATATCTCTCAAATCAACACTTTATTCAGGACTAGTTCCTCTGCAAGCTGCAGTAAAGCTGTGTATTTCTGAGTCATTGTTTTCCTAGTAAATCTTTCAACTACAGTTTCTATAGAGGAGTAAAAGCATATTTGAAAAAAAATTAAAAGAAAAAATCATCAATTGAAAGATAAATTTTATAAACTGACATTCTAAGAAATGCATAGAATTGGAAATACAGTTTCTCTAATGGAAATCAGAAAAAAAAAGAAACAAAGAATCTCCATAAACCAGAAATGAAACAAGAAACAATATACTTAGTCATTTTCCACAGCAATTCTAAATTCATTAAACTAAATGAACACCATTAAATCTACGACACTCAAGATGCGATGCGAAACTTCATTTCATAAACATGAATAAGGAGTAGGCATACAGAGGTCTGATTGCTTTTATTTAATGATACATACTTAAGAAATCACAAATCATAACACAACATACATGAGCATTTTTAAAATGGGAAAAACTGTCTATAAGAATCATTAGCTGTTTTTTGAACATCCACACAACAGTGTGACTATGGAAGTATTTTAATTCCTGTCTTCAGACAATGGAAATAAATAAATAAAAAAAAGTGAAGTACAGTAGCTATGCAATCTCATGTTTCAACTACAATATGCCCATTTAGGTTGCCTAAATTCCCATACAAATTATGATAGTAAAGGCCATCTTAATTGCTATGGATGACCACTGTCTCAGAACTCTTCCTTTAAAGAGACACCTTACAAAGACTGACACATCTAGGAGGAAGCAGAAATACACTGCTTTACTGAGATGTTGCAAAAGAATACATTATTTAATGTCTGCATCCTTCACTGAAAGGTAAGATTGAAAGGTGTGCACCATAAACAGGATTTTCCATTCTTGCAGCATAAACCAGTTTAAATGACACATACAATGTGCTTATATACTGCAGAACATGACAAAAATAGCAGGAATTTTAACTAGTGGGTTTGCATCCAGGATTAGAAGGAAGTATTAGGTCAAAATAATTTGACAGAGGCTGCACCCTTAATCTGGCACAGTAAATAATGAGAACTTCACATACAAAGATGTGAAGCACCCAGTTGCTTGGATTTAGCATATCAAAGTTTAAAAAACAAAAGCCAGAAAAGAAACCCATCTACACATCTATTTACAAGTTGTGAATGAGACACCTTTCACAATGAATAGTGATTGGGGTAATCAATAACTGGATGCAAAACACTATCCTTTGTTTTTTTTGGTTTTTAGACCTCCTTGAGATCAAATATAACATATACAAAAATTGCTTTGTTTTCCTCTTCTCATTTATCAAAACTATAGCAGTGTAGAACTGTGTGTACCTATGCTCAGGCAGTTTCAGTTCTGCTCTTTAGAAACTGATGGCCAGCAGGAGTTGTCACCAGTTTGTCCCAGCTGCTTGGAAATCTCAAGAGACTAGAGCTCAAACAGACACCATGGCTATTGGAAAAAGAGTAAAACAAACACCAGGAGAATGTTTCTCTCCTCATTCTGTTAGGAAACATAAATTGCTCACAAGAGACAAGAATTCTTATCCAGAGGTGAAAAGTGACAAAACTCAAAGAAAACAAGTTCTTCAGAATTGCTTAAAGAGGGCCTGGAATTTTATGGGCATGCAGGGGAATATT
Organism: Campylorhamphus procurvoides; assembly: GCA_013396655.1. Classification (NCBI taxonomy): domain Eukaryota; kingdom Metazoa; phylum Chordata; class Aves; order Passeriformes; family Dendrocolaptidae; genus Campylorhamphus; species Campylorhamphus procurvoides. The sequence continues at coordinate 1,502,087 of WBMV01000470.1, read as the reverse complement.
GTTACAAAGGTACAAATATATTTACAAATTCATTTTTATTTGCAACTACCTTCTTAAAACATGACTAGTTTTAAGGAACTGAAAACTTCAAATGAAAACCCATACTTGATACTTTGGTTAAATTCACTCACAGAATGATAAAAAGCATTCACAAATTCCAAAGCACCTTAAGCTCTCATTTGCAAACAGCTTCACAGTGACAGGTATCTTCTGCACAAAAACTTGACAAGTAAGGATATTGAACTAAAAACAACATTCTGCCTTAAACCTTCCAATCCACTCACTCAAAATTTTGCTGACAAATTTCACTTTAATCTTGTAGTTGGTTTCATGTTGCAGTTCTTAGCTACCCTTTTATTTGGGTTCAGTACTGCCAGCTGATGCCAGATCTAATGCTTTTAAATGACTCCTATTAGTCCATCAAACACTTGGTACTGTTTGATTTGTTACCCTTCTTTAATGACTCTCAGGTACATCCTTATTAAAATGTTGAGGTCAGCAGCCAAGCAACACTGAGTAAAGATACATATGGAAAAGCATTACATCTAAATTTACCCTTTTTTTTTTTTTGAGAGATATCAGACAAATGATTTGTACCTGCAAAACTGTGAGTAACCAAATCCAAAACTCTCATACATTTTTGAGGGTACATTTAATTTGGAAAATATCCCTTTAGACCTTTACCTAATTCTGTACCCGTTTTAGCACAACACTTCTTTTCTAAGCACTGACTTTTTTGTACTGACTTTTAGGGGAGCTTCAGATGCAAGGTATGCCCACAAACTGGCAGTGTTCAACAGTTCCTTTTCTAGAGACATGTTATGCTGCTTCCACGAAATGAGGTGATATGTTACACAATGTGAACATATAGCATGTGGAGACAGTGTAGAATAGCTAAAGGCCTCAGGTTCTGCAGTGTATCAATTTCTTATTGAAAGCATCCCATTAATAGAAATGCTTCCCCTGAAATTTAATCTCTTTAGATAAAAGAATTCCCCAGAAGCACAGAACCATAAATTCTACAGAATCATCCCAGGATAAGGAGAAAAAGAATATGAAAAAAAGAGATATAAGGCAGACTAGCAACAACCTTCTTAAATTATTTTATTGTCTGAAGTAAAAAGCACGGATTAATAAATAGTACCAGTGTTCAGTGGTAAAGCTTTGTGTTTTAATATATCAAATAAGTTTATTAAGCCCAAACGAGGTCGCTCATTAATCACCCCTGAAAAAAATGGCTCTCTTTCGGTTTTTTGTTGTTTGTTTGTTTTTTTTTTCCAGGGCATAGAATTTTATACCTCTTGTCCTCTTCGCAGAAGCGTGACCGAGGGGCGCCCGATCGCGGCAGGTTTCACACGCGGGTGGAGCGGCGTCGCTGCCCGGCTGTGCCTGGGGCTGGAACACAGCACGGGCGAACCAGCCCTGCCAGGTGCGGGGGACAGGAGGGGACAGGAGGGGAGAGGAGGG
>WBMV01000470.1:1267783-1499660 GCA_013396655.1 Campylorhamphus procurvoides | reverse complement strand
AGGGAGGGCTGCGCCGGGCGGCGGGGCGGGCGGAGAAGTTTCTTGCCTTGCCCTGAGCCGTCGGAGGTACCTGTTTGTATAATAATGGGTGGTAACGGTCTGGCCGGGGGCCCCGCCGCTCTCTGTGCGTGTGTGACCAGCTGCTGCAGTCTATATAAGGAATTACATTTACATTTCAGACTTAAGGGCTGCTCTGGGGTGGGGTGGCTTTTTTTTTTTTTTTTTTCCTTCCCCTTTGGTTCGTGTGTTACTTTAAGATGCGCTGGGAAGGTACACGGCGAGGGGAATAAACGCTCCTAACACCCACTCTCTACTTATTTTCTGGAAAATGGAGAAGTAGTTCGGTCCTCGTAGCGCGACTCTTCGCAGTAGGATGTAAAGCAGGAGATTTTGTAACCTTCCTTGGCAATTTTAGGGTTCATGTGGCATTTCCTGTGCAGGATCACAGATAGGAAGGCTTTGCCTGCGATCTGAGATGTTTTCATATGCAGTGAATGGTCTCCGAAAGAGATCAGAGTCACGATCGGTGCTTCACCTCTCTAATCCTGACTGTTCGGGGCGTAACGGTGATAAATGCTGGCCTTTCCAGGGGCGAACGCGTTGGTTTGATTGCGTTGAACTTAAAAGGGCTTTCTTATTTTTGCCGTGTGTGTTTTCTAGCAAGTATTTTTGTTTGCAAGCTCTCGTTATTAATTCCTTGCCCTTGTGTAAATATTTATATTTAGCTCAGGATTTGGCTGTGCTGAAGGTAAGTTTGGAAAGTGCTTTTCTCTTTACCTTATTAAAAATGTGGATGATCAGAGAAAGGGGCTTTTCTTGTTGCTGACGACATGTGTGTGACATGTGAGTCTGAACCACCCAGCGTCTGTGCAGGAGCTGTAAACATGTTTACCTGAACAGGAAAGAAAATGGATTTTTCTCTTAAAGATCCAGTGATATGAATATCATACTGTTAGAGCGTATCAACAGATGACTTGAGAGAGAAATTTTCTGAAAGCCTAGCTTTTGAAATCAACGGGGAAAAGAGATTCTTGATCGCTGCAGCAAATGGCAACTTGTGCAGGTAGAAAAAAAAGATGGTGTTTAGTTTTCTCCTGCATGCATGTCAGCCCCCTCCTGTCTGCTGCTTTCATTCTCAAGGGAGGGATTTATTTACCTCGCTTGCTGTCAGTGTTTTTCCTTTGTGCTTAATATCAGAAAACCAGATTTAAGGCTGTTTAGCACAAAACGTTTTGTCTGCAGCATGTATCACTCACGGAAAACAAAAGGTGTATAAGATGTGGGATCAATCCAGGTATCTTTCATCTTCATCACTTTTGGACCTTGTTGCTGCACTTGCTTTGTTATAAAAAGCTTCTGAGTCTTTATGAGCTAGTTCTGCAATGTAGAATGTAGTGTGTCTTGCTTTAGGCTGGTTTTGGTTCCTTTTTTTGAGGAATTAAAACCAACTTAACTCATTGTGCTTTGAAGCATCAGGATCGGTTAGATAATAGCTTCTGGATAATAGAGATTTCTCAGCAGTGGATCTATTTTTGACTTGCAAATATTTATTAAAGAAAATGGTAGGAAAAATGTTAACCCTTTAACCCTTAAAAATAAATAAGTATGAGGCTTTTTTTTTTTCCTCTAGTACTCTAAATGCACTTGGTTCTTATAGGTATCTCCCGTTAATGCGAAATGAGCATAGAGGAGATGCATCAGTGACTGGCTTGTCCATCGCATAAAAAATAAAAGCATGAAATGATGCTGTTCCCTCCCCACTTCCCCTCAGAACATGAGATTATTAGAGAGAGATTGCACTTGACATCCTGTATACCAGGTAATAGTATTGGGCTATGGTATCGAGTTATTATACTGTAAACTTTTCTTCTATTTATCTAGTGTTAATTGTCATACGGATATTCTTGTACTGTAAACTTTTGTTGTGGGGGTTTATTGTTGTTTCTTTTTCTCCCCCTCCCCCCCCCCCNCAAATAGATTCAGTATCAGCAAAAGTTTTTTTTTGTTTTGAGTTGGTTTACAGGGTCAGGATTAGTTGCTTTCTTAGCTTCTCTCATATATTACAGGATTGTCTTAGGTCTTATTAAACAGCAAAACCAGAAGTAATACATCTTGTTCTTCAGCAATGCTGTGAGACAAGTAAAACAAGAACAATATTTAAAAGTTTCTTTACTAGAGGGTTAAAAAACTATCAACCTTCTATATAGATATTCTGAAAAAACATAAGTATACCTTCAGGTTTTCAGATGCATATTTAATGGTAAAAAGAAGAATGTCTTAATCTGAGTAAATTCTGCATGCTGTCAGGTATATGAGAGGAAAGTGTATGAGCCAGCTTTTTAATTATTTATTTAACCCCCTGGTAACAGTGAGTTCATTATTAAAAGGTTATGTAGATTGACCTGTTAGAGTGCTATTTCAGTTGCTTTACAGTTGGATCTCCTCTCCTTTTGTTTTTATTAGATAACAATTTCATATCAAGTTTTGTTCCAAAGCAAAGGACTGTAAGAAAATCGTAAGTGTCTTTGAACAAAGCAAAAGCTTGGTGTATTTCTGTTTGCTCCAAGGTGTTAACTACTGGCAGGATGTCAGGTGTTAGTGACGCTTGGGATACAACATTCCTTTTCATTCCTGTCTTCTCTTGCCCCCCTGCCTGTCTTTTTCACTAGGTATCATGTTTTCACTCTAGCATTAATTTAAATTTGCAATTTGGGATTTGTGGAATGTAGCCCAAGTTAAAATTCCAGGCACAGTGAACAGGTCTACATGGACAACTGAATTAACTGTTTGAGTCCAGGGAAATCTCTCATATAAGCAAATAATGCTTCTGTTTTAATGCTAACTACTGAAATATAATGGAAATACTTAAAAAGGTCATTATGGGTTCATTTTTCTTTCAGTAATCAGTGTTTGTTGTTTTAACAGTTGTGAAGCAGGGTGTTTTAAGGGAATTAACTACCTGAGGCAGGTTTTTTACAGGCAATTAGTTGCCTTCAGCAGTTTTCCTTGCTTGTAGGACTCTGTAAATGTGCTGCTGAAGGGGTTGGTCGAAAGTAGCAAGAAGCTGAAACTTTCCTTCTGACATGGGTCTTCCTATCATACAAGTCACTGAAATTAAATTTTTGAGTTAAAAGTCTGAGGATTTGACTCCTTTGAACTCAGTCCAAATTTTCTGTTGAATATTTTCTGTTGTATCAGATACCCCTCCCCACTGAGTCTTTCTGTGGACTCCAGGCTTTATTACAGGTCCTGTTAATTGGTGTTACTGATTTTGGTTAGGCCCTTGCTGTGTGTAAGCAAGCTCCTCTGTTGGTGGTGCAGAGGGAAGGGGTTCTGCAGCTGTCCCCTGCTTCCTTCCCCACTGGGACTCAGGTTGTGGTATTAACCTGTAATTTCTTCTTATAGAAGTTTTCTGGTGGTGAGGGGAGAGGCTGCAATATTCTAAAGTCAAAATATCACTGTAATACCCTTCTTCATGTGGAAACAGCTGTTTTAATAGTGTTTAAAATGCCAGCAAGGGTTGTCAGACATTTTTAACATGTGTGGCCCTCTATATTAGCATGTTATATGAATAAAACTAACTTCTGTGACACTTGGATTGTGGATTTTTTTGCTTGGTTGAGTTTTCACTAATTTTTGAGCAACTGTTCTCTATTGCAGGGAAACTGCTGGAACTACAGTGTCTGGCCAAATGGCTCTTAAGAATCCCTACTTCTAAATTCAGTCTTTATTATCTACCAAAAATATAAGCTTATTGCTTTCAACTTGTTACCTGTTTGTAGTATTTTCAAAAACTCTAATTGCTATTGCAAGCTGATTTGAATATGGTATGCTTTATTGACTATAAAACCAATGTTTAACAGCACATACTGCATCTCTGGAGGTTATGACTATTCTACTCATGATAGGTTTCACACAAATACACAAAACAAGAGGTTAAAAAATGAAAATAATTCTGGTTTTATGTAGACTTTCATACTGTATTTCAAAGTACAAGTCCAGATGTACTTTGAGCTGCTAAGTATCAATATTCCTGAAGTTTTGTTCTTACCTACATTTTTTAAAAGGACTCACACCAGGTAGGATCCTCTTTGTTTTGGGCCAGTAAGCAGGACCCTGACTTTCATCTGTGGTCTCAGAAACATTGGTACTTCGTTCTGGCAGCTGTAGTAGGCCTGTTATTTTTGAGAACTAAATTCTCAAGTGACTTGCCCAAGGTCACACAGGAAGTCCATAGCAAGACTGAGTCTCAGTCCATTTTTAATTCTCAGGACTACTCTTGGGCTTGATCTAGAACCTTAAAGGGAAAGAACAGTTTTATCATTTAGCAGTTAGTATTCCTTTCAGCTCAAGTGTTTAAGTTCTTTCATATTTACTGTGTTGAAATATTTGTACTTCCGGCAAACAAGTGGCAAGATGCAAAACTCAGTTTTGTCTTTAGTCATGTTTAGATGGTATTAAGATAGTGTCTTTGCTGGTGATGTTTCCAGTCTTCGTAGTCAATGTTGATGTGATGATGTGCCAGAGAAGTAGAATTTTGTCTTCTGGTGTCTTTCTGTATTCTGAAATCTTAAATTCAATGATGTGAAGATAGACAAAAGTAAATCATATTAGGAGGGAATTAGCTTAAGATCTACGCATCTCTATTGCAGCATGGAGGGTGTTAAGGGGACTGTTTTCTTGGAGTTTAATGTCTGGGCAGAGATCATTTAATCAGATGTTGGCTTTGTTGTCACAGGAGTGACTAAAGAAGAGTCTCAACACGTGACTGGTATTTCTAATACTTGAAAATGCTAGGTAAATAAAAAAACATAAGTCCTCTTTGAAAAAAAAATTCCCAGAAATGTGTAAGTAAATGTCAGGCCTGGTAGGTCTACTTGACTGGAACAAACACAGGCAAGTCTGGGTTTTACCGCGACAGCTGCTTGTCACAGGTGGAGCCATGTGGGAAGTGGCTGTGGGTGCAGGTGGGTGATGTTCCTGCCTGAGGGGCCTGGGCAGCATGAGGCAAGGTGGGTGTGAAGAGTATTCTGGTATCTTCATTTAGTGAAGATGTGTGGTTAGCTCCAGTCATGAGGTGTTGCAATAGGTCAGTTTTGTTAGAGATTCTTTCTTTTTGAGGGAAATGCTGTTTTAAAGTCTTTAGTAATGAAAAAAAAATCAACAACCCCCCAAGCAGAGCACAGAGAGCAGAATGCTGTATCTATGAGTGGTGCATGGGCAAGGCAAAGAGTGTGTGTGGGGAAGGAGGGAGGATGGAACAGACAAGAGAGTAGTTTGCTGCTCGCTCAGTCTGATACCTGATTTCTGATGTACCTTGGTGGCCTTTCAGGGAGTGATGTGTTTTGTTGCTGCATGAGAAGATCACAGTGGTAAATAGCTCTGACCTCAGTTGGCTGGGTGATGCCTTGAAGTACTGGAATTGTTACTGACTTGTGCAGGGGGTTCCATGTGTGTAGTCTCTTGTAATTCTTTCTGCTTCGATGTTATGTTGGCTAGGTTTTTAAACCTCTTATAAGCCACTGCCTCTAATATTGTGATTGAGTTGACTTCTTATGCTAATTATCATGTGCTTGTGTGTTTCTCAGTCTTGGTTTGCTTTTCTAGTTGTCCAGTTCCTAGCATCTTATTTTAAAGTTGTTGGAAAGAGCAACAGAAGCTTGGTATCTTAAAAAACTGTTCACAGTTGGAGCATTTTAATCTTTGCGTGACCTCCTCCTTTAAAGAAAGACTAGAGTTATTTTCAGTTTTCCTATTGTATTGAGCCACAGTGTGTTTATTTAATAACGTGGTTTTCCCTTTCTTATATGGATAAGTAGTATTCCTGTGGGACAGTTGAGGAAAATGGGAAGCCCAGTCAAGAGGAGTGACACTTGATGGATAAAATAGTGACTACAGTTAAATGTAGCATAGCTTTATAATTCTATTTCAGTACTCCTGAGAAAAATACTACCCCCATCACCACAATATGAAAGCACCTCTCAGTCAGTAAAAATATATGTACTGAATCTTCTCTTCCTGTATCTTGGCCTATACATCTGATTCCTCATGTGACTACCTGGCAGCTTACATTCACTTGTTAGGAGGATAGGTGATGGTAGAGTGGAAAGAAAAAACTTGCTAAGTTTATATCTTTATGTGTGGAGCAGCCAGGCAGTAATTCAAATGTTTCATTTGATTAATGCTGAACATATTAGCCAGGTTTCTTTAGACTTGTAAAATTTGTTCCAGAAGGGACAATAGGGAAGAAAGGAGGCTTTTTTTACTTTAACTCTCTCTGTGATTGTCTCAGATGCTATTACTGTAATGTAACTATACCTTTTATTTTAACATTCTTTTTCAGAGCAACAGAAGTTAACTAAAAATATGCTTTCTCATTTTTGAGAAGTCAGTACTGTTTGAAAGCAGCCTGTTTCAGTTCTTCCCTTTTCAGCTGTCATTCCCAGCTGTCACAGTCTCCTTGATGTGAGGACTTTACCCCTGTTGTTTCAAAGCAGTTTGGTTAACAGCTGCTGTCACCCAAAGGTTAAAGCCCCCAAATGGGCATCCTTTATTGCTTCCCTTACAAACGTTTGCTTTCTGTTTGGTAGCGTCTTCCTGGTTGCTCTGTCTTCAATGTTTTCCACTGATCCTATTTTTGAAGAACCATATAAAGCAAATGAACATGTCTAATGAGGAGTGTATTCTTCCAAATGTGTTAGAGTGCTCAATTATGGCTGAGAAGAGAGAGTGAAAAAAAAACCAAAACAAAACTATGCTGTGCTGAGATGATATTCCGTGCTGTTCAGTTAGGATCTGTGAGTATGAGTAGCAGTCCCTGTTCAGTGAAAGGACATGTAAAATCACTTCTTTAAATGCCACTAATGCTGTATTATATTGGAGTGTATCAGAAGGAAAAGAAGCAACTGTTTCTTAACTAACTGCATAATATTCTATACTTCTTTCAAGTATATTTGTTTTATTTCATGAAGATATCCTCCTTTCTGCAAGCTCCTCTGTTCTTTAGCTTCTCACAGGTCAAGAGTTAGATCAGGAACACTGAAGGAGCTCGCAAGAGCAGTGGTGATAAATGGATTATCAACCTGGCCTTTCGTCATGATCCTGAGAGAACTTTCGTGGACAACACTTGAAGTAAAGGGGTTAAGAGAGTCTGATATGGTAGAGTATTTTTACCTAGGAACTAGTGTGCCTGTCCTTGTTAGGATCAAATGCTAGTTGGGCCAGTGATGCTGGGAATACTGAATATCTTCAGTTATTGTGATATGTAATGTTTTTGTTATTTCAGCAAATATCCCTTTTCAAATTCTCCTTGATAGACAACTGACAGACACTGAGGGTAGTTTTTTGTTCCATTTTGTAGACATCTGTCCACAGCATGTATGGGGGAGAAAGCAAAATGAAATTACAAAATATCACAAATGTGGCATGATTTTAAAAAAGGCCCTGGGGGAATCTATTCCGTCTGAAAAGGGGCAAGCTAAAGAACAGAAAAATCAGACCTTAATTGCAGGGATTAAGTTACTTTTTTCCTAAACTGATAGATTTGATCTAAAGAAGAAGGTTGGGTTTTTTGTTTGTTTGTTTTCCTAACACCTTCCTCCTCCCCAGATCTAACAATTTTTCTTAATGCCCAGAAGCATAAGGGAGATGAGTTGTCCCTTTTGCTGAAATACACTTGTGTTTAAACAGTCTTTCTCAATGCCTTGAGGAATTTCTGCCTTGTGTAGCTTTCAGGTATGCATCAGATTTTCCTTCTTTACACCTTCTAGTCCACTTTATTATTTCTCTTAACTTCCTGTAAACTGTTTACTGCAAGTCATGTGAAGTCCTAAACTAGAAAAGGAGGTACTGTTCAGAACCTGTTACCTGTTTAGTCTTCCATCCTGTTTTCTTTGTCTTTCCATAGCCTTTTTTTTTTTTCTTCCTAATATTCCCAGTACAGCTATTTGGTGAAGTGAAGCAAAATAGAAGTAGTCACATACAACTGGATTCATTCTTCTGTTATTGTTCACAGGAAGGACCTAGGTACAGTTGGCCCCGCAAAGAGCATGAGGTGGTGAATAAGGACTTTGAAGCATATTTGGAGCTGTAATGGCTGGCTTCCTTCCCTGCTGCTGTCCCTTCCCCTTCCTTGCAAAGCATATTCATTTGAAAAACTAAGGTGTGGTCATCAGGCATATCTGTTCTCAACTTCCAGTAATTTTTTGCTCACTGCTGAGCTACACCATAATTGCATATGCAAATGTAGGGGGTTTTTTTCCTCCTCATACCTTGTACATGTGGGAGAAGATAAGGTTGCAGAGTACTTAGGGATGGTGCTGTTGTTGAGGAGGTGTTGCCGAGGGCCCTGGAAGGAGAAGTATTTGTGCTGCTGGACAAGACTCAGTGGGGGATTTCAGAACTTCCACATCTCAAAGGCAACAAAAAAGCAATCTTCTTGCCAACTTTAAACTTCAGATAGGAGCAGATTGCTGGGCAACTTGTTATAAGAACCTGTTTTGATACATTCTAGCTCCTGAAAGTGAATTTGCATTTGCAATAAAAATTTGATTTGTAGACATATCTATGTCTATATGTGTAGTTATATCCAGTAATTTAATCTATTAGCCTGTCTTGAATAGTCCCTGTAGTAACACAAGGTAAATGTCTGTTGTTCATAAGTGGTGCAATGATACTAAAACCACAGATAGTAATTCTGTGAAACAGGCTATTCTGACAACTTCTGCCCTTCATGGTGGGGCTTATCTTGTACTTTTTCCAGATTTGAAATTGACCTACTGTACTCCTGGAACTCTAAATACGACTTAGAGCAGATAGTGGATAGAATTGGTTCAATATTGCAATCAAAATGCTGAGAGGCTCTTTCTAAACAGAAGTGGAATAATAACTTAGAAATGAGAAGCAAAACTGAATGGGTAGTTGTGGCATAGGAAAAGGTAAATAGTTACAGTGACACATAACACAGTATAATGTGCATAGTTCTCTGTATATCACCATGTAATTAATCGCATCTTCAGGGATCAGCCTGCGTAGCTGATGTGGTAGTTACATGATGGAGACACAGACCTTAAAAAGATGAGCCAAGTTTTTACCTTGGCAGGTGGGTGAGTAAAACTAGTGGCAGACTGTTTCTGTGAGCTGAGCCAGTTCACTCACGGGGAGTTTTTCTTTCCAGCTCTAAAAGGCACAAATAGACTTAGCTGAATACAAATCATAGCACACAACATAAGTTTGTGATCCTGACAGAAAATTCTTACGAGATATTTGATGAAAACTGTTGTGTGTAGAACTGATGCTTAAAAAAAAAATTTGCTAGTACTGCCTATGACAGTGCTAAGATGCTTTCCTTCAGAAGTAAAATAAGTCAGGTAGTTAAGAATTCCAGCAATTATGGGTGTTTTCTTTATTTTGGTATGAAGTTGCAAGCCTTCTCCATTTATTTATGTCAATTACACGAGAAAAATAATTAAATGTTCCTTGTTGTGCAGTATGGTATACAAATAATTTCACTGTGTTTGCTTTTTGCATATATATGTTGTCACAGTAGTCTGACATATATATACAGCTTTCTTAAAAGATCTGAGTTCTTTACTGAGCAGGTAAGAAAACAGATGTGCTGACATTGAAAACTTGCCAAATGTCTAGTTGTAATAGTTTACAGTTGCCTCTATCTAGCCCTTATTTCATCTTTCTAGCTTTTGACAGTATTTTTAAGCATTTTGAAGATCTTGTATAGCAAATTTTTGGAACAAAAATATTTTTACTTTTGAAGTTCCAAGGTGCTTGCTTACTGAGTGAAGTCTTAGAGGTTTGTGCCTCAGTGTATCTTAATAGGCATCCTAACAAAGCTTTTTTTCTTTTAAATATTTTCCCAACCTGTCTACCTTTAAAGAATCTGTGTGTTCCTTCAACCACAGAAGTAGGACTGTCAATCAAATGTGTGTCTTGTTCCTTCTTGGGTCTACTGTTGAAACACTTTGCAGCTGAAGTCTGTGTGCGCATGTGCAACTGCGTGTGCTGTTTTCCTGCCTTTTCCTTTTGTCTGTCAAGCTTCTGGCTGATAGCAGATTAGCCATCTGAATGTGGGCAGCAAAGAGTAATGGGCAGTACAAAATGCCTGGGGCTTCTTGCATACAATAAAATTACTCCATTATAAAGCAAAAAATGATAAGCCTGCCATGGAGGATATCTGTACTGGGGAGATGGAGAGAGTAGCCTTTGGTTTATGATCATGTTAGTGGGTGTAAAATAAACTTTTTTTTCTTTTTCAACTGTCAAAACTATTCCTAGTGCTTTACAGAATCCAGCTGAAGATTCTTCTAGCAGGAAAATACTGATGAGCTAAATGGGTGATGTACTACTTGCTATTCCTGGTTGCTGCATATGTGTGGGGAAGGAAGGGAGTAACTGCATGATGGCTCAGTTTCATTTTCATCATGCAGGTGTGTGTGGTTTTTTCTTTCTTTGCAATTTTTTATTTCAAGTGTTTTGCTTAGTTATAGGATTACATAATCTCCCCTGCAGGAGTGTTAGGTTTATTAAGTCTTTTGGAAGATGTGCTAATACAGATTTGAAGGAAATTGGGCCAGAAACATGACTGACTGAAACAGAGGGAATCCAGATGTTGGAGGAAGATATATAAAGCTGGAGAGAGTTGGATCAAATGGATACACAAGTCTGTGTGGAGAAACACAGTAGCAGGAAAAATTACTATGAATCCTATTAAGTTTTTTTGACAGCTGTACTCACCCACTGTAGGAATCTGGTGTTTAAAAACCCTTTCAATTGTCTACAGTTTATTGTGTCCATAAGCAGTAGTGGCTGCTTCTGCACTTCTAACTTCCAGTTACAGCTTTCAAGACGACTTTTTTTGTTAGTTTGTTTTTGTGGCATTCAAACTCTAAAAGGTGCTCTCCTGGCTAAAAAAGAGAAGTACGCTTCATTCATTTATTTTAAATGGAAGGTCTTCCTGGGTTGCATCTGCTCAGGAAATGAAGGCAGCTTGAGATATATGTGAGTTTCCAAGCTTAACTGGCAAGTCAGTATAAAACCAGTTTGTTATATGGACTATGAGTGAATTGTTAAACATACAAAACTTGTTTTAAAATGCTTAATTTTAAAAAAACCTCTTAATGACATTTGTCTGTCTCACTTGTTGAAATCTGCTCAATATGTCATTGTGAGCTCTGGAAATACAACCTGAGTGACCTCTGGAAATCTATGCTTAAGCAGCAAAATGTACAAACTGAAACTTTTAATAAATAAAATGGGAATACTATTTGAATAAGCTTTGTGTTTTTTGGGTTTTTTTCCCCATTCTCTTAGCTGTTGCCACATCTCATTGTGACTGTTTTGGGCATGTATGGTGTTTGTTGCAAGGATCGTGGCCCTTGATTTTCTTTTAGCTGTACTTTACACACAAACTTTTCATAAAAATTTGTGCTCTTTTCCTCTTCTCCAATAAAATCTGCTGGCTCCATGTGCACCCCAAGAAGAAGGAAACAACGGAGAATGATTTTGAGACCAATTATACCACAGAGCTCCACAGATGCTGCTCTCTCACAGCAATATTAATTCACTTTACGTGCATTTTTAATCTGCAGTTCAGAATTGTTTCGATGATCATATGAGCTTTTTATATGCTGAAGGCTGTAGCTGTTGGGAAGGAAGCTGGTGATAAAACTAAAGCTTAGTTAACTATCTCCAACAGTTGGTAGTCTGTAGCTGGTGACAAATAAAATATGCTCCAGACTAGTTTATTAAGAGAGATTTGTGGGGTTTTCCTCATCTCCTCTTTCCTTGCCCCATATGATTGCTGTGGTTTACAGTAGGAAGCCACTAGTTTCTGCAGTCACAGATGGAAAGGGAGATGTATTCACTGGTAGGTGATGCAAAGACGTCTGAGTAAAACTAAGAAAGTGAACTATGTTATGGGGGAAGGAGGTAGCTACATATTTGACAAATATTTCAACATCTGTGACTTCACTGGCATTACTGAAACCAGTATGCTGCACATAAACGCAACTTTCCTAAGCTGCATTAATGAATATAAATTTAAAAATTGAAAACTGTTCTCATCTTTTGTGATTTTCATAATTGCACATCAGGCAGAGAAAGATATTAACTGCCTTGGTCTGACACAGCCTGGCATGGCTACAGTGATGTGCCTTAGCTGGTTTTCAGGACGGATCTGGGAAATAGCAAAATATACTAAAGATAGAGTGGTAAAACAGTTGAGACTGCAAGAATGGCATAGCTGGCTCAAACACCCTGCATGAGGAAAGGCTGTAGATATAAAAAAAAATCTGTGCTAAAATATTCCAAACATTGATAAAATGTCTTGTATTGCATATATACCATTGGGGGTGGAGGGAGAGGGGTGTGGAACTTTGTGTTTCCTATAGTTGTATGATTGCTCTTCGCCAGTGGCAAGTGATGTGATGTGTCAGTCTGTCTGACCAAGCTGTAGACCATTTCCAAATGTCCCTTTTGGGTAAATACGCTGCAACCAGGAATTTTTGAGAACTCTAGCTGGATCCTGCTAGTATGGAAATAAGTATTTGGTTAACTAGTCTGACTGAAGTTCTCTACTGAAAGATACACTAGTAAAATGTAGTCCTAGTACTAATAAAAAGGGTTAGATTTCAACTTGAACAGCCTTTGTGTTGATGCTTAAGATCCTTCTCATAATTTTTTTGTTGGCAAATGCTAGTGCAGCAGACTTGGAATCCTGAGTTTAGGATACCATAATTAAGGCCACCAGCTGCAGAGCTATTGAATGTCTGAGGTGGCTTGGGGAGAAACCTGGAAATTGATATTTTCAGGCTTGAAAAGTAACCAATTCAGAATATTTGTTGCTAGATTTAACTGAAACTACAACATATTTTAAAACTTTCTGTGAACAGATTGTCTTTTGTTTGCTGATTGTAGTGAGGAGGACGTGGCAAGATCTTAGTGTCTCCTCTGTAAAGTATCCAGTGTGTGAATTTACAGAAGGCCTTGTATAAACAAAAGTGCAATGCTTGTCACAAAATGAGATGCCTGAAAGGTGCCTTCTCGTATCCTTCCCCCCATTTTTCCTTTTGTGAATTCTGGTGCCCAACCCTTGCATTAAACTTTGACAAAAATAATGATATGAAGATGAAGAAGCTCATGGTGAATTTATGGTGAATTGCTCTTGCTCCCTAGTTCAGCCCAGAACCTTATGTTTTACCCCAGTTTTATTTGTGTGCTTTTTTTTCCATAGGTAGAACAGATCTGTGTTACTGCAGTAGACAAGTTAGGGTATGTGTTTTTATGACTGTGATACTATTTGTTGCCAGCTTTTCTATGTGTTGTAGGCCCTCTGTGAATCCTGCTGACTCCAGTTTTGTAGGATTTCTTTTCTGTAAATAGGAAGAAGAGTCTTTTTAGATGCGTTTCAGGGACAGATATTAAAAAGGCTCACTTTCTTTTTTTTTTCTTATCCTGTAGTTGAGTAGCTCTTAAGAGAAGTTAAATGTGTCAGTACATTGTTGCTCTGGCTCCTGGAAGAGGTGGTGAACCCTGTCATGCTATCTCATCTAGCTGTCTAAGAACTTCAAGATTGTAAGATATGCAGAGCTACAGTATATTTTCACCTCCATTTTCCCCCCTCCTCCCCTTCCAAGGAAGACTGTTTTAGAGAAGGAAAAAGCCAAATCAATGTTTTTGCATTTAAATAAGGCTTTTGATTATCTCTGCTGTAATAATAAGTTGGTTTTGTTTCTTGGAGCAAATTGTGCAAAAGCTATGAGACTATTGCAAAGTACTTCAGTGGACACTGCCTGATACAGTTGAGAACTCTTTAATTTGGGTAACTTGCAAAGAGTGAAATGTTATCCTCAGCTGATCAGCCTGTAGTGTATGAGAACAAGGAGTGTCAAGTTCTGCTTCAGAGAAGGCATGTGTTCAAAGTCTTTCAGGTTAATTCACATGCGCTTGCCCCCAGATTTTCTTTTGATTCATAAGGGTGTTCTGTAAAAACATAACAGCCAAAAGCATGTTGATATTACTGCCTTGGGTGTTACTGATGATACCTAGTCAACACCTCTGATTCTATTTTGTCATTTTTGTTAAGTGAATTTTATTTCTCTGTACCTTGCAGATTCCCAAACTATCTGGTAGCCATCACAGCTGTCTGCAAAACTCAGAATATTCTAAAACTAGTAAGCAACTGCACCAACATGGCAAATCTGTTTGCTTACACAGCATGATAGAATAGAAGAGATTTCTGTACCATCCTGAACATAACCTGCCAGGCATTAGGAAAGCAATGTGCTTTGTTCCCAGAGGGGGACAGAAGGGATTTGGAAAGAAGTGAGATCTGCATTGCCTTGTGATGTTTCTGTTGTCATCCTTACAGAGTCACAGAGGAAGAACAAGGGTTTTTTAGTCATCCCTCCTGTCTCAAACCCTTTAGAAGTGTATCCTTATTTTTGTTGTTTTTCTCCATTTCTGCAAGCGGGACACTCACGGAAAGCCTGTTACATGTGGGTTTCCATTTAGGCATGAGGACTATGGAACAAAATATTCAGTCTTTTAGGTTATGTCTATCTTCTGCTTAAACAGGATTCTTAGTTATTAATGGGGAAGGGTGCAAATGAATAAATCATACTGAGCATCCGGAGGTTTGAGAGGGCTTATTTCCTCAGCCAAAAAGAACAAGCATATTTTGTGCTTCCTTGAGAGTGGTTTTTTTCCCATTTGTCAAAGGGATAAAGACTGTCTTGGGCCCAAAGGTTATTTAAGTTGATGCCCTAGTGTATGAGATGAGAGCATGTAATGCAACTAATTCCTGTCAGTTAATGGGGCATGTCCCACTAAACACAGCCATCTTGCTGCTTCCTTGAGAAACAGTTGGTGGGGGGATCCTGTCTGCTGTTACCAAATTGTATGCCTTTGGTGGAAACCATAAGGAATACAGGCTGCCTTTTGGACCGATGCATTCACAATAATGCTTCAGCATAGAAGCTAAAGGTGGTAGTAGTAGGAGATGTTGGTGCCCGACTCTTCAGCTTTGGGGAAGTCTGGGTTGCTGACAAAGTGACAAACGTGTCTGACTGCCAGCTATGGCAAACCAGCATCCTTATGTGAAACCACCTCCTGTAATAAAGTGAGGTTGGAGATTTTCTCTAGTAAAGATGTCTACTGGTGGCAAAATGCCATATTCTGTGTAATACATAAAGGCATATAGTTGTTTCTAGGAAAACACTGCCTCAGAAATGGCCCTTTGGAGAGAGTAGACCTCTTCATCAGCAGTAAAAACAAATAACAACTTGCTTGCTGAACTGTGACCTGTTTTGGAGTGACAGTCTTGCAGCTTGCTGAATCGACAGCTGGGCTTACCACTGTGCTGCCCATAGCTGAGAGCGAGCTTCACAAAGGCTTTGGAAGAATACACTTGTTTTCCTGCACTGTTGTTATTTCTCAGCAGGTTTTCAGTCCCTGCTCTCCCACTTTTCGTAGCCCTGAAGCTGCTCAGCCTGCTACTGTTACAACTTAGTTTCTAATGCACCTTCTTTAAACGTGCTTAATGGCATCTGGAAGACTCAATCTTTGATAACCTGAGAAAATCAATGGCAAATTATTTGATAAAGCTTTTTGAGCTCTCTGATTTAGCTAAGTGATTTAAATGTGATGTTCTTCTGCTTGAATCAACTGATTAACCTCTAGTTAGGTAAAAAAAAAAGGTGGGTTTGGTTTTTTATTTAAAGAGGGAAGGCATATGAGTGCTTTGTTCAGACCTTCTTTCTAATAACAATTCAGTATTCTGCAGATGAGTTATGTGAGTTGACATGAAAAATCTGGCTAAAAAGGAAAATTGCCCATTTTTTGTAGATGAGACAGTGCCAGTTGTGAGGATCAAATGTTTGTACAGAAATTGTATTATCTCTGAGCTATATTTTGCTAAACATGATGTGACATGTATTTGGCTGGCATAAACTCTATGTTGGTGTTTATGGCAATGGGGTTTTAAACTAGTTCACTTCAAATTCTAGCAAGCAGCAGCTGAAACACTGCTGAATGACCTTTGACATAGGGACCCATGAATGCCCCAAGTATGATTTCACTTTCACCACGTTCTTTGTGAATCTGAATGCTTGTCAAATCAGATGTGTGTTTAGACCTTTTCACTGAATGTGCTTGGAGGGAAAGAACAAAGCCTGGGGTCAACTTGGCATAATCCCTGCGTTTATCTTTATTCTATTATAGTGGCTTGTGGGGGATGGAGTAACTATTCTCTGTGAGGTGAAAGTGCAAGTAGAGTGTAGGTAGGCTATCCGTCTTTTCTTCTAGACTTTCCCAACAGCCTAACTGGTCTCCCATGATTTGCTTGCATTAATGTGCAGCTGACTATGCAGATTGCTGGTTGATCCATGTGATTTGCTAGTTTTTCTAACCATCGCTATTTTGTAGCTGCTGTGCCTATCCACTGGTGTAAGCAAACACATGTAGCTTGTCCTGGGTATCACATGCAGAAATGAGTCTGTGCTACACAGTGCCTTGTTCTCCCCAGTAAAGATGGGGTGTGAGGGGTGAAGATGCCATGGGTTTTTACACTACAACTACTTTTGCTTCAGTGCAAATCATCTCTTTATTTTAAGAGATAAACAGCTTCATATGGTTCATATGTATTTTCTGTTCCTGCGGGCTATTAGTCACACTCAAGTAAGGAGTGACTAAGTCTGCTATTAGCCATTCAAATTGGGAAAGCCTTTGTCTCTAAGGGAAGAACCGTAGAGTTCTACTAAATGATTGTTATAGACTTTTTGCAGTATTTTTAGGTTTTACTCCTGTGGTAGATTCACTTCACAATACAGGATTGTTTCTGTGTGGAGCTGGAGTGGTCTGAATCTGTAAACGAGCTATTGTGCAGTAAAGTACAAGTGGGTGGAGGAACTATATGACAAAAGGCCTAGTTACCTTTACAGTTTGTTCGCTGTACCTCATACACTTTGTTTCAGAAGAAAAGCACTATTCAAAGACTTGAGGATAAGAGGCAGTCTTTCACACGAGGCTTGTGGGAAATTTCTCTCCAACTTGTGGGTTTTCAGCTTGTGTAGATTTGCCCTGTGCCTTCTGAGGCTTTCCCTGAAACAACTTGATGTGTCCCTGAACCCCCCCACACCTCACGGCGTGACCACTTCCCAGTCTGATGCTTTGGCCAGTATTTTTCACCTTATGTGTGCACTTGTTTGGGGTTCTTTTGTTTACTTTTTCATTAAATTTTGAAGAAATTATTTTTAAATAGAGAGCTTTTTCTTGTTTTTAAGGGCTTCCGAACTAGGAAATGTCACACTAAGTTCAGAGATTAAAAGCACATTAAGCAGCAAGAAGAGGGTTTTTTTTTATTTTTTTTAATAACTAAACTGAATAAAAGTAATTCTGAAAACATGAGCGTGCTTTTTTAGTTTCTAAGCTAAACTTAGAAATTTGATTTCCTCTGTGTTCCAATTGCCAGTTCCCTTCAGCTTCTTCCATGTGTTTCATTGTTTACTTTCTCTTTTCCTAGCTTAGAGGATAAGTACTTAAAAACCTGTTCATTCTGCTTGAAAACAAATACGCATATCACTTAGCATCCCATTTTTGAGATTTAAAACACTTTCACACAAAGAACGCTGATGATCTGGATGTCTTGGGGGTTTGTTTTTGTTTGTTGTTTGTTTTTTTTTTAAGGGAATGGAGTTATTTGAGTCCACCCACCAGAGAAGAGAACGAGTGTTCTGAGAGAGCAGGGCTCTGCTTCTCTTGCCCAGCCCAGGCGAGCAGGGGTGGCTGAAGACAAGCAGCCACTCCATGCTCTTGCTGGACGTGAACACCCAGAGCTGGGTCCTGCTTCCACAGCAGAAACAGAAGGAGTACTCAGCCCCACAAGTCACAGCCCTGCACATGAGCTCGAACTAACAGTCTCCAGTACAGCAAGTAATTTAAAAATAAGGTACTGGAGGCCTGGACCTATGCATGTGTTGGCTGTCTGGGCAACGGAGGCAGTAGCCACAGGCAGGAGGGCAGAAGAGGTATTTGGGGTTAGGAAGAAGTCTGATAGGGTTTGAGTAATGGCTTTCATTCCTTGTTAGCTGCATCCTTTCAAGTGTGCATGTTAGAGAAGGATGTTTTCAGCCTTCAATCTGCTTGGTGCTGTAGAAGAGTAACTCTGAGGAACCTACTTTGTCATCGTCTCCTACCATTTAAAGGAATACACTTAGTGCCTTTGTTTCGCTCTACCAACACAGTTTTGCTCAGAATCTCAGGCTGAGCAACTTGGTGTGCTTTTTTTGTGTGGATCCTGCCCTGATGGTTTACCCTCCCCCTTTTCATTACAACCCACCATACTCTACCTCTTTGGATGTTGAACTTGCTTACCCAAGTGTCACTAGCATGCATACAGGAGCCTACAAATCTGCCTGGAGTGTGTTGGATGCTTACTTCAGTTGTATAACATTAGTGGCAGCAAGAACTTGCATCTTAAAACTCCCTTACTCTTGCAGGCTGTAAACTAGTAAGTTATGTCTACAACATCCTCCTAAAATATATGCCACAATGTTTCCTGTTTCACAGTATAACAAAACTCTGAACAATTCCACCATAGCTGAGTGAAACTGATACATGTTTTTCAGAGCTGTTTATGAGCTCTCATCTACTAATCTTGGGTACTTGTAAATAATCCTTTGCTTGTATTAATCAGAATGAAAAGGCAACAGTTGAATGTTCCCTTTTGCAATCTCAGGGTTTTTAATTAGTAAATCAAACCTTTCATTCTTAAAATGCTATTTATACTGTTAAGTAATGGTAGCTTGCCTTTTATTTTTGCCTCCCTCCTCTTCTGTCAGACTATGAAAACTATATGCTGTGTAAGAGTTTCTCTTTTTATTTATGTTCTCTGTTTCAAGTGTTTCAAACTTGAAATGTTAAGGTGGGTTTTCTAGTAACTGATGCTCCCGTGGCTTCTATATTGGCTGCCAAACCTGCCATGTTCTCTTGGGATTTTTCGAGTTCTAGTGCAGTGAGGGTGGGATTTGGAGAAGCGTCTCTACCACCTGTGAAGCTGAACTGGAGAATCAGTGATGGAGGAAACAAATCTTCTGGTTTGTATCTAGTTATGAAATAGTAGTTGCTCTTAGCATCTTCCGAGAAGGTCAAAGTAATTGTTCTCCTTCTGTCAGCTTGAGGTAGGAAGACATGCAATAGAGAGATGAAGCAGGGGAATAAAGTAATGGCAGGGCAAGGAACATCTGCTCAAACTTGCTATTAAGTTGCATTTCTTTTAAGTTATATGAATATTAAGGAGGTATCAGCACTCTTTAAGATTTGTACAATAATGAAAATTCATCGTGGAAACAGCAAAACAATCTAGCTGTGTACTGCTGGTCTAGTTTCACAGTTGATTTCAAATGCAATCTAGTTCAAAGAGGCAGCTCTATGCTTCGGTAAGACCAGCAGCTGACAATTCAGAAATGTAAACTTACTGTATTTTACATTTTTCTTACTGTCCCAAGGGCAAGTGCCTGGGGGAATAAATGAACTCTAATACGCCTTAAAGTCGGTCTAATTAAAGACTAGTTTAGACCATAAAGGTACAGACAGAAACACCTTCAAAGCCACAGTTCCTGGCGGAATAGCTGACCAGAAGCCTGCCATGTGGGGGTCCTTCAGCTCATCTGCCCCTGCAACTTGCCACGCTGCACAATATTCTTGCTAATTTGGAAAGCCTGCCTTTCAAGGTCTGGATCCCACTGGCGTAAAGCATTCCTTCAAACTGGACTGAAACGCACGTTTTCCTTAAGCTGCCTGCCTACCTATCTCCTCTGGTGTTAAGCAATATTAGTGTCTTGAGTATGTGTGTGAACAGCCCCATCTCAAAATTGAAATAAGTGGGTTTGTCCTCAGTTTTCTCTCTGTCTGGGGGCATTGGAATTGAGCCCTCTAGCCTGTCTGGCTATGGCAGCCCCAAGGCTTTTTTTCTTACTTTAAGCTTTAGTTAACTACTCTTATTTGGTTATGTTGTAGAATATTCCATTCCAAAAGTCAACTCGCCTGTTCATTTAAAACTGACTCTGATCCTATTTAAGTAGCAACTGCTAAAGAGTGAAACAAGCTGACAGCTCTGTGCTGCTAGTATTGTGGAATTATTTTCCAGGGTTTTTATTTGTTAGTTGGTTTGGTTTATTTCTTGAAGCCAGTCCTATCCTAAGAGGGAATACATGGCAATCAAAATAATTACAAATTTAAGTTCTTGGGCAAAATAACAGAGAGGTTGCTACTTGGAATTACTGACAAAGTATTAGATGAAGGAAATAAAATTTGGTTAAACAAAGGTTTAAGGAAAGTATTAGCACTGGTGGTCATGTTGTAAAAGCAAAAGTGTGGAATGAATAGTTTTTGTGAGATTCCAGGACAACAGCATAATGCAGAATCGCTGTCATGTTGCAGTATTTCATTCAAATCTCCCTGTAACTGCTGCTTGAATCTATGATTTTACATTCCTATTCTTGGCTGAAGATCATTCCTGGTCAAGGTGTCAGGCAGCTCAAAAGGGAAAGAACTGATGAGTTTTAGATAGAGGTGTCAGTCCTACTCTACCCTGGAGAATCCTGGTCACCAAGAAAGCTGGGTGTAGAGGAACACCTCGGCAGGCCAACTGCTGGCATTTCAAGGGTTAAGAATGTAGCCTGTACTTTCCCTCTTCTGTCCTTCCCTATCTGTGTGATACCAGAGACTGAGAGGATGTTAGCCTGCATAATTGTCAAAGAAGTGGTCCCAGTGTTATTCTAGGGGTAACTAATTGATGCATTCTGTGGCTCTGTCAACAAGTGGATCTGTTATCTCACAATTGCGACAGATTAAGAACAAGTGGTCAATTTACAGCAATTCAGGGAAGTGGTGCTTTGTTGTCTTATTATAATGTCTTAGCATGCCCTAACTCAAATTCTGGCTTCTAAGTGTAGAGTTTTTCTTTTTCCTTTTGTTTAGAATACATTATTTTGTTTCCCTCGACCTTTCTTTCTTTAATTTTCTAAATTGTAAGTCCAGCACTCCATACGTACATATGGCAGCTGGGGAAAACGTGGCACAACTATAATGCTTACTTATTAAAAAGATAAATCCGTGTCAGCCCTTCCCTGTTCACACAGTTCATGAATGAGGGATATTTTCCCTGAAACAGTTGTGTGCTGGAAGTCATTCAGATGTGTTGCTATTTTTGAAGACAACTTTTGTAGAGCAGAATCTCTCCCTCCTTATGTATATATCTAGAAACTATTTGCTTTTTGTGCAGGCTGAAACTTGTTTGGAACATAGTTCAGGAATTCAGCTTGTGTTCTGTTAGCAGCCTTTCTTATTGACTTGCATTTTCTCATCAGTCCTTTTTCAGAAAAGTTTTTTTTTAAAGGACTGTCCTCCCAGCAGTTGCTTTACAGCATGTGTATGTTTGGCCTATCAGCATGCCTATGTACTTTGGCTGTATAACTTGTAGGGTTGGCGCACAGGCTTGAGCACCTAAATTTAGATGCCAGGGTGTGAGCTCATTGCCTGTACTCCCATTATAGTCTGCGGAGACCTATTCAGTGGACCTGAAGAACTGTTCAGCTGACTGAACGCAGGTATCTGCTTTTAAGGTGAGCAGAATAGTTCCTTAGATATTGTTGATTATAAGGAATTGATGTATAAATACCTAAATTTAGGGTTTACTATCTCTGAGGTGTATCTCACCCTAATGATGTTTTTTTATCTCTAACAGTTGAAAAACTGGTTTATGGTATTTTGCTATTACAACTCCCTTAGTGAATTATCTCCGATGTTAGTTTCTTTTGAAAATGATAATGGTTGGAATTCCTGAGTGCTAAAAACTACATCTTGAAGATGATACCTGTCTCAGAGCTTTCTCTGATGATCTGATCTTAAGTTTATCTTTTGGTTCTCTGGGTCTCATAGATTGCTATCTTGGTGCAGCGGTGATATAGACTTCCTGCCTTCCTCCTGCCCCATGGACCTCCCTTCAGAACATCTTGGTGTTGAGTTATAGCTGAAACCATCTGACTCAAGCAGGGTTTCTTCTGTCTTGTAATGGGAAACAAAGGAGCAATCAGTGTGCTATCTGGAAGTGTTATGAGGAAACGCCAATGAAATTGTACTGGTGTCCCTTGCTCTGTTGCATGTGCCATCAGTTAGTCACAACTAACTTTTAACTTAAAATGTTAATTTCTGTTGATTACCTAACTAGTGCTTTTGCACTGAAGTAATCATAAGTGAAGCTGAGGCATTGGGACAGGGAGGTTTGATAATGCAAAAAGTTGCTCTGAAGCTTTGAATTGTAAGATCTCTATGAAGATTTTTTTTTTAATTTTTTTTCAGTAGCAGTGAAATTTTCAGTGCAATGGCCTTGAGTTCAATGTGGTTAGAGTAATTGCTAGTTGTTTCAGATCAAGGAAGACTCAATTGTGTAGCTGAGCAACTTAGATACAAAAGTGTCTTTTTTTAACTCCCTTCTTCTTCCTGTTATGTTAATAGTTACTTTCTAAAGGTTTCTTCATAGCCAGAGTGCATCTCTCTGGACATGCAGACAGCTTGGATTTTGCTGCGTCCTCAATAACCACAAGAAACATTCTGTCCTTAATGAGTAAGTGACTGGGGGGGCAACACAGACAAGAACATGAAGAACGGTGCTTAAACAAATAGGTGGTTTTAGTTAAATCTCCCACACTGTGCGAAGTTCTAGCTGAAATTGCTCCATCTTTTAATGTTCGTGTTCAGTGTTGTTTTACAGTCTTGAGTTCATTTGTGGAAATGAAGAGATCTATGTTAGAACAGGAGTATGTTTGCACCATTCTGATAAACTAGTGGATGGTGGAACACAGATTAGGTATCCTGTAGGAATTCAGCCTGTAACCATCTTTTTTTAAAATCTTGGATTCTAAGGTTAAGCGATGGCATTGTTTAAACCATCCCATCAGGTATAGATTTTTCAGGAGGAGACCAAGAGGAGACTGTAACACCCTTCTTTTAAACTTCATACTGATTTTTTTTCTTCAGTGTCTTGTTCTGCAGATAGAAATTCATGCAACTTGACAAGTATCTTTGCTTCCTTTTCTTCTCTCCTATAAATGTATTATAGGATCTTTCTGCTTTCAAACATCTGTATGTATCTGGAGTGTTTTCGGGTCATGGCTTTTACTTGAGAATTCTCTGCTTATTAAAAATTGCAGAGGGGAGAAGTCTATATGTAAAACTGTATTAGAAGTTTTGCACTAATTTTTCCAAATTTCCGTTGAAAAGAACAAATTTAATTTCAAGAACTAAGAGATATATTAATCTATTTCTCTAGAAATCAAAATTTCTTGAAGCTATACAAGAAAATCTGTTAAGTCACCACATTCCTTCAACAGTCTGAAAATGTGATATTTGAATGAAAATGGTCTATGCGGTGTTCTCTTCTGATCCTTTTATGCTAGTGTAAATTTTAGGAAGTCTTTAGGAAGTGCCTTAAAAAAAAAAAAAAAAAACCAGCAAAACCACAATATACTTTTTGCTGCTCCAGATATCCTTTTGAAGAATTCAAATCTACATGTTTGGTAGCTAAACTTATGAAATGTAATATGAAGGAAACTTGTGATCTGAAAATAATTTATCCAATATGTAGTAGTGAGATTGTCTACACAGAAGGACTCTTCAGTCATTAACTTTTCAAATCGACCTTTTGGGGATTTTGGTCTGGAATAGCTTCAGCTAGAGTATAATTACAGAAAAGACTAGAAAGTTCTTCAGACTGTAGTTGCTCACTGCTGTTAATGTGTGCACATGGTAGAAGGGATGGTCCTGAAAGACACTGAGGTTCGTGGTGGCCAGCTGATCATGAGCTTCCAGGACTCTGAAATGGCTCCTTGTTTGCAGGAAAATGCTAAGGAGGTGGTGCTGCAGTTGTATATGTCACTAGTGAAGACCAGAGCTAGAATATCATGCCTGCTTCCTGTGCCAGCTCTTCAGAATGGTTGCCAGAATAGCCTGATATGCAGAAAAGATTCTGTCTGTGTTAAAAACCAAACTGACAAACAAATAATTAAAAAAAAACCACTCCAAACAAAACTAACACCACCACTACCACCGAAAAATCAAACCAAAACAAAACCACCCACCAAAACAAAACACCACACTTAGATAAAAACTGTAGCAAACCTATTGGTGCAGAGAATAAAGAAGTGTAGTTTGAATTTACCTGGAGGAAGGTAGGAAGTGTTGGGGCATGTGTCAGAGCCCAAAGGAAGATGTGAGAGCTGAAGTTGGGTAGCTTTAGCAGGCAAAGAGACGTGTATTGCTTCTCAGTACTTGCTTTTAGTATAGTTTCTGCTTCTACATGCCAGATCTTAAAGGGAGTTAAAATTGGAGAATTTACCAAAAGTTGGCTTGTGATGTTCATAAATTAATTTCTGAAATGGGCTTAATAAGCCTTTTTAAATAGCAGTTTTAATATTAACTAGAAATCATGGACTTTTTGAGCTGGTGGGTAAAACTTTTGTTCTGTGCTACTCAAGTTGTCAGACTAGATCATCATGCTGGTATCTGTTTTTAAACCAGGGCTGAGGGAAACACGATTCTTTGCACATTCATAAATGAATTGCAGTCTAAATACAGGATTTCAGTATTTGTGTTCTGAGAAACATTTTCAAATACTGATTGCTTGAGAAAAGTTGAGAAAAATTTACTCAAATGCAGTTTATTTAAGCTGACATGCATGTAATACATGTCTTCATTTTGGAGAGTATAAGCAGCCTTTTTCATAATTATTGTTTTATGTGATAATTTGACTGTATGTCATCAATACTTTGTTTAAAATGAGTACCCCTCTCTGATTTCAAAAGTACATTGCAGTCAAAGAGTTGGTGAGTAGCATTGGTACCTGTGATGGCTTTCCACAGATAGTGGAGATGTTAGAGGTTATTACTTGCCCTAACAGGTAAATTGGGAAGTTAATTAATAGCGGAGTCTTACACCATCTCCTCTGTTGAGTTTTGTGTGTTGTCTAAACAGTTGTAGGAGGATGTCTGGATTCTTGGGGCTATATCAAGTGAACAGCAAGTAAAAGTTATATTTGGCAAAAACTGTAGATTATTTGCATTACTTATCTGTTCAAATATCAGACTTCTGAGTTTTTAAATAATGCACCTGGCCATAATTTCTCTGGAGGCCGGATGCTGCTAGGTTCTTTCATGGTCACATATGCAGCAGACTGCCCACAGTAAGCTGGAGATGCTCCTGGTCTACACCTAGTATCCCAGATTTCTTTCAACTAGATTGTTGTATTTGGAAGAAATGTAGATAGTTCCACTGTAAAATGTATTAGTTGCTGTTGGCTTCTGAAAACTCAGCAAGGAGTGAGTATACTGTTAACATCCTTCTGTTACCAGATTTATTGTTTTCCCCTTGAGACTTTAGAGCATTTTTTAAAAGGCCAGCTTTGAGCAAGACATGCTGTTGACTGGGGTGGAAGGGGAAAAGATGCACTGCTAATAGTGATCTTTTCTGCTGCATATTGAGTGGAATAACTGATGAAGGTGACTGTTTTGATTCTTGTTCATGTGCTGATGCACCTCAAACCTCTGCCATTACTAAGAAAGGCTGCAATTGCACTTTTTATAGCACTGCACATATCTAGTACTTTTGATTTGTCTTCCAGAAGGGAAGAAAAGTGGTTGTGGTGTTTCAAACAGATCAGTAAAGAGCAATGAACTATGCTGGTTGTCAGCATCCCTGCAACTCTAATTGCCAGCTATTTTGCAAAGTGATAATGGTGACGTGAAATAGTCATCTTTTTCCCATCCCACTCTTGAATGCACTCTTCTACAGGCTTTTGCTAGTGCAGTTGGAAGCCAGTATATGATGGTTGTAACCTGCAGTGCTGCCTAGCCAACATGTTTGGTCTTTCTCTGAGCGGGTTTTCTGCTGAATGTGTGTCTTCTTTGGTTCCATATCCTATACTTCAGCATGTCTAAGGTGCCTTGCCTTCGGTAAGCACAGCTCAACATGACTCTTAACTGCACAGCTGGCAAACAGTACCAGTGTTGGCCAGGATCAGCTTTGAAACGCTGCCAGCCCTGGGAGACTATCTGTTTTCTGTACTGTGCAGGAGTTTTCTGGAAGGGACTCTACTTGGTAACAGTAATACCATATGAGATTGCAACCCATGGATCAACCAGCATCTGCTTTACTGGATATGAACAAGTAGTATTTCATAATTCTCTTTAATAGCACCCTCCTATAAATGAAGTAAAGAGGTTTTTTTGGGAGGAAGAGTTACCCATAGAGGAATATCCATATGAAGTGCAATTCTGTTCAGTGTAGAATGTAGCTGTCTTTGCAGAAGTTGGTGAAGAGTTACATCTCAGTCATTTGTTGCAGCTCTACAAATTTGTTGCAAGCAACAGTGTTATATTTACTGTGGCTCAGGAAATCTGATTCTTTCCTAAACTCTTGAGTAGATTTACTTAAGGTCTAATCTAGTGCATGCAACATGCATCACAGGCTTTGCACAGCTGTATCTTGTTTAAGTTAGAATCTCTCTAGAAAGTGTATGAAACTTTAGTTTTTATTTTTTTTTTTAGTTTTGGGAGAGTGGTGTTCTCAGGTAAAAAAAAATATGCTTTTAACAGTATAAACCAAAAATATCTTCACATTTTGGATGTAGTAGAGATTTTAACGTATTTGTTCTGTTCCAAATGTGGGGACATACCTGACAGGAAAACATTTTAGTTTTTGTAAATTGGTTAGACTTACTTCTTCTTTTGAAGGATATGATTATTCTGGTGTATTCTTGTTGCAATAGTGTGTAATAGTAGGTGAACTGAATCAATGCCAGCAGTCTCTGTTGGTATAATTATGGCACTGAGATGTTGATCATGTGCAGGGGAAAAAATCCATGATCTGTGCTAGAAGAACTCAACTCAAGTTTAGATTGGGCTGTATCCATTTCATCCCAGCATTCTCTGGAGTCAACTTACTAGTTCTTTGGGAGAAAAAAAAGGCACAGTTTTTGCATTCTTAGTATGCTCTTTCAGTTTTCTGTTTATATTACAAAGATAATGAAAGGTGGATGCTTTTTTAGTTTGGGGCTCAAGTGGACCTTATTGCTTCTCGACTTGCATGAGTTTTTTTCACTTTCTTTCCTCTTCTCCCTGCCCCCTCCCCCCACCCCAACCTAACTGTAGCATTTAGGTTTGGCTCTAGCAATGCTCTGAACCTAATTTCTGGTGAAGTAGGAAAAAGACCCCTGCTGTGATACCTGCTGGAATCTGGACAGCTGGTCACTATTTTCAAGTGGTTATTTTGGAACAACCAAAGCAGCAGTTACATGATAAGGGACCATTTCAAACCTGTGTGGCTTGCACTTACTTTAGTAGAGCTGTTTAGTCAAGTGAAGCACCTGCAAGTGATTCCCAACAGTTTTTTAAGGAGGTTCATAGGAATTTCTTTTAAGTGCTTAGCAATGTTTTTGGTACCCTGAGCTGTACCAGATTTTCAGTGTAGAAAGCAGGCAACTGTCAGGCATGTTTGGAAAATTAAAGGTTGTTAAGGGAGAAGAAAAAGCAGACAAAAGCTTTATTTGGATGCAGCTTTCTTAACCTAAAACTGTTAGCACTACCATAGATCTAGGCCCCTATCTAATCAGCATGAGAAACATGAAACAAATGCAGTTTTTGCCTCAAGCTTGCAATGTGTAGGAGTTTGGGAAAAATCCCATGAAGAGTATTTCTATAGCTTTGAGCTCCAAAAACAAACAAAACCCAAGTGATCCAAAAAAGCCCCAAATTTAAGTGTGAGGCAAACTGATGCAAAGAGACAGGCAAAATCAGTAATTGTCTTCTACGATGCTATGCCATCAATAGTCTTAGTGGAGAGATCTACTGCAATTCTAACTGCAATCCCAAGAAGTTGATCTGGTTATGTTTTGACATTTCTGTAATATTTGTATAGATGCCTCTTTGGCACACACAGGAGCCACCAAAGGACTGTTTTTCAGACAATACAGATCTGGACTTGGGTGGCCCCCTAGATGTTTTCTGCTCTTCCTCAATTTGCTCCACTTTAATGAATGTTAGTGGACAGAGGAGAGAGAGAACCACAAGTGAAGGTAATGTGGGCTTCAGCTGGTGAACTCTTAACTTCTTGAGGTGTAGGAATGATACTTAGGCTTATCTGGAGTGGGCATTTCTGTGGTTGGTCCTTCTATTGTGCTCTAAATGCTTTTAATGGTATACTTAACAATTCAGACAAACTTTCTGCACAGAAATATCTTCAAAAACCAAGTTTCGTAATTTGCTACTTGTATTTAAGCATATACCTTTCCATTTTGCCTATCTCAAATTGGCCTTTTTAGCCACCAGCGTGCTTGTAGCAAGCATGGGTAGAGCCCTTGTAAATCTTCGTTCACGAAGCCTAACCGTGATGATACCTTTCCATTAGGAAAAGGATAAGCAATTCCTAGAATAACATATCCCAAGGCAAGAGTATTTTCTGTAAATAACTGCTTGGTCTTGTGTCATGAGAGGAAACTCTCCTTTGGGGCATCTCAGAACTAACTTTCAGTAAGATAAGGAAAGTAGACAGTGTGATATATTCTCATTGTCCAAGTAATGCTACATAGTCCCTTGGAATAAGAAATCAGGACAGAGCTGGTAGAAGAGGATGAAAATCCTGAATCTGTGCTGTGTGTTGATCCGTCTTGTCCTTCAGCCTGGATATTGCTATATGCTCTGTGGACTCAAACAGGGGTTCTGAAGGTTTACAAATCAAGGCTTTTTGCTCTTTCTCAAGCATCAGGATGCCACTGTATTTGGACAAAAAGCTTTGAAACACAGCTACCTGTTCACAAGTTGTTTTATGAAACCAGTTATTTCATATTTTCCCGTGTAGATATCAAAGCAGATTTATACAGCATATCCTTGCATTATGTTGTACTTAATCATTATGACTTTATCCAGTGTTCCTGTAGGTTATCTAGGAATGATCAAATTTAGAGGCATTAAGTAAGCAAGATGGAGTTCCGCGTTCTGGTAGTGCTGCAATTCCTGTACATTTCAAGTTCTGAAACTTAATGGCCTTTTCCCCAATATGGAAGCATCCATAGAATTTTCTCAACCATAACTAAATGAACTCAGAAGTAATTTTTTTGTTTTCCTCCAAAGGTGTCTGGCCAAGATGTGGAAAAAGTTCTTATCCTGATACTGAAGTATTTCTTGTAAATTACCAGTTCACTGACCTATGTGAAACAGAACAATTCTCTTGAAAAAGCTTTGATGTGATGTCTTGTGATTCCATATGCACTCTCTTAACGTAAATATATTGTTTATTTTGAATAAGAAAATAGATGTCTACTGTTATCTGCAATTGACTTACATTAAATGCACTATTTAGAAGGGAAGAAGCTTGGCTTGGTGAAAGGATTTAATTGTGAAGTAAAGAAAACTTGTCTGTGAGCCTGTGGCTGGAGGAAATAAAGTTGACATTCCAGCCATCCATGGATACCTCATCCCAAAGCACTACTGTACTTCTGAGCAAGTAGGACACCAAAGGCAAGTCAGTAGTGTACTGGAAACTCATCCTGTTGGTTTCAAAGGTGTTGGTAAGAGGTGTGGCAGTGTGACTTGTGAATGGTTTAGCTATAGCAGTAAAAGTTCCATGAATCACTTAGGAGTTTATATTGACAAAACTCTGATTTTCCTATAGCACATTTGGAGGTAGTAAGTTAAGCCAATAAATGTTATTAGATCTGTCCTTTTCTTAAGCAGATGGTGCAGGTCATCACTTGACTGGTTGTAGTGTTATGGCAAAGTCTTTTGGTTACAAATCTCTTGCTGCAACGTGGAATGGGATTCCTGAGCATATGGAGTGTGGTGTTCCTTACTGTGAATCTGAAGGATGGTGTCGCATGACCTCACTTTTGTGCTGGTGCATGGTAGTTCCAGTGGTTGTCTAACACAAGAACTGAAGGCTGAACAAACCCCTTGTGAGTTTCAGAACCAGGCTTTTCTCCTCAAGCCTGCTTAACTGTTAATTCCTTATCAATTTAACTTCTGCTGTGTCATGCCCTTGATTTTAATAGCCGTGACTCACTATGTGTGCACCAGCGTATTATGCTCCGTTCAAGTAATAGCCTTCACTCGGTCATGGCTGTGCTTTGGTGTCGGGGTCGAGCTGTGAGCGGTGTTGGGTTACTCACGAGAGGAAGGGTGTGGAGGAAATGTGATACAGCTTGACAAATGGCCTGTGACCCTTTTAGCCTGAACCTGCCAGAACGTACACACATAGTCAAGGCCATATGCTGCTTAAAGATTCTTTTATATATGAAAAGAGAAGAGCAGCTGGCAGACATAGCTAGCTATAGGGGGGGTTATGGAGTTGAGATGTCCCAGGCCTGAAGCTTCAGGCTTCTGGGAACCAGCCTAGTTGCAGAAGAGATGACATGACTTATGGCTGTACTTTAATTCAAGGGGAAAAATTATTTCTAAGTTGTTTATTGTAAAAGGAGCATAAGAAAAGCAGGAAGAATTGTCAGAAATTGTACTTTAAGTACAGGTGGTTGGTGTGGTGCTTTTTCTGAGGGAATAGCGGCTGGCAAAAACAGAATGAAAAGACTCCCATACAAACGTAGGGACTCATAACATGTTTGAACATACACTATAAAGCCTGAGTGTAAAGAGCAACTCTGAGCAAGAATTAAAAGCATTTGAATAAGATGTTTTGTACTTTCTGGCCCAACTTGATTTGTATTTTTCCCTAGTAAACCTCACAGTTTTAATACTGTCATTCATTTTCAGCTAATAGTAAGCTGATCTCAAGCCAAGCAGATTCATGTTCTTAATTCTCTGGTAAGGACCTCCTGTCTCTGTGATGCATTGAAGAAATGATGCCAGACATTATGGCTACATCAATACTCAAAAGTATTCATGTAACTGTCAGTAAACACTGTCTCGAGAGGCTATAGGCTTTTTTGATGTTTCAGTGTTCCTCTGACAGCTTTGTTTGACGTCATACTAGTCAAAGAGCAACTAAGGAGGTGACTTAATTAGCGGGTGATCAGAAAAGCAATGGAAGAGGAGCTGTTCTCAAAACCATTTATTGTGTGCATTTTGCAACCATTTCTATTGCACTTACCTGGGTTGAAGATGTTTCTGTGCAGCTATTGGTTTTTGTATGTTCTTCTCCTCAGCTGCTTATCTCCTTCGTTTCATACTGTGAGTAAAGAAGAAAAGTAGGAAAATTTTCCTTGGAGATTTTTTTTTTGAGTAGGAATGGCCTAGTGTTGTCTTTTAGGCCATGGAGATGGGCTTCAGTGAAAGGACTGCACAGGGAAGCAGGCATGAAAGGAGATGTGGCATACTCTGTCCTGTGGGATGAGGTACGCTCGTTTCATCTTAATTTAATGTGAAATGTGGGGGAAGGTTGAGGATGGGGATTGTAAGCTCTGTATTACATAAAGGTATAAGATTCTGGAACTTAACTTTGTGTGAAGGAAGCATTATATAACAGAATAAAATATGAATATGAGATTTTTAGCAAGTAGACAAATTTAGGATTTAACACTTGTTATAGTCAGCTCTATTAAAGAAACTGGATTTGTATGATTTACAAATCTAAGAACTGTTTATGATGTTCAAGGGAGTGTCTCTCTTCTGTACTCCCATCCTTTCATCTTCCATTCATTTGCTTCCCCTCTTTTGTGGGAGAGAGATCTTAATTGACTTTTACGGTTTTGAGACTGGCTTAATGCACATTGATTGGCAGTAATTTTTTTGTAGTTGTTAACTGTTAATGATGGTTTCCTCCTCCTCCTGAAAATATGTTTTATGGTTGGACAAGTTGTGGAAAAGTTGCCTTAAGTTTTTCTGACAGTATATTTTCAATGCTCCATTTGCTGGAAGGGGCAGCCAAAGTGGGGAAATCAGTTTGGCTGCAAGTTCCATGTTGAACACGTTTTGCTAACAAAGGTCAATGCATACATTTTCACTTCAGGAGTGTTTGGAGCTTGTCTTTGCTAGACCTCTGGAAGAAGCAGTTTGTTAGGCTTCATTGCCTATTGAATAGGATTTTAGTGAATGGTTAAATTACTTTGTATGTGAACTATGACTCTTTTATGACCTGCTTAAAACTAATTAACACACCATGCCTACTTGAAACAACTTGTGAGTTTTGACTTTGAATAAAGAAAAAAAAGCAAACCAAAAACTTGAGCAAGTGCTAAACTCCTTCAGCTAGACTGTAGTCCATTTCAGAAATGTTTCCTCTCCATTAGAAATATGAAACATACATGCTCTACTTTTGTCTCTTATTATATTCATTCTTTTTTTTTTCATCTGCAGCCAGTCACAAAAAAATACTTCATTATGTTCTGCCATGGGAGGGATGGCAATAGCAGCACATGGGGAAGTTTGACCTTTGAAAGCCCCTTTCAGCCCAATCTGTTCTATGATTCGAAGTTTCAGGGCAGAAGCATATCCAGGGCCTAATGTCCACACCCTACACCCTCCCCCAAACAAACAAACAAAAAAAACCAAAACACCCATCAAAAAACCCCCAAACAACCCTGACATTTACTAGAGAGCTTGAGGAAGTGAAAAAAGAAAAAGAAAGTATCAAGTACTCTTAATTATGCTGCTTGTTTAGGTAGGCTGTTCTTTAATTTAGAGATTTTCATGGCATTTGGTGGTATAAAGGAACATAATTTGTAGCAAAAAGTAAATGAAGTATTACTACCAAACTTGAAATCACAGTTGATAGCATTCAGTGTTGTTTGCTTTGGTGGTTTGTTGTGTGTTTTTAATTTGTATGATGTCTTTTAATTTCTTATACAGTTTTGCAAGTCGTATAACATTTCAGGAGCAGTATCAAAACAGGCACCTTCAGTTTCTTTATCCAAAAAGTGTTGTTCTTTCAGGCAATCCTTTGCTTAAAGAATGCCTGAAAATTACTTTTAGTGTCAATGGCACGGATGTCTTATATCTGCCTTCAAATCTGAATGCTTGCTTAGAACATATAATTTAAAATAGAGCTGCTTCTGAGGCTTTCCCAAGCTATCTGTCTGTATTAAATATTGGAGAGTCAGTTCTAATCACTAGTAGAGTGCGCAAGCCTGTGCTGCCTCATGTGTTGGAACATTCAATTGTGGCTCATGCTGCCAAGAAGAAATCTGATTTCCAGTAACTGGGTGGCAAAGAGTCTGAAGCCACTACAGCTGAAAAATACGTAACCTGAGGGGATGAAGAAAACAGACTGGGTTATATCTTGGTGTTCCCTTTTAAATATTTTTCTGCATGAACTGAGTGTAAGTTTGATAAAAATAGATGTTGGGTTTTTTCCTTGCAAGCCCTGAGATATAATTCCAGCTTCAGTAAGGTCAGGCAGCTGGGATCACTCTTCTACTGCTGTATTACAAAAGAAGCCCCACCTATCATGGTACCAGGACATATAACTATGTGAATTTTGGGAGGGATTAGGGGATTTAAAAGCAAGGCATATACATAGGTTCGAGATCAAAGTGTAATAGCAGTGTTAAATAAATGCTGAAGGGTCACAATTTGTGCTTCTCAGTTCTGAGAAGATAAGTAAAAAATACTTGAAGTAGAGCACCAATATGTACATCTTCAGATTTAAGAGCCCTCCAGTGGCTAAGTATAGGCAGATGAAAACAACATAGACTACTGTGGTTTTATAGAGGTGTTACTAAATACATTTGTAAGATTTACTTTTTATTTATGTCTGTGTAGGCTTTCCTATTTAAGGCACTGCTGTATTGCAAAAGGAAAGGGTGGCAGTAGCATTTCTGTTGTGGGCATCTCCCCCCACCCACCTCCACTCCAGACCCTGTGTATTTGTTTTCATTTGGTTTAGGGTTTGCTGATAAAGTGGCAGCATTTACCAAAAGCCCATGAGATAATTGCTTCTTAAAACAGTGATTTACCTGTGGCATTTTCTTAATGTCATGATAGTCATGCTGAATCTCCTTGACTGTAAGAGTACTGCCACTGCTAGTCAGACACTGAGTTACTGCTGAGACTCTTACTTGCCACTGTAGCAGGTTATAAGGCTCCCTCTCATCCTTGCTAAACAAAAATAATATTTGTTTGGAGTTTGTTATAATCTTCCTGTTGATTTCTGTCTTCCACTCTCTTCTGGAGTATGGCATGACGTTTTCTTTGCTGTGGTTTTGCATATGTGTATGGGTTTGGGAACTTTTGTGAGTCTTTCAGGAACTTCTGTATATTAGAGATCAGCAGTAGAGACAGCTGGCTGATTGCTCCTGTGGTTTTAAGCAGGCAGATGGAGCAAAAAGCATGTCAGTCTTTTTGGCACTATTTCAGCTACACTTGCCCTCTGCACAAAGGACTTTTGTATTTTCTGTTACACTGAGGGTCCTTGTATAGCAAAATAAATCATGATGGGAAAATTAAGTACATGGGATATTTGTACCCCTTGTGACTCTTCACAATTGTAATCCTTCTGTTCAGCTTGTGATAGACTTCATGTTGAAGCCCTTGTTCTCTTCTAGGGAATAGTGCAAGACCTTATCTTCTATCTAAAAGTAAAGCACACAAGATCTAGAAGCCGGGAGATCCAGACTGGCTTCTTCATGTATGCTGGGGAGTAACATCCTTTTTGTATATTATAAACCATGCAAAACACACAAGAATTTGGGAGCAAGAGATTCTAGAGGAAACTGTGAAACTGTTTTAGTATCATTACAGGGAGGTAACTTCTGTTAAACATCAGCCTGTTATTTTGGTTACCCCAGAAGAATAGTAGGAAACTTTTTTAGAGTGTGGGTTTTTTCCTTGCTTTCATTGTGGTTTAAAAACTGAAGATTAATATCCTCACACTGAAAAGCTAAAATTAAGATAGCATCATACCTTGAGGAAGTTGAAACTTTTTCCTTTACTTTATTCTCATTAGTATATGTCTTTATCACTTACAATCCAGAAAATATGACACAGATTTCAAAGAACTGGAGGGTGTTTTCTGACTATAGAGAAAAAAAAAAGTCTCAGATTATTTCTGACTTTATATAAAAACGAGATTTGGGAGGCTATTTGATAGGCTTTTTTGGCTGTCACTGCTGTATCCCTTTTCTGTTAGAAACCTTTACTGGGATCAGTGACTACTCACTCCTTACTGGAAGCTTTTTACTTTAGAATAGTGATGCCTCTGAAGGACGTGGAATGTACCCAGAACCACTTTCACACCTGTTGAGTTGTTGTACCAATTCCTGAAGAAATGGACTTCTTTAAAGTTTCACAGGTGGTCTTGAATAATGAATCTAGGAACAATTAAACTTTTTCATGTTAACTATGTCTTCATCTCAGAGGATTTATCTAAAACACATAGAAGGAAGAAATTCAACTTAGAAACTTTTGTCTGGTGGACAGAGACCAGCATCTTCAGACAGTTGGAGTTGGGTTTTTTTGTGGTTTTTCTTCTTTTTTTGTTGTTTTTTTATACTTAATTTTTTCCCTCTCAGCAGAATTTAACCTGATAGCATTTTTTCTCTTCATGTAAATATTCAGTTTGGGATTCTGGATGTGTATGTTCTAGGACTGAATTTAGAAAACTAGAACAGAGTTTTTTCTTTCATTTGTTTTCTGTACAACATGAGGTAACATGCATATAAATTGAAAGGATATGCTAACTTGTGTTAAGAATGCGAATTCTCTGTACAGTGCATGTGTATGTGTTGAATGGGTTTTGCTGGGGAATGAATGGAGAGCAGGTACATTGCTCCTGTCTCTCCAGAAATTCTGCATGGCTGTGGAAGGTGTAAAACATTTTAAGTGGTCAGGAAAACTGTGCATGCAGTGTAATGTGAGTCTTTGGATTAGAGGAATGTATAATTGTAATACGCATTCTATTTATCACTTTGATTTTACAAAATGTGAGATCTGTAGCAAGTACAGCACTTGAATACCTGTTAAAGCAGCTTTGAGCCTTTCCAGAAAACTTGGTTCCAGATGCACTGAAGATCTTGGTCTTCTATGATAGAATAAAATGAGCATTAATGTTTTTTTCCCCGAAGGTCTTGGTGCTGTTCCTCACATACTACTGTGTCCATCAGGTGCTTCTGGGACTGAATAATTGTAGCCTGAAGGCGTTTTATGTTACCTGTCTCAGTGTATGGGCATGCAAGTGGTAAGGCTGTATGTGAATATTTGTCTGTGTGTGTATGTTCAAGAAAGGGTTGGTGTTGATTTAATATATCTGCTTCTCTGAGCTACCTATAGTCATTCAACTTGGTGACTGGTTGCTGCACCTCAGCAGCTCCTGAGGATGGAGGATAACACTTTTTTGCTTGCTGGTGTCTGCTGTGGTAGAGGTCTATCTCAGTTCAGCCAGATAGCCATTTACACCTGAGTTTACATTTACAGTGGCTTAAACCTCAGTTTAAGTTTACAAGGGCTCTTTTCAATGCATTAAGTGGAGCAGCCTTTGCATCTTGAGTGAGGAGGTATGAAAGTTGTGGCTATGTCTCGGAAAGTCCTGAATTGTTACCTTTGTTTTCATGTTGAATAAAATAAAAGTAATGTTTTTGATGTTGGAAAAGGGTAATTCATGGTGTATCTAATGTTGAACAGTCAAAACTGATAACTTGAAGGATGAAGCATACCACAGCCAGTTTTGTGAAAGCATGGTAAAATCATGGGGAGGATTTAGAATAGGGCTTTTTCTTTCCTTGTATAATCCTGTCTCAGAGTATTGAAGGACATGTCGTGTTGAAGAATTAGCATTCTTTTTAAGTAAGCATAACCAACCTATCTTTAACCACCTTGATCTGCTTGGTCAAAGAAATGAATGCCTGTCTTATATGACACTCTTCAAGAAATTTCACAAGGTACAGAAATTGAGCTCAGCTAGCTGTGAGGAAGCCTGGCATTTTCTACCTAACCGCCTCAATATTTCCAAACTGAATCTCACTACTGGTTTTGTTAGTCATTTTTCCACCTTTTTTTTTTCTTTTATTTCTCCACTAATGTGCAAATGTGGGTAAAGAACTTGCTGACAAAGTCAAAGAAGTGACTCCTTTTAACCTTGCTGTAACTGTCTACTTTGAAGAATTTGGAGGTTTGGTGTGTGTCCTCCTCATAACAATTACTCATCATTTCCTCCCAAATTACATGCTTGCTCTTCCCTGCTACCCCAGAAGGACAGTAGTGAGTAAAAATCTGTCCACCTTATAGAGGAAAAATAAATCTCATCTTCATTTTTTTACCTTTTACTCCTTTTTCCTTGACTTCTGTACTGATATCAGGTTCAAATGGAGAGTTGTGTTCAGTTTTTGGTGCTATCTAGCTTTGGTGATCAGTCTCCCTCTTCTGAATCAATAGTAGGCACTGACTTCAAGGTTGCCTGATGGTGAATAAAGAGCGCGTGTTTGGTTTTGGTTTGTGTGAGCTTTTCGTTTTTTGTGAGCTCTTGTTTGTTTGTGGGGTTTTTTTTTATTTATTTCACTGATACTTTATGTAGAGCATCTCCCATTTACTGTGCATTTGAATATAACTTGATAACTTAGAGCTAATTAGGTAATTTGCAGCGCCTGAATATTGTCAGCAACCTCCAACCCCTTACAGCAGCTGGCTGTTAGGCATTAGATTACTATGGGAAATTCTGTACAATAATGATAATCTGCTTTCTGTACTTACCAAGAACATACTCATCTAATGTTCAGGATATTACTTGTTGCTTTCGATGGCCATTTTTTTGTCACCTTTAAAAGTACTTTGTAGGCTAATGTGGAATTACTTGTTTGTTTTGTTGGTAAAGGTACTCACCAGCTTCTTGCAGTGAAGTAGATAATTGAGGAAGTTCCATGTGTCTATTTATGGCCAAATTTAAAGACTTTCCCCTAGAATTAGATGGAGAGCTCTTCAAAGGCTCGGTCCAAAGGGGTTTCACCTGTTTTTAGTCTCTTCGCATTAACTTGCATTTTGGTTATTATCCTCACAAATAGCTCACTGTTTTGGCTATACTGCTTATTCCATGGCTTAACAAAAGTTAGGATGGCCATTTTAAGTAGTGGGGACCAAATGACATTTTTTCATGAGTCTTTGAAATTGTTAGAACCTTCTTAACAGTGCCTTTTTTAATTTCTTAATCTCCTGATGCCTTTTTTAATTTCTTACTTCAGTTTAGGTTCCTTTTATGTAAATAACATGATCAGAAGTTAAAACTTGGGTTTGGTTAACTGCATTTCGTAGGCTAATCTGATTCCTTCTCAGTGTATGGATATCCTTGTTGAAAGTTTAGAAGTAAGTTGTAGGATGTGTTAGATAGAACTTAAATCTACTTGAGAAAGCATATGCAAGAGACGTTTGATCTTTCCAGACTGTAGAGAAAATGCTAAGTCCATACAGTAATTGTATGGTTAAGTTCAAATCCAGATGCCACAAAGTGGTGGTTTTTTGAGGGTTTTGATGGACTGGAGCTGTTGAGAGCTCAAATCCCTCGAGCAGAGCCATTTTGAAAATTGGTTATAATTATTTTAGGCTTTTGCCAAGACTGTTCTTTGTTTTGCTTGCTTTAAGAAAATTGAAGTACTTGAAGCAGGTTATTTACCAAATGAAACAGAAAATTAGAATTTGAATGATAGATTTACTAGTAGTATATCCAACTGTGATACTGGAGCTGCCTAATATAACAAGAACACAAATTATCAGAACACATCAACTAATTCCATAGAATGCAGTTTCAGAAGAGAAGTCAAAACTACTCCTGGTTTGAGTGAATCGTGAGGTGGACTGAGTTCCTCTGAGTGTTTTACAGATGTTTTGTGAAGTACTGTATAACTCTGAGTAATACTCTTGATGGGGAGCAAATGCACACTGGGGGCATAACTAGAAGTGGTGTTATTAACAATGGAGGATGCTTCTAAATTGAATTCAGCTTATATTAGAAAAATAATAATTTACAGAGGTACATGTTACAGTATTCCCTGAACAAAGTAAATCTGAAAGGCAGCTTTTTTCAGTATAATTAAGGCTGTTATGGTATTAATATATCTGAATCATACCTGTCAAGATTTTAAAACTAGACCTTCATAGCAGAACCACATCCGGAAATGGTCTGGCTTGAGTAATGTGAAAATAGGCACATGCAGAAATGTGTGAATCTTTTTTTCTGTCTGTTTGAATTAATAACCTTTTCTCACACACTTCAGGATGACAAATAGTGACAGCATACCCAAACAGACAAATTATTGGGATAATAATGATGAATACCCTTAGATACTTGCGCTCTGAAGTCTGTCAGCTATAAAGCTTTTAGTACGTGTAAAGGTCATGGAAAGCTAGGCAGTGTAGTTGTTCAGAAAGTGAAAAGAAATACTCAGATTATCCAAGTTCTTCAAGCTGTAATAGTTTGTGTTTGTCAAGCTTTCAAGTACCATCTTAAGGCACTTCAGTATATGGAAGAGAAATGCTTCTGCAGCAGACTGTAGTCTCACAGTACAACTGTGCTCCCTTGATGTACTGCTACCAGCCGTGCCTGTGGAGATTCCCCAGGCCATTGTGTCTGCCAGTTTCTGCTTGTCCTTAAGGCCTCAGCTCATGAATGAAGTTAATGCTAGCAGTCTTCAAGGATGGTTAGAAACTGTAATTCATATTTTTTTCCTACCAGCTGGCCGTCTGTTCACTGAACTCAGTTGTGCTTGAGAGTCTGCTCTTGCACTCCAGTGTGAAAAGCAGCCAAAGCAGTAGTTTCTACAATATAAGGGATTGTCTCATTGACTCAAGGAACAGAAAGAATATGTAAGTGCTTATCTACCTAGGATGGGAGTGCAGCTGGGAAGCAGGACAAATCAGTCATGTCCCCTATTCTGAGAGGGTAAGGAGGTTGCTGAACTAATTACAGTAGTCTGTTAATTACATTAGTCTGTGTTCTAATGTATTAGAGGATCTGTGTGTTCTGGGCAGATAGGTCCCCTAGTAAAGTTAAAATAGCATTCCCTTTGGGGTGGGTCTCCTGTGGGGTCACAAGTCCTGCCAGCAGACCTGCTCTTGCATGGGCTCTTTCTGAAAGAGTCCACAGGTCCTGTCAGGAGCCTCCTCCAGCACATGATTCTTACTGGGTCACTGCCTCCTTTGGGCATCCACTTGGTCTGGCATGGGGTTCTCCAGGGGCTGCAGGTGAATATTTTCTCCACTGTGGAGCTGCAGCTACACAGCTGCCTCACTATGGTCTTCACCACAGGCTGCAGAGGAATCTCTGCTCTGACGTCTGGAGCACTTCCTCCGTCTCCTTCACTGCCCTTGATGTCTGTGGAGTTGTTTCTCTCACATATTCTCACTTCTCTTTGCTGCTGTTATTCCAAGTGGTTTCCCCCCTTCTTAAATACTTTATTCTTGAGGCGCTACCGCTGTTGCTGATGGGCTTAGCCTTGGCCAGTGGCAGGTCTGTTTTGGAGCTGCCTGGCATTGGCTCTGTTAGATACAGGGGAAGCTTCCAGCGGCTTCTTGCAGAAGCCACCCTTGTAGCCCACCACTGCCAACACTGTGCAATGCAAACCTGATACACCCCTCTGTCCTGCGGTGTTCCTTGATCAAAGTTTGAAGAGAGGAGGAACTTGACTTTAAGCAACACTGGTGAGACTGTCGTTCTGTTGCAGGGATCCTGCTGAGGAAAAAGCCTCCCAGCAAAAATAATGCTGCCTCCTATTAGCTTGGCTCATCCTTGCAGTGGTCTAAGAGCATTACTAACAGCTCCTTTTGCTGAAATTGTTTTGTTTATAGTGACCCGACACACTTGTTGACAGGGTGGTGTGTATTCACATGCACTGAAAGCAAGAGAAGTTTCAAATGTCAGGTGCAGAAGTGTAGTGGTGTTGGCTTGATCCATAATTGTGTTGTCCTGGGTTCTCAGCTGAGAGGTGTAGTAACTAATAGGGTTGTGTGTAAATGCCAATAAAAGAGCCCCTACAACATTTGATTCCATCTTTAGATCTTGTGTTTTGCAGTCTGAAATAGTGAACTGATTTTGGATCTGATATCTCCGTTTTAAATACTGATGATCTGTGTCTTCTAATTTAGATGAGATGCAGGAATGAGAAGGCAAAATGAAGGTTAATACTTAAATTTATATATTGAAACTCAGACTGATATTTGACTTTTTTTTTGCTTTTTTTTAAAATTGCAGCATTCTGTTTCTCTATTGAAAATAGAAAAAAATTGAGATAAATATATTTCATGATTTTCTGATGGTGTTTTGGGGTTTTTGGAGGTGGGTGGACTTTAACTCGAAAAGGCAGAGCATTTCCATAAAATGGATGCTGCAGTCTTTGTAAAAATCTCCTCATATCTGTTAAGTTTTTTTTCAAACACTGTCTGTGATACTTCTGTTAGTATGCAGGGGCATTAGTGTTTAACCTGCTTTTGCACACCTCTGTGTTTTGCTAAGGTGCAT
This sequence comes from Campylorhamphus procurvoides, assembly GCA_013396655.1. Lineage (NCBI taxonomy): Eukaryota > Metazoa > Chordata > Aves > Passeriformes > Dendrocolaptidae > Campylorhamphus > Campylorhamphus procurvoides. The sequence continues at coordinate 1,458,215 of WBMV01000470.1, read as the reverse complement.
TGTTCATAGGGAAGTTGGAGATTAACAGGATAAAACGTGATTCTTCCAACATCTAATCAGTTCAGGATGGGATTTTGATTTTGAAGTGATAATATTTATTGGAAGTTGGTGACTAAATTTCTTGAATTGCTAAATATCCCTTTTATAGGAGTTGTTTTCAGTGATCTTTGTGGGTCCCTTTCAACTCAGGATACTCTATGATTATTTGGGAGCTGTTTATATTTGGGAGGTGGGGGAAATGTTTTAGTACAGGCTTATATATGTAATGCATGTTGTCTTCCATAATCTACCTGAGCATCTTCTTGGTTTTGGTAACTTACACTTGTATCACTAACTATTTAGGTTTTTCCATTTATCCTCTTGTAAATTTCTACTCTTAAGTGTCTTCTTGTGTTCATTTAAAATTAAGAGCATCATGATGAGAACAGTGAGTCTCCTGTAGCCTTCTGTAGGAATTTTATCTCTTAAAAAGGTAGTTATCCTTGCAGAGAGAAGTCTAGAACTACACTCATCTCACATAATAGCTGCAAATCAAGTTTCTGGAGAAAGCATCATGAGTTACAGTAAGTGTTTGTATTTCAAGGAAAACCAAAAAGCAATGCAGAAGAGACATTTCAGTATCTTTCCTGAGAATTTGCACTTGTACACAAGTAAGTGCTGTTGCACTTCTCTTACTTGAATGGAAAACAAGTTGAAATTATTCAAAAGTACTTGTAAAGAAGCATGACTAGCTCTCACCATAATGGGAAAACAAACAATTACAGTTTGACTAAATCTTAAATTGTACCTATTTTATTTTCAATGGAGAAGATGGATGGATGATAAAGCACAGCATGAAGTAGGTATTTAAGCTTTACAAGCACTTCATATTAGTATAGGAGTGAAGGTACTCCTGTGGTAAGATTTAGGTGGTTTGGTTTCAGTGGGAGTCTTTGTTCTTGCAAATTTTAAGTAGTTCTCCCTCCTTACTCTTCAGCTGTCTCTGTCATCATCTCTCCTCATCCATGTGTTTATGCTTCTTTCTACTAAGTTTTTGCTTACTTGTAACATTTCCAGATACTTTCTAGTTACAAATTAGCAGCTGATGAAACAAAACAGAAGACCATACAAAAGGTTAAGTTTAAAGAAGAAAAAGTGCTTACAATGAAATAGCTGTGAAGAAATTGAGAGAAAACTGGAGAAATTGCACTTGTTCTGCTTGTATGTAACTTCGCATGCTTCATTTTAAGGGCACAAGCAGTCTAACATAGTTTTAATGGTTTTTTCCTCTTCATTCTAGTGCTAGTACCCATAGTGTGTAAAATGTAAAGCTACTGGGCCAGATTAAAGCGTTGTATTCTGACTTCCATAAATATCCTCCATCCTTATGAAACACAGTTGAAGACTACAGATGAATTAGTGATGCAAGTATGTATATTCACTTTGTCATTTTGGTACTATGAGGGTTTTTAAAAAATCCTTTCAGATCATGTATTGTATTTCTCAGTGTAAACTACCATTCCTTATACTAGCTTCCATTTTTTTTGCTTACGTCTCCCTCATCAGCGTGTGGAATGGCAGCAGGAAGAAGATGAAATGGAAGTTGGACATATCTCAGTTGCTGAACAGGTTACAAAATGTCCTTGTAAACCACTGAGTGAGGCTCTGCTCTCACAAGTTGTGTGCGAGCAGTGGTGCTAATGGAAATTGCTGCATTGTGCTTTCTACCCTGCACAACCTGGCATAGCAGCTCGTGGGTTTTGCCTGTTGCTGTGGCACTTCTGCAGGAGAAGATTGTTGCATTCCTGCTTGTGGAATTTTATTTGTTTGTAATTGATTGTCACTGTCTGGGAATGCATTGAAATGTACAGGTTGAACACCTATTGCTCTAGCCGATGCCACCAACAATATGTAGTTTTAAAACCTACATATTTTCAATTGAATTTAGGAACACCTGTTCAAACCATTCATTCTTCTATGGAACAGGCTTGGATGTGTTTGTGTTTGGCATGTATAAATATTTAACATGCATAATCTTGCAGAAAGTGAACTATGGCCACTGTTAATAGAGGCAAAGGTTTATATTGTATATCTGTGCCTTTAATGATTCGTAGCTGAGAATAAATGGTGGTAATAAAACAGAATATTTGGTAAAAGTTTTGTATGCTAAGTAGAGAGTCTGCAATACTGGTGTGATAATGATGTTAAAAAGTGTGAAAAAGTTGAAATAAAGTTGTTTCAAGTCCATGGCAATGATGGCATTAATTCCCATTGCTCTACTGTGCAGAGCAACAATAACCCCTGCCAATCTCTTCTGTTTGGGCGGGACAAAAGGGTGGGGAAGAATGTCAAACTGATAGCATAGTTTTCCAGTCGTGTTTCAAATATTTATTGAGCCTGCTAACAAACACAAAATGAGCCAGAGTTCTTGACAAAGAGAGGGCTTGACTCTTTTTGTTGCCCTTGTGCCATTATGTAATGCAGTGTTACACAGAAGTGGGTCAGAAAGATAACTTCCATGTTTCATGATCCTAATGGCTCTTCATATCGCATATTGAACACTTGAAGATGAAAAGTAAGCCAAACAGGCTATGTTTAAAACCAGAATTCCATAAGGTTTTTTTCCTGTTAGCATTGCTGTTGAGGGCTTTATTTTGCCCCCTACCCCCAGCATCCTTAATCAGTAATTTTATGGATTTTTAAAAGGCTTGGAACCAAATAACTTCAGTTGAAAATTTTGGATGATTTGACTAGAAAAAATAATCAGGAAGACCACCAGGATTGTTGTTAGATGATACATGTTCTGAACTCTCTTCCTCCTCTTTTCTTCTACTGTTGTCCAACTCCAAATAAATGTTTTTGGTCTAGGGACAGCATGTCAGTGGCAGCAATGCCCTATTCCATGAAGTCCAGACACCTTCTCTTATGTTACATTGAGCCATGAAGATTTCCTTAAGAGTGTTAAACATTCAGTGAATGTAGACAGAATTAGTTATTTCATAAGTATGAAGAAGAGTGATGCACCTGTTTCACCACAGAGACAAGAGAACGTGTGTAACTTCTGAATGATGGGCTCACACCTTGTCTTTTGTGTCCTAGTTTTCTACTGCTACACTGAAGAGTTAAAAAAGCCCAGGTGATTCTGTTAAGTTTTGGATCGTAGTGCAAAATGTGTGCAATAAGGCATTTGACCCTTCCTCACAGAATAGTTTGCAACATAAACAACAGCTCTGTGCACTTTCTGGTTTAATGTACATATATATGTGTTTGTGGATAGATGTGTTCTTACAAAGGCACATATAAGAAAACTTCAAATTAAACTCTTGCTTCAGTTTCGCACGTGTCTGTCATGGATTTAGGGTTTGGGAGATAGGCTTACCTCTCTAGGAGAGAAAACAGTAGGTGAATGCGTGAATAGAGTTCAGATATTACTGAACAGAAGAAGCTTTGAAATTTAGGAAGTTCATGTACAACTATAAGAAAAAATTTTCAGAAGGCTGCTTGTGTGTAATTAGCTAGAAGATGTGGGAGGGACAGGATGGACAGGACTAGGATCAACCAGTGTAAATCCCTTTCTTCACTGATTTTCTAATTGAGGGTGTTCTGATTTTGCTTGGATTGGTTTCTCAGAGATCTTAAACTTTTCAGTCAGAGGAGGTCTTACTGCTGCAAACTGTCAATGTCAACTTTTTTTAATTACTTCTTCTTTCTCCCTTTTTTTGTCACTTCATCTATAATGTATTTTAAGGGAATAACAATTTTCACTAAATACTGCTTCATAAGGACCAGTATAGTATTAAACTTCTGCTCTCTCTTTCTAAAAATGTTTGCTTGTCCCCCATACTCCCCTCCCTGCCCTTTACTTGTGGTGGTATCTAGTTAGGTGGTATCTTTTTATCTATGAGAAAATCCTAGTTTCTTTTTATTTTACTCAGATAAAAGTCTTCACAACTTCATAATCCATTTATGAAGTTCCATAATCCATTTATGAAGTATCCATAACAAATGTTAACTGGTGGCAAAAACTTGATCCAGGCAATAACCTCTTAGGCAGGGCTTGGGAAGAATAATTGAAACTGGAGTAAACACTAAACAACATCCCTTGAAAACCAGGAACTTCTGAAGAACAACATTGCTTCTCTACTTTATCCATTTTAAAGGAAGACCATTGTTGTTCTTTTTACTGTGATTTAGATCTTATTATCTGATTCATGTTTGTAATAGTGTTCTCCAAACTGACGTTAAAATAACATCCCTTGTGCTCCCCTCCTTCCCATTCTCCATCCCTGTCTGTCCATCCCACACACAGAGTCACAGTCAAACCTTGTAACTTATCATTGTTGCATGTTGACTTAACTGCTTGGATTATACCTTTGGGAGGAGTGGAGGAATGTTAGAAAGCAAGTTTTTTTAAAGACAAATTTTAAATTTGTACTATCATATTGCCTAAGTCATCTCTGCAGTGATGAAAATCCTTGGAAGCATTGCAGGAATATCTCCTACATCAGTTCTCAGGTGGAGGATTTTTTTTTTGTACAACTCCTATTTTTAACCTTCAAATGCTGTACTATTTCTGTTCATCTTTATAATACGTCATTAGTAAAGGTCTGGCTATAGGGCTGTGGGAGAGATAACTTAGCTCTTTTGGTCACATTCAGAACTCTAGACTGGTGTAAGTGCTGATCTTAAGTTGAAGAAGTCCTGATACTTATATGGCTTCTGGGAATTTGTTAATCCACAGCTTCTTGTATGTAAATATCTTGAACATTTTATAACTTACTTTGAGATTTAATTCTTTTAATTTAGTTTGGCTGCAAATTGTGTTTATTGTTTTAAGGTGCTTAAAAATTCAGTTCTGATTCTTCAGCGAGTTTCAAGCTATTTCAAAGAGAAGTCGTATGTAACTCTACTGTCTTGACCCTAGAGAATTGAATGGAAGTACTTATGCAAGTCTTTCCACAGCCTATGCTAAGAGAGAGACAGCAAACTTTGGAATTGTATATGTACTGGGGTGCTGCTTCCTGGGTACTCCAGTGTCACCCTTGAGAACATCTCTTGCTTATGTTGTCCCTTTTAATTGCATGCTGAGCAAATTGTTTAAGATTCCTTTCGTTGCTTTCTACAACTACTATAGGGTTTAATAGTAAAAGCTTGCCTCCTCTTGTTAATTTAATCTAGTAGTTGAGACCTTTTATGCTGATTATTACTTTGAGAACTTCGGTGATGGGACTCTTTTGCAGTTTTGGGTATGTGAGCAGTGTGAAATGCTTAAGCACTGGGAATTAAAAATTTAAGCAGCAGTGGTATTTATTAAGTATAACTAAGGCAATTCTTTAAGCAGATGTTTATCCTAGGTAATTAAACAACCTGTTAAAGTCACACTGGAGAAGCATTCTAGCTCATCAGGCCCTGGCTGAGATTTAATATTAAAAAATTAAAAGTAAGACACCTTCATGTTTCTTGTAAGAGTTCAGCCTCCTGAAAATGCACAAGACATTGTGTAACACAGGTTCAAGTGCTGAGCTATCGAGGCCAATACCAAATATGTATCTGCCTGCTAGAGGTGGTACACAGATGTTCTGCTGCAATTGCCGTGTTATAACTAATGCTCTGATTTCAGCAGCAAGTGTCTGCTTGTAAATATTGCAGTTTGGGATTTTTCATTTAGAAATCTGTAGACACCATTTGCTTTAAAACATGCTGTTTGCTCTGTTTTTAATAGGAAGTCTTTCTTGGTTTATGTTACAGGTACCAAATAAATAGTCCATTACGACAAAAGCTTGGCGCAGTACTCATATTTTAATTGTCAATACTTGTGTGTGGTATGAACAGGAAGAGATTTTATTCTAATGAAGTATTGCCCTACATTTTTATTATTAAAGGCAAGTGAAAAAGTAATTAGTATTTCAGGTTCTTCAGTGTCTGAGTACTGAAGCTACACATCAGTATGTTCTGTGACCCACATATTTCCTGTCTGTACACTTGTACAGTGGCTATAGAAAGTTAAATAAGGCATTTCAATGGGAATCAGAAAAGTCTAGTACAAGAAGGGACTTACCATACTTCATGGGTAAAGAATGCTAGCCTTTCAAAAATTATGTTACACACCTATGAAGGTGCAGATGCCATTGTACTATCTAGATTTATTTTTGTCTCAACCAAATGCATTTTTTTAAAAGCATTTCTTATTTTATTTCTTACTCATTCCCTTCCCTCCTGTGCCCTTTATGAAACCATTCCTGACCCCTGGTTGCAAAATACTGTTCTATTATTAACTTGTTTTTAAATCTTCATAAAACAGTTTTATAAAAGTCCAGTTACTACTTTTGATACTGTAAAAGATCTCTGCATTCCTCCCATGCAAATTTAAAGGGAAAATCTCCAAGCCCTGAAAAGGGATTGTTCTTTCTACTCCTTCTTTGAATTAGTTTAGAGCAATCTTGAGAACTAACAATTTTGATTTTAACTCACGTGATTTTATTTCCTTTGTGCTTTCAGATTAAAGATGAAAAGTAATTTTAAACAACTATGTCATATTGAGGACTTACAGCTGTTTAGTTAGGAACCAAAAGCATTCAAGCAACAGTTATCAAGGAGAATAGATGTCCATGGCAATAGGTAAAGAAGTATTACTAAATTTATTTAAATAGTTAGATAGTGGTATCAAAACATGCACTATAATGAATAATAAAGAGCAGTACAATACAGCAAAGGCATATATTGCATTAATTGTCTATTTATGACTATGTGATTATTGTGACTAGTAAATTAAAATTAAGTGTAAATGGGGAGGAAGATTAGGTAACAAAGTCAAATTTAAGTTTTTAAAAAATTACATTTAAGAAATTGACCTGTTACTCTGAACATGCAGGCAAAAGTTTGAAGAAAGGTTTGAAACATCTTTGAGTAAGAACCTCTGCATGAGCAAAGGTTCAGTGTCAAATTATTTAGGGTATTTTATGCTAAAAAACAAGGTAATAGTTTGATCATACTATCTTAATCAGAAGGAATTATTATAAGGTAAAATACCTTTTAATTGCCTGTTTCATGAATAGGAGGAGTTCTTCTGACTTCTTGTCAGCAGAATGTCTCAACTTTTGTCCTACATCTCCACTGTCTCCTGGTTAGTTGACCCCTGAAACAGAGTGAAGGTGACAAGCTGCCTGTAGTGTTCACTCCTGTATGTTAAATTGCAGTTCATATTCATGTCTATTTTATAATCGTGCTAAATTCTAGACTTAAGCCCATCATGAATTAACAACATGCTTTCAGTCTTCTGTCCTGAAGTACAAACTCTAACTAACCCTCTCTTGTTCATGGGTACAATCTTGTAGTTTTTTTGGGTCTGGTTTTTTTGTGGTTTGGTTTTTGAGGGTGTGTGTAATGAATAGTTTCACCTATTCTTAGAACCATATCAAATGTTCCATGGCCTATGTTCAAGACCTCAGAGCTGGGATCTTGCTATGACTTGCATGGAAAGACCACAGAATGATTCTGTATGGGACTTGTGTCAAGACCTTGGATGTGACCAAAAGTTCTCTGTTGTCTTGGTCTGCTACTGCTTTGGTGTGTCAGAGTGGCACACCCACTGGTCTGTGCTCTGCAGCAGCTTTACTCCTACTAACACTTGGTAATTTCCAGTGAACCAGCCTTTCTGTTTCCTGCAGCAGTTGGTGAACTTTTGTGTGTCATGTTTGAAAAATGCATGGTAAACTTAGGTTAAAACATTAGTCTAAAATGAAGGGGAAAAAATCTTTATCCTAATAGGATAAGCAAAAGATAGATTCATGGCAAGATTCTTCAAAAGCAGCTAAAGATATACAACAGAATAGAACTTTGATCAACTTTCAAACTTTCTTTAAACTTTTTTTTTTCTTGTCTCTGAAGTTATTCTCTAATTTCGATGTCTGGAGAGCGTCTATAATTTCTATTGAAGCTAGTATAATTGCCAGTGTTTATCACCAAGCGAATCAGCTTGCTTATTCAGTGACTTAGCTTTAAATCTAATGGAATTTCATTTGAATCAATATGGAATTTAGGAATGCTCTAAATGAAAATATGCACTTCTGAAGTAGGAGGGGGGGAAAAAGCAGGGCAACTTGGTAGCACCAAGGCAACTTGAAAACTCTAGTAAAATTGTGAAGATATTTTTCATAATCTGGAAAGTATATTGAAGTTTTCTGTATGGCAAACACTTCCTGCATGAATTGATGAATAGTGGTTCTGGTGAGGATTATGGAGTTTAATGATTATATTATAGTTCTTTATATTTACACATTCAAACAGGTACTGAAAGTGTTTACCTATCTGAGAGTTCAGTACAGTATTCAAGCCTTGATGATTCAGATATTTGAAAATATGAAATTCACAGTTTCTTCAGCTTCAAAATATCCTGTCAAAATATTTGTATATTTATTACCTTTGATATGTAATAAATGTCAAGATTTGACTGTGAATATCTTTAATTTTAGTGTCAATTTGACTTCAAATTGCTTTGATTTGAGTAGGGGTTTTTTTTGTTTTGTTTTTAGGATGCAAATAATCCCTTCAAATTCTACCTTATGGCTTGAAGAAAACAAAGGAAATTATTAAAAGCATATGAATAACAAAGCCTGAAAATTAAATTCTGTAAAAATTACAGTAGATTATAATTTTTTTCACTTGCTCTTTAAAGTTTTTTTTAAGATGAGATGGCAGGTTTTAGTTACAGTTTAGTCTCAGTGAGTGCAGTTGACATGCATAAAAGTAATTCTTGTTTTATGGCTTATGGCTATTGGAAAGATTTTTTGTTCTATAAAGCTGTCCCTAACAAATTCTTTTATGTGTACATAGAGATTTGTGTATCGTCTCTGCTGGCTGACATGACCTTATACTTCTTTTGAGAGTGTGGCCTGAAGCTTGTAGGATTTAGGTTAAACATGTTTGCAATGTATCGATTTTAAAATCACTTAGTTGTGTATATGGTAACACGAGTGTTGCTGGTATAACGAACTTGTTACTTCCAAACATTGTTTCAATCATTGTGATTTCCCTTCAATCAATACTGACCTGGATAACACGGAATGGAGGTGGACCTTACCATAGATATTTCTAATATGAAAGCTAATTCTAGTTGTATATGTCAAAAGAAGACATGATTTTAAAATAAAATAAAGAAAATGCAATGTTAATACATCCTCTATGCTTTTATTGAATAAAAGAATGAATTAATTTTTTAACACTTGAACTTAACCTGAATGAATTTGTTTTCAGAAGGGATATTTAATTTGGTTGTAAACATTGTTGAGTTCTCACAAACCAAAGAATCTTCTAGCACAATGTACAGTGGGGCAAAATTATTACGTATTTAATTAGGTACATACAGTGGAGAATGCAGCACGTAAGTGAGCTGCAGAAGTGAAAAATAAAAGCTGTGATTGCTGAAGGCGGGTGATAGAGCTTTCACTTTGGGCTGATGTTGTGCTCTGGCATTAATATGTAAATATATGCACATGCATACAATCACATCGTCCCCAGTTAAACTTTGTTGTTCCCTCAAGGTCACAGAAAAATCATTGCCCACAGTGATTTTCTTCATCAATTATATGATTTGAAGGGTCTGGAAGTGCCTTTTAAATTACACTGACTGACAGATTCCAGAAAGACCAAAGAAATGCTTCGTCCTCCTTTTAGAGAAGGTGATAAGTTTGTGCAAGAAATGCTCGGTATCCCAGTACACAATATGATACTTTCATCGGACAGCAAAAATATCACGGGCCAGATTGTTGGGAAGCTTACAAGGAAAAGTGATTTTGACTTGTCCTAAATCATGAGCCCAAATTAAGATGCAGGAAACACAGCTATTAAGAAATTACTCTAACAGCAATCAGTCTGTATTTCATTCCTGCAGGGATGTTTCATCTGTCCAAAACAAGTCCTTTGCAGTGGTGTGGAAGTCACATGCCCCCCAACTGGCAAGTCTGTAAGAATATTCTTTAACCCTAAAAAGAAATGGAAAGGGGCAGCTGAGAGTGGTGTGATTTTTCTTGAAGCCTTGAAATCACCATGTAACCCACAATGGGTTGACTTTCATGAAAGATCAGGAGAGTTTGTGTGATTAGATGGTGTAATAACTGGAAGTACAGGAAGAGAAAGGTACCGTTCTCTCATAAAGTCCAAATGGTACCAGCATAGGGAGTAGAACATATGGTAAGCTCAGGTAGGCTTAATCCAGAAACACTGAAGGCCAAACCAGGAGGCTAGGGAACAATTTACAAGGTGCCTGAAAACTACTAAAGCCTATTTTTCAAGCATCAGAAACAAGAACGTTTCTGTAATACTAGAAATGGATTAATACATGGAAGCAGCACTTCCATGCTCTGCAAATAAGTTTGCAGAGCAAAAAAAGCAATGCTTTTAAATAACTGCTCACAGTGTCGGTGGTGGGGCAAGTTCACTTCAGTCCAGCTCTGCTCCTTTGCAGAAGGAGACTTCCTTAAAGCAGGTTGTTAAGAGTTTGGAGGTGGGGGGAGTGAACAGACCCACAGGTCAAATGTGGACTTCCTCTTGAATGACATGAGAATGAAATCACTGACCTCTCCGAGCCATGTAACATACTGCCCAGGGCTGCTCCCTTAAGGGAGGGGGCATCTCTGGGATGGGTCTGAAGGGCTCCAGAACCTGCAGGCTTGATGGCACACTCCAGATTTCTCCAAAAGAGACAGAGGGCAGGTGAACAAGAGGGATATGCAGGTGATATGGTTAGACAAAACCCTTGTTAAAGGTTCTTAAATTGTAGTCTACAGTAAGATAATGAATATGTTTGGACAGATAAATTCATTTGAAATTGAGGGCACCAGAAAAAGGGAGTGATGTTAAAATAGTTTTCTACATTTGTATGAGTATCCATTCTGGCATCTGTGCTGTTTGATGCACTGCTAATGTTATAGATTATCTGGGAAAGAGAGGTGATAGCAAAAAGAGTTAACTTTGCTAGTGATGGGAAGTTTTTCAGGTTTGTGGAACCAAGGGTGACATTGAAGCGCAGAAAGATTTCATGCTAGAATAGCTAAAACAACAAATGAAATTCAGTGTATTCAAAAACTCTAATACTGAAACAGAGTATTTGTCCTATGATAAAGGACAAGTAGCTGATCTGTGAGTCCTAATACATGCATCAAAAGAACATGTAGTCTCATCTTTTAGAAAGACTAAAATCTAACATGATAAATAACATTTTTCAACAAGCTTTCCTGCAATAAAAAGAGTCGTGCTATAGCAGTGAGGACAAGAAAATAAATATTTAATGTAGTACTATTAAAACTGTGGAGTTTTTTCTTACAAATTAAGTAGTGTTTTAAGCAAGAAGTGTATGAGAAGTAGCATCACAGTTCAAAAGAGGTGGAATAGCAATGTGAACATTCAAAGTGTCAGATAGAATATAAATACAGACAAAAGTAGAAAGCAGAATTGAAAAACACTTGTACTTATACCCAAGTGAAATTGCAATTTCATAAAAGCTGGGTTTTGTTCTGAATTTTGAAACTAAATATGACTGCATTCTAGCAGCTGATTGTGAGATCAAGTGTGTAAAATCCATTTTTTAGAAGTACAAAATCAGCTGATGTAAACTGTATAGCTGTATAACTTCAGAAGCGTAGGAAATGAGAATTGGAGAGAGGGAACTGGAGTGAAACATGGTAAATATTCTGCTAGGAAGACTCCTGACTTCTTAGTGTCTTGACTTATATTTAAAGCATTTATTTGAGCCAAATTGTCCTGATTACTGCAGTAGTGATTAATTTCTCTCCCCAAGGAAATGGATGCCATAACACACCATGAAACGGAACCAATATTGTGATACTGGCATACTGAAAAGGTTTTTATAGTTATATAGGTTATATATCAGGTTGTCATATTTACCAAATTGCATAAAAGGAAAAGATCAACAACATTTCATTTGGTCTGTAACCAGAATAATGTAATTTAAAATGAGCGTGATACAAAAACCAGTGCAGAATGGGAAAGAATAAAAGGAAAAATTACAATCTGAGAGGCGAGTGTAATGCAAGGAGGAAGAAAAATCCGGCAATATAGTTGTGTTATGCGGTTGTTGCTACCATAGAGTTACTTCTCTTGTAAGAAGAACCAAAAGAACAGATTAATTCACTGTCAAATCGAATTTCCCCCTTGAGACTACATATAACATTAAAAATGGGAACAGTGGATTTTTAGCAACTCTCCATCTGAAACAGAGTACAGCAGGCTCCAGAGAGTCCATCTAGTTCCTGCAAATTCTTTCTTTTTCAAGACAAGTACAAGACATACCATTCTTCAACATTTTCTTTTCTGTTGCCTTTTCATGAGAAGACTTCTCTTAAAATATATTCTCTGTTCAGTCTTCAACTTAAGGAATGGAATTTTTTCTTTCGAATGCAGCACACCCACTCTAAATATGCAATACGTGTTGGATTCCAGTGTTTCTCTGGGTTTCTTTTTTATCCTATTTCAAACTTTGAAGACCAAACTTTTCCAATACAGCTCAAGAGGATGCATGCAGCAAAGGAGAAAATGTGTCAGCAATTCTGTTAATTTATATTTATTCTCTAGAAGTGATTGACAGGTGTTGAAGTTTATTTTGGACAAAGAGCTACTATATTTTGCAGGGAAATTCATCCTTAGTCATGCTATTGATATGCATATAAAGTGAGTCACCATCACCTGTTCTTTATTCACAGTGCAGAGGTAGAGGACATGACCTGTTCCCTGCGTAACATAATTTCATCTCAGCTTTTGACAGATCTCTGGATATTCTGACCAAGAAACAAACACTTACATGTGACCAGAAAGGAATTGGTTTTAAAAAATGGTGGTTTTTTTCTGGTAATTTTACTTGTTAAACTTTACAGCAAAAGAACCTTTTAATATTTTAAGTGGGCTGTGAACATAATTTACCACTTTGAATTTAATTAATTGTTGATATCCGAATCTTGTCAAATGTAATTTGCTGTGAAAGAAGTACAACAGCAAATGGAGTACCTGGAGATCGTAGTCTAGGACTTGAGAACCTTGTTCTATTAAAAGGAAAGAAAGAACCCTTGAAGCGAGACCCCTCTAAATTCCTGTCCTTGCTGTATGTGCTCTTCTGTCTTAAATGGTTTTAGGTTTTGAGTTGTTTTGCTTTAAGTGAGCAGTTAACAAATGGCAAGCTACATAGTTTGTATCTCGCTACTTTTCCTCTCTTTTCTGTCTTTGCATTCCAAAAGCATATTCCTTAGTGAATGTATGTGCAGGTATGTGTATAATTGCAGGTAGTTTCCTGGTCACTTGCACTTTTTCCTCAGAACTCAGGTTTCAATGCAGATGTGGGGGCTGTGTTTAAGGGAAAGCTAGTCACAATGGTTATCCACCGTATCGTGTTGCTTTGTATCTTACAGTGTAATGTTTAATGCTACTCTGAAATAAAAAATATTTCTAAACGGGTGTTCATACAACTTCACAACTATCTCTTCACAGTGCTGCTTTGAGGTGTGGTTGTAAAGGAAGGTTTTCCATCAATTTTGGGTTATGTTTTCACATTCTTAAATACTTCAATGTTTAAACCTGCTTTACTTGTGACATAATAACAGAAATAACTGTGCAATACCAAGAACAGCTCCCAGTGGCTGTAGCTGCAGCTGATTATTTAGTGCCTGCTTGCTTTAGAAGCAAATTCAAGTGGATATCTGGGAAAAAAATGGAGAAAGTAGCATGATTAATAAGGTTTAAAAAATTTGATCTGAATAGCCTGCTTCATTTGCAGAGACTCTGTTTCAAAAACGGGAACAGCATGTGGTTATATCACCGAGAGACTGTCTTGCTGCAATCCTGGTGTCATTGACAACTTTGCAAGTTCTGCAATAAATGAGCCATAGATTCTACTGTCATGGACAGTCCCTCATTCTTTCCCAGTGAAGGTGCATCCTCTGCCCAGAATAGTAATATAGTTTTGGCAGGAAAGGCCACATAAATAATGGTTTCATATCACTTTATTTTCGAGTGGGGTGGGAGAAGTGGAGTTCAACAGCCTCAGCTTTCAGTGTCATTCTGTCAGCCTGTATGCAGTTCATCAGCAGGTTGTGAACCCCTAAACTCCCCAAGAAATTATGCTGCATGGGCTGTTGCTGCTGGTTACACTGACTGCTGTAAGATAGGAGAAGGCATGTTTTGCTAGCAAGCTATACAGTCTTTGCCAAGAGAAGGCAGGTAACACTTTGGAGTTACACATTCCAGTAGAAGCTTTTGAAAAATCTTTCTGAAAAACATAGATGCTTCTGCTTCTTTTTCTGCAGCTCTGATTTCTCTTCCAACTTGCTTTCATACACCCTACCCCTGCTCCATCTTTGGATGTTTGCCTTAGTCTTGTTTGTGATACCAAACTGCATCATTCAGGGTTTGTCTGTCAATCACTCTCTTTGTTCAGTCTGTGCCAGTATCTTCATGAAGGCTTACCTGGTTCCCCACTTCTTTTTTTTGACTACCATTCTTTATTTTCTTCCTTGAACTTTTTTTTTTTTAAATTTTTGCCCCTTTTTATATATTCTGTCTTGTGCCCCCACTTTGCCTGTGTCTATTAGAAGAAAAGGAAAATAGCTACATGAATCTTCTTCCCACTGCGTTTCAGCACCAGTAATGGTATCTCTGTGTACCTTCCATTGCGGTTCCAGAGTTTCCTGACCATGTGATAATCCCTGCTTGTGCCTTTCCTTCACTTTCAAGAATTTTCCACCTTCTCAGCATCCTCCTTCTCCCTCCTCAAGCAGCAGCTGGTTAGTCCTTTATCTGCCACTTTTCTTACTGACTCTTAGTCAATTGCCTCTTCTGTCTTCCATCCTCTTTGCCCAAATGATTTGGCTTTCCATTGACCCGCTCTCCAGTTCCCACTGTCCTTGCCAAGGAGGCTCAAATCCTCCCTTGCCAGCTTCCTGCAGCTTCCCACTCACCGGATCTGCTACAATCTACTTTTTTCCTTTTCCTTACTTCATTCATGCCCTTTGCATTCTAGTCACATTTTCCTTTCTATGTTGCCTAGGTGTCACCACAGAGTAGTTGAAAGCATAGGAGAAACTTTCTGGCTTCTGGATTGTATTTTCAATGCTTACCTAACCAAAGAGCTAAAACTGTGGGGAAAATTAATTTTTTAAAAGACCAACTTTATCCTTGAAGTCATGGTTGTTAAAGGAAGATTGTAAAACTTTCTTGGTAAAGTTCCAAAACTTTGTCTAGTGCCACTGTGACAGTACTCTTCCAGATAATGTTAGTGCACAAAGGATACTCAGTTGTTGGAGCTGTATCTGTGTACTCTCTAAAACTGTTTGGGTGCTGTAACTTGGAAACTTTTACTCTGTGGAAAATGGAGTATAGAGACCCCTGACAATATTGAGGGTGTCCACAATTTTTAGAAACCTTAGCTGATAAATTTAAAAAAAACCCAAACCCTACTGAGATGTGCTATGTGATGTTGTGGATCTCAGCTTTTTTATTGGCATTACTATGTACAAATTTCTCATTCCCACGGTGCCTTGAAGGTGTGTTTTAGGCCAGCTCTAGGGGATGAAGACAGTAAAAGGCAAATTCCTACCCTATAAATTGCACATTGTTAAACATATCAAGTTCCTTCTCCTAAATGCTCAAAGATGAGGTTTCTTTGTGTGTGCACAAAGTTTTAAAATATTTCTTGTATCCAGGTTGTTTGAATTTATTGGAGCTGTTTTATGACAGATGAGCTCCATGGTAAGTATTTGCCTCAAATTAGATTATATGTCAAAACTCTAACAAATTTGGCTGATGTTACTTTTAATAAACAAGTGAAAACAAAATGTTCTAATAGCAACTTGAGTGTTGAGCAATCTTTAAATTTCATTCTAGTCTGCATAATTTTAAACAGTTCTTGTGGAATAACAATAAATGCCTTGGTTGGGAGCTATCCCTCAACCATATTCACAAGGTAATTAAAGACTCTTCTGCCTCTTGACCACAGCTTAATGGTGAGAATGTGCAATTCAACCAGAGCCAAATCAGTAAAGTCTGGTCTAGGGCTTGGATTTTTATTGTCTTTTAAGATAGAAATTATTCATCAAAACTGTTGCCTTGTTTTCTGCAACTGAGTCATCAAATCTGATTATAAGGACCATGTGCCCTGAATCAGACTAATGGTCTAGCTAGTGAGTATCCTTCACTGGTTCTCTGTATGGTTTTTGAGGTCCTCCTGGGATGGAGGGTGGATTTACACCTTTTACTTCCAGTCTCCACAGAGATTCCTGTACGGGGGAGGCTTTCTTGCATGGAGCATTCTGGCATGGCCTTTTCTCTTTCATGGTCGCATGAAATGTGACCAAAAGCTCTTTACCCTCGTATCAAAAGATCTTTTCCAAGACTATTCTGATCTATCAGTGTTTCACCAAAACCACCCTAGAGCCTGAAAGCTGCTCATAATTACTAGATCCCCCTTGTTCATTCAGGAAGTGCTGAGAAGCTGCTGCACAATCCCCATCCCTGCACACAGGCCTGAAGGTCCCCCTACTGTGCATGTGCTGGTTCTGGCAGGTAGTGCCAAGACTAGAGAACCCATGGATTATATTTAACTACCCTTGGTGGATCCTATGCTGCTTGTCTACCTCACCTGCTGCAGAAGTTGAGGGCTGCCTTACATCTTACAATCTTCTGCCTCAAGCAAGTCTTCCTCAACTTGTATTTCTGGGCAAAGCACCACTTGGTATCATCAGCCATCTCCTTGGACACCTTCAAGGATCGGTGGGTGTTGGCAGTGCTGCTCTGCTTGGCATCTCCTCAGAATCTATCTTTCAGCCTCCAAACTCTGTCAGTTATGTGATTTATTGTCCTTCTCTGACAGATGAACTGTTTGATTTTGCAACATAAATGGAGAAAAATATGAAAGATAGTTACTAACTGCAGATGCAAAGGGAACAGCTTGGAAAAAGAACAGCAAACCATCCACACTGAGTGGAGTGTGGTTCTTGTAACTTCCCGAATCAAAATCTCTGCATACAGTAAAAGTCAAGCTATAAGGTTTTACATATATCTGCTCTATGGAATGTTTTCTGTATGAGCTAATATGCTATATTATATCACTACAAAGTTTTCTCATCATTCCTGTGTAAATGTGTTGCCTTTGTATTTAAATCTATAATTTTTTTCCCCTTTATTTCACTCTACTTTTTCTAAATGATTGGATTTTGCTTGTCGGGAGGGACTTTTCAGTGACAAACCGACAGTAATATAAGCTATTTTGTATAGTAGTAAATTACCTGAAATGACACTTACTTTGTTTTTAATGGATAACAACTGATACTTCTACCTGAACTGTCACACACTTCATAATTCTTTTGTGTAGTGTGTTAAAATAGGCAGTGAGTTTGAGCTCTGTAAACATGAAACAGCTATTATGAAATGCACTGAAAGCATTCTCAATGAATTAAGCACTGAATATGGGGATGCTTGCATTTCATTTTCTGTATTAATGTGGCTGTATGAAAGTTGATTTCCATGCTTAAGTTTTTATTTTAGAAACTTAATTAGCATAGTTTTGCTTTTTACCAAGAGCCCATAGCAGTAGTCGAAAGGCATTTGATGTGGTTGTTTCTGTGTGCCTTTATTGGAATTACACTTGCTTTTACCCAAGTTTCACTATGTGTAAAACTAGTTTAGAATTTCAGTTCATTGATTTTTAGTTTTATGCCCTTAAATGCAGGGTATGTGTATGTGTGTGTGTATTTTTTTTATGATTATGGTTTTTTAAATATCTAATTTCTAAAAGTAAAACCATCCTCTGGTACAGAGGGGAAAAAAAACCAAACCAACCAGTAACATGCCATTACATAAAAAATACTCTGGCAAAACTTTGTATTTTCTGCCTTTGATGTGTAAGAGTCATTCCTTTTCTGGATTTCTCTGCCTCTTTATTAAGGCTGTACAAAAATATATATATATATATATATATACACATACATATTTCTATATACACACACTTTCTGGTTTCAATGAATCTGGAAGAAAAAAAACAAACCAAACTTGTGTTGGTGGTATAAAGGAGGATTTCCTGGCATGATACATGAGCTGGAATTGGATGTGACAAGTGGAGCAGCAAACAGTCTTGAGGAAATAGATTATTTGATTTTTCCTATTTATAAGTTTCATGCTGTTTTAAATTAGGTACACCTGTGAAACTGAAAAGGAATATATTTTAGTGTACTTCCTTAGAGAAAATGTAGAGCTTTTTTAATTAAATTGTGTGGTGACTAGTCGGCTTAATCTGTTCGCCTTGGAAATTTTTGTAATTTTTATTTTCTTGACACCACTTATTTCTTCCTTTCTGTTTGTGCCTCTTTAACCTGTAAGAATCGATATTCTCTTCCCCCTGGTTTTGAGTGTTTAGTTTTACACTACAGCACTGAAAACATGGCCCTATGAGATCCTTCCTGGCTGGCATAAGCTCATATGGCACACATTGCTTAGGGAAGAGGTGTTAGAAGCCTCCCATTTGGGTTTGATTTTTTGGGATTTTTGGGTTTTTTCTTTCCTTGGAACAGCTTCAGCTGGTGAAAGTTGTCAGAGTTGCAGTTTTACTTTGCAAGTGGCACTTTGATTTAAACATTGTAGGTCTGGAACACAGCAGGAAACTGTGCCTAAAAATAGCTGTAAATATTTCCTTATCTTCTTAAGGATTAATTGACAAAAATCTATACTGTCCTCCTCTGTTCTTTTCCTTTCAATTCTTAAACATCTGCTTCACCAGATTTTCCTCATAACAGCAGTTCCAGACTCTCAGATTTAATCTTCAAACCAACATCTGACTAATTGTTTAAAATATATATTCAATGTATGCAGCACCTAGAGTGAGTAACACTTTACAAGATTTACTTTGTAAAACAAAGATTACTTTCTTTTTTTTTTTGGGGGGTTTTGTGTGCCTTTTTTTTTTCATTGCTTTGTGAAAAGTTCAATCTTCTTGCTGGAGTTTGTGCAATGTTTCTTCCTTAGTGTGCATGTCTCTATTAAAAATTCCTGTTTGCTGTGGAATGTCTTCACAAAGTTTATGAAGCAAAATTTTAGCAAATGATTTGTCTGAAGTTCTGAATGCAGAGGTTTTGCAAGGTTTCGTTTAGACTTCTAACTTGATTTTAACCAAAATAGGTATCTATGTGTTACAAAAGGATGGCATTCTGAAGGTCAGGAAAGAAGATTCTAACATGGCTAGTAATGTACCCTTAATGTCACTTTATTTGGAATTTAGGGTCCTCAAGTGCATTTTATAAATGTGTACTATTATTAAGATTTAGTTTTTGTCAGTAATCCATTAAGTAAGGTATGTTCCATTTTAAGTAGTTAAATGATACAAAGTTTTTACTCCTAATCATAGTAGCTCTTATAATTTCAGGAGTCCTCAAAATGATCTTTTGTGGTTTACGTTAATATTTCTCAAACTGGATCCATGGCTGAAAAACCACTCTGCTCAGCATTTTGCTACTGAGCCTCAGAGATGCATGTGGTTCTCTTTAGCATGATTTCCTTAACTGCTTATAATCTTGGGATATTATCTAAAAAGATAAATAATAAAACAACAAAGGTTTTAAAAAGTGTGGAAAAACTGTCTGCAAAACCTGAATTAGCCCAATCATGCATACACTTGAGAAAAGCTTTGGTGTGATATTTTTTATTGAATATTAAATTCTGTGTGCCTGTCACATTACTTTGCTATTTTGTTAACCTCTTTGAATTCTGTGGATTAAAGCAAAAAGGCACTGTAAAGAGGTGACCTGCAAACTAATTGATGGGGAAGAGAAGGCTCTAAGGAAAGGATCAAGAGAAGCTGTGGTCAGGGCTGCCATTGACTGAGCCTGCAGGCATATGAGGACTGTAAATGTTTGCAGAGGCTTTTAAGGTACCAGAGAATGTTGTACAGGTAAAGCTTTGTCTTTCAAACTTCTGCTTTTAATCACATCTCTCTTCAGAATTTAATGATTACTATCTTTTGAAGATGTTAATGCAAGGGTATTTCAGGTCTCTGACTGGAAACTCTCAAGAGCCAAAGTAAATTCACCAATATAATAGGAAAGGTGAATAGGAAAGGTGCAAGTCTGAGATCCAGTCTGAGCACTGAGTTATCACAGTTGTTATGCAGAGAAGCCAAGATCCAGGAGATCAGCCTGGACATCAGCTGAAGGAGAAGAGTATATGTAAAATGTGACGTATGGCCACTCCATACTTGGAACAGTAGTGATTACAGTGACCTATAATTATAGCTATGTACTCTCCATCACATCTGTTCCTTATTCAGTGGTCAATGAACAGAGCTTGCTCTGGCTCTGTAGCTGCTGCTCAGGTCACTTCTGTAGAGGCACTTGGTGTTCACAGGAGCAGCTGCACTCTGCTGAAATTCTCATCTGCACATGTACATGACTGTCAAAATGATAAATACTTTTAAGAACTTGGACTTATGTACTTCAGACTGAACTTCCAAATTATTGAGCACTTTGTTTTGTGGTGGTGTGTTTTTTATGTAGTTTTTAAAGATAGTCTTACTTTCTCTGTCAAATGGAGCCTAGCCTTTCTGTTGTCAGAATGTTGATGTGAAGAATTTAAGTACCTGGATACAAAAAATCATGGAATATGCAGAGTTGGAAGGGACCCATTAGGATCCCTGAGTCCAACTCCTGGCCCTATTCAGGACAACCAAAGAATCATACTATGGGCCTGAGAGCATTGTCCAAAAGCTTCTTGAACTCTGTCAGGCTCAGTGCTGTGACCACTTCCCTGAGGAGCCCGTTCCAGTGCTCAACAACCCTCTAGGTGAATAACCTTTTCCTGATATCCAAACTAAACCTCCTCTGAGTAATCTTCATGTCATTTCCTCGAGTCCTGGTTACTGGTTATGAGAATGAAGAGATCAGTACCTGCCCTTCCACTTCCCCTTGTGAGGGTATTGAAGACCACGGTGAGGTCTCCCCTCGGTCTCCTCTTCTCCAGGCTGATCAGACCAAGTGAGTTCAGCTACTCCTCACAGGGCTTCCCCTTAAGGGCCCTTCACCATCTTCATTGCCCTCCTTTGAACACTCTCTAATGGCTTAATGTCTTTCTTATATGCACACAATATTTAAGGTGAGGCCGGCCCTGTGCAGAGCAGAGTGGGACAAACCCCTCCCTCACCTGGCTGGCGATGCTTTTCCTGATGTCCCCCAGGACAGGGTTGGCCCTTCTGGCTGCCAGGGCACTGCTGACTCATATACAACTTGCCATTGACCAGAACTCCCAGGGCCCTTTCCACAGCACTGCTCTCCAGCCTCTCATTCCCCACCCTGTGCGAACAGCCAGGGTTGCCACAGTGGCATTTTCCCTTGTTAAACATCACATGGTTGGTGATTCCCCATCTCTCTAATTTGTCAAGGTCTCTCTGCAGGGCCTCTCTACTCTTGAAGGAGTCGACAGCTCCTCCCAATTTAGTGTTATCGTCAAACTTTGTATTCCTGCGAGTCCTGCATCCAGGTCATTACTGAAGATGTGGAAGAGAACTGAGCTGAGGATGGAGCCCTACAGAACCCCAGTAGTGACTGGACACCCTCCTGATGTTGCCCCATTCACTATAACTCTTTGTGCCTGACCCATGAGTCAACTGCTCACCCATCACATAGCACAGATTACCCAGCTGTGTGCTGGGCATTGTGTCCAGAAGGATCCTGTGAAAAACAGTATCAAAAGCTTTGCCGAAGGCCAAAAAGATTACATCTATTGGGTTTGCTTGGTCAGTTAGTTGGGTTACCTTGTCATAAGAGGAAATCAAGTTCAATAAGCAGGATTTTCCTCTCATGAAGCTGTGCTGGCTCTGGCCAATGACTGTTTTTCAATACTCTCGGTATAATCTTTTCCTTGATTTTACTGGGCACTGAAGTGAGACTGACAGGCCTGTAGTTTCCAGGTTCCTCCTTCATGAAAATTGGGACAACATTCCACCAAATTTCAGTCACCTGGGACCTTTCTGGATTCCTAAGACTACTTGAAAATCATCAAGAGAGCCTTTGCAATGACATTGGCCAGCCCTTTGAGAATTCTTGGATGAAGCCCATCACTCCTCACAGATTTGTAGGGATCCAGCTGGAGCAGCAGATCCTGTGCAAGTTCATGGTCAACTGAGGATTGATCATTCTTGTGGTCATGGTCCTCCAGCAAATTTTGGCTTGAGTGAGTGATCCTTTAGTGATACCTATGCAAATTAAATCTGACCACCTGCCTGGTGTGAAAGCATTGCCTGTCTTGTACATGGAATGAGACAAAAGTCACCTGGAAAAATAGCAGGTGGTTACATGAGTGATAACTGTAGTAGAGTGTCATAGTGTCTCAACCTGAATTTGCAGAGGGAGCCATTATTTTCCCCTCAGCTGTGCATTTGTCTTCTTTGCTTAACTCCTGATTATGTCTTTTATGTAATCTATGCTGAGTTATTTTTATATGCTGAGTCTGCTCTTATCTCTTCTACAATGCTCAATGCTTTTCAAATTAATCCCTGCAACTGTGTATTAGTCAGAATGTTGATGTATCACATGCTGTGCAGAGGGTATCCGCCAGTGGCTTTCAACATTTGATTTGCACATCCTAAAACTTTCCTGAGGACGACGCAGATGACTGTGTGATGAGTGCAGATGAATTCGAATTTTTAATACATTTTCTTGGCTACTGTAAGCGCAAGTCTTGAAAATAACTTACTGATCTGTAAAATAAAAACTAATGGGTTTACTCCTTATTGTCCTGTTTCCATTCTACATACCCCAGAAATTGTACTCTTGAAGGGATATAGTTTTATTGGAAAAAGTAGTTGAATCTGTCCTGCAGAAAAATTTAAAAAATCAACTTAGTTAAGACAGGGAAGTTAAGCACTGATCTCAAAAAAATTATTCAAGGTAGAATCAGAGTTTTAAAAAAAACCCCCGACAAACAAACACAAAACTTAGGTCTGCTTTAACTTTATCTTTCTTTAATGTGCTTGGTTTTCTGCTTTTCATCTGAAAGCTAGCAGTTATACCTGGTCACATGTCTTTTAAAATTGGGAATTTAGTACAGTGTGAAAATTAGAATACATGTTTCTAGATTTGACAGTTTTTCTTCACACTCTAAAAACTTTAGTACTGTTAATTTTGGGTTTACTTTAAGCTGCCAACTATTTTTAGCTTCTAAAATATCAGACCTCTTCATGTCCTTCTGAGGGACAGCTTGCTCACCTAATAAGCTGCAGCGTAGCAACTGGTTACAGGATTTTGTTCTTACTAAGTATCTAGGACATTAATACATTGCTATAATAAAACTGAAAGTGTTAAAATAGCTTTGTACATGAAAAGGAAAACATAAGAATTATGTCTTGCAGTTTTGCAAGCAGAATATTAATAATGTTGAGAACTCCAGGAGCTCATCTGTCCGGGCTCCTTGGAGCTGGTTTGCAGTTTCTTCTTTGTGCTGATGTGGAGCTCTCTCTTCATTCCAAAAACGATGACCCATGTATTTATCACAGTTTTATTGACTTAGCAAAGGCTGTTGAACACCTTTTTTTGACTGTAAGAGATTCTCAAAGTAATTTTTAATATAAATAAAAACTTAAAAATTGGGCAGAATATCAACAAGCAGGACAGCATGGACGTCTTTGAATGAATAGTGTAACACTGGAAAAGCTGTTTATAAGTTGGTACCTATCTTGCTGACACTTAATGTCTTGGAGAGGATATGCAGTTTGCCAGAGGCCTGGAGGAACCAGAAGTAAAGAATGTGTTAGTTTCTTCACCCTGGCATGCTGCCTACTGCTTATTGTCAGGGGAGTTTATCCAACTACTTCTTCATCCATAGTCTCTCTTTTCTTCTGCTTTGAAGGAGAATAGTAGACTTCAAACAGGCTGAAATGATTTCCATTCTCACAGCAAAATCTAGAAACAAATAAAGCCCTAAACTGTTTGAGAGGAAGAGTTCTTTGCTGTCAGGGGTGGGAGGCTGGCAGACCTGTGGAAGAGGGCAAGGGAACTGGCAAATCAGTGCTACAGGAAACCCCTTCTGCTCTTGCCCTCCAGTGAATGTCCACCCAGCACTGCAATGAGCTCTATGATTTAGTGCTTTGCAGTGTGATCAGTTGGGTTATCAAACAGTTTCCCTCTCAATTATCTAATGCAATATTATTTTTGGGTATGTTTTATGGTGCCTTATAGTTTATCTTTCAGGTACTAAACATGAGCAGTAGCAGAAGCTATTGTTTTAGGAGGCTTTCTCAAGTGTATTTGGATTTGCTGTCATAGTGGTGGTGTACAGAGAGTGGGGGTAGGACTTAGAGTCAGACAGCTTTTCTTTTTACTGTTTAACTTCATTAGATCTAATTTAATTCTCTTATCAGTGAAATCCTTAACTGGTGACAATTCTAGCTATTACATCCGGCCCTTGAATCTTTTTTGCTGGAATCAAATAATACAGTCAAAACATTAATTTTTCGCAGATATGCTGATGTGAGATTGTACTGTCACATCAAGAGCTGCAGACTATTTCAGTGTACTCTTCCCAAACATTTCAGAGGAGGGCAGTCAATGAGCTAAGTCTTAGGGTTTCAATATTGAAGTGTTTCTTTTTTTTTCTTCCTCCCACCTAATGTCAGATTATCATTTTAAGGATGTTGCTTTCAAATGTGGTGGGACAACTGAAATTACTCTACACAATGACAAAATGCTTCTCACAATTAACATTGGAACAGAAGGTGTAAGATTTCTGTAACATTAGGAGGAATTTCTTCATGGAAAGGGTTTTCAAGCATCGGAACAGGCTGCCCAGAGAGATGGTGGAGTCACTGTCCCTGGAGGTGTTTAAGTTAAAATTGTATGTGACACGTAGTGCTCTGGTCTAGTTGGCATGGTGTTCGGTCAGAGGTGGGACTTGATCTCAGAGGTCTTTTCCAAGCTCATTGATTTTGTGATTAATGTCTGATGAATGTGTTTTCTGATGTAACTACAAATTATGAGAATTAGAAGACATTTATACAAACGTTGCATTTTTGAAGTTATGCACAACTCAAAATATCTGATCACTCTTCTGTTCTGATTAAAGCATAAAGATGCCTCTGACAAAATGTCTTATTTTTCGTATTTTAGTCATGCATGTGCTAATACTTACCACTTCTATTTCTCCTTCACTCATTGCAGAAAATTTTTTCAGTGTTGAAATGAATTCTTGATTAGGGAATACACAGCTGCTCCTAACAAGTGCTATAAAGACTGTATCTTTATTTAAGTGGCGGACACAATTCACCTATGGATTTGAAATTGCTATCATGCCAAAAGACCAGTATTGTGTAGAGGTTTGTTTTCCTTACTATTGAAAATGTAAATATTTCTAGTGGTCTCTTACCTGTGTTTTCAAAATTGTAAGTGCTGTGATGGTTTGTTTTCCAAATTTATGGACACATGTATTGTGTATTCAGTCGGTGGGCTGTGCAGCAAAGGGGAGTGTGCAGTGCGCAACATTCAGCCACTCCTGCAGAGCTGCTCTGAGTCATGGAGTTGGTGCCGATTTGTGATGATAATGTGTTATTGAGATCCTGTCCAAACTTAGATTAAATAAGAAAGCTGTAATGAGGTTGAGGGAAGTGATTCCACTCCTCTAGTCCATTCCTGTGAGACTCCACCTGGAGTGCTGCATTCCGCTCTGGGATCCCCAGCGCAGGAAGGACATTGACGTGGTGGAGCGAGTCCAGAGGAGGCCACAGAGATGATGAAAGGTCTGGAGCTCCTCTCCTATGAGGAAAGGCTGAGAGAATTGGGTTTGTTCAGCCTGGAAAAGAGAAGGCTTCAGAGTGACTTAATGGTGACCTCTTAGTACCTGAAGGGAGCCTCCAAGAAAAATGGAGAGAGACTTTTTACAAAAAGAGAGTGTAGTGATAGGACAAGGGGAATGGCTTCAAACTGAAAGAGATTAGGTTTATATTAGATATCAGAAAGAAATTATTTCCTGTGAGGGTGAAGCAGGTTTCCCAGAGAGTTTGCGGAATCCCTGTCCCTGGAAGTGTTCAAGACCAGGTTAGATGGGGTTCCGAGCAACCTGGTCAAGTGCAAGGTGTCCCTATACACAGTGGGGAGGTTAGAACGAGATGATTTGTGATTGGGATATAGAGAATATTGCATTACTGGAAATAAATCTAATTGGCATAGCTTGCAGTTGGCTGTTGATCTGCTAACTGCTTGTCACTGATTGTGGAGGAAGAATTTATTTAGTAGCATTTCTTATTAGTCTATTTTTAGCATCTTTCCAAAGTTAAGTTAAACAATAATTGTTTTAAGAGCTAAAGTTAGTGTAAGCATTTTTTTTTAAATAAAACCTTTAATTTCAGATGGTACCATGCAAAAATAACTTTTCACTTCCTCTTTTGTAATCTCTAAGATCAATTCTTAGTTTCAAGTTTAATGTTGACTTTGTGTTATAATAATTTTTTCTCATCTTCACACCTATTTCTCATTTTCTTAAATGTGACTATTTCAAATTTACTTTTAGAGAACAATTTAAATAAGGTTTGTCTGTACACAGTTTTTTCTTAACTAACCTAGGGGAGGAGTTGCCATGTAAGTACTCCTGAAAAAATTTCACTAGAGGAAATAAAACTATAGTCTTCAGAACAATTTTTAGTCTAAGAAGACAAGGCTGCCGTATGTCTACAAAACAAATTCTAAGCTGCTAATTAATATGAATAAAGTAAACATGTGCACCTGCAGATGTGGATTCCAGACTTTTTTCATCTAAGCCTGTCTCGATGCTGCCATCTCCACCTGTCCTGGGATTTCATGAGCCATTCACTTAACTGGGAGAATTCTGTCCTTCCCACTCTCACTTCTCATTCTCCTGTGGTCAGCAGAAGCCCAGGAGCTCTAGGAGGCTGGAGCCCCAGGCTTTGATCTCTCAAACAGCTGGCACAGATCTGGGGAACTTTGTGTTCTGTTTCAGCATCCCTAGCCTCACTTATGCTGTGTGAGGTTCTTCCTTACCCACTGGGAAGAGAAGTTTGAGACTCATTACCACTTCCCTTATAAATGTATGCTTTTCTTTGTCATTAGTCAAATAAAACCATCTCTATATATTAGAATATTTATTAAAAAGCAAAGAGGGAAAAAGTTATCTTTGTCTGAAACGTGCTTTTCTGTGTTCTGAAAGAAAAGCAGTTTATCATTTTGTATTGCAAACCTAACATAGAGGGAAGCCCATGAAATCCTATTCATATGAAGTAATTTCAAATGTAGTTGCTATTTAAAAGTTGTAATCAAGTTTACTGTCTGAAATATTTTACTAGGTTTAATAAACAGAAATATTTTTGATAGGTTAGTTGAAGCTCTGGCATTGGTGCTATGGTGAGAATTCATCTAATGAACTACTTTAAATATTGTAGTACTTTTTTATTCATAGCAATGGAATATTTTGTATTGCTCATGCAGTCAGGTTATATGGATCCTAAAACACTTGATGATGTTGTTCAGTTTTTCTCCAGGAAGCAGCACATTAAATTCAAGAGTATCATATTAATTCAATGACGTTTCCTACTAATAATAAGCTTTTTGGAGTCTGCCTTCAGTGTATGAGGTTAATAATGAGTTTAAAAGATTGAATTGGGTATAGAAATCACCCTTTGATGTATTTTCATCTTAGACTCTTCTTGAGGATGATTTAAATATGGACCTAGAAAAGGCAAGGCATAAACCCCCATTTTTAAAAAGGGAAAAAAGGAAGACTTGGAGAACTACAGGCCAGTCAGTCTCACCTCAATGCCCAGCAAGACCATGGAGCATATCCTTCTGGAGACTATACTAAGGCATGTGGAAAATGAGGAAGTGATTAATGACAGCCAATATAACTTCACTAAGGGCAAATTGTGTCAGATAAATTTGGTGGCCTTCTATGACAGGGTTGTGTCGGCAGTGGATGAGGGAAGAGCAACTGATGTCAACTACCTGGACTTGTGGAAAGCACTTAACGCTGTCCCACATGACACCCTTGTCTCTAAACTGGACAGACGTGGATTTGATGGATGGACCACTCGGTGGACAAGAAATTAGCCGATTGGTGCCACTCGAAGAGTTGTAGTCAATGGCTTGGTGTCCCAGTGGAGACCAGTGATGGGTGGCATTCCTCAGAGTTTACTGCTGGGACCAGCTGTTTAACATCTTTGTCAGCAACATGGACAGTGAGATCAAGTGCACCCACAACAGGTTTGCTGAGGACACCAAGCTCTGTGGTGTGGTGTTCCTTCCACTGGAGGAACCTTGACAGGCTTGAGAGGTGGGCCCATGCAAACATCATGACGTTCAACAAGGTCAACTGTGAGGTCCTGTGCCTGGATCAAGGCCCCCTACTCTGCTCTTGTGAGACCCCACTTGGAAGTCTGTATTCTGCTCCCTGGCTCCCAGGGTAAGAAGGACACAGACCTGTTAGAGTGAGTCCAGAAAAGGCCATGAAAGTGATTAGAGGGTGGGAGCACCTCTCCTATGAAGACAGGCTCAGAGAGTCTGGAGAAATGAAGGCTCTGTAGAGACTTTATAGCACCTTTCCGTATCTAAAGGGTGCCCACAGGAATGCTGGAGAAGGACTTTTTACAAGCACATATACAAGTTGTAATGGCTTTAAACTGAAAGAGGGTAGGTTTAGATTAGATTTTAGGAAGAAATTCTTTACTGTGAGAGTGGTGAGACACTGGAACAGGTCTGTGAATGTTGCATCCCTGGAAGTGTTCAAGGTCAGGTTGAATGGGACTTTGAGCAATGTGGTGTGGTGGAAGGTGTCCCTGCCCATGACAGGGGAGTTGGAACTAGATCTTTAAGGTCCCTTCCAAACCAAACCATTCTACGATCCTATGATTCTGAATACATAACTTCTAAGATATAGAGTAGGAAAAAACTGCTGTCAAATTCCTCCTCAGAAGGCCTGCCAGCTGCACCAATGTGTAGCTAATTCAGAATGACTTTAGCAAGCAAAATGAATCTTCCCATAGATACTTTCTGACAACTGGCTCATTTTTTCATATTGTTGGCAAGAACCACATTAAGCCATTCTGTCACTGATCCTTTTTTCATTGTTCTAATTCCTTTGCACAGCAGGGTAAACTACATGTTCTCTTGGAAATTCCCTGCTGGTAGGCTGAGAGAAAATGTGCTCCTTGTGACAGGACTGTTGAACATGGGCTGGTGTGTCCACAGTAAGGCCAGTTGTGTAGGATGGCTTCTGAGTAGCCCTGGTTAGCCTGTGGATAGAAGAGCAGAATTCAGAACTGAAGATTGGGTGCTCCCTTTTAGTTTTGTTGTAGCTAGTGGCAAGTTATAGTCATCATAGATTAATACAACATTTAGTTACCTTGATTCATTTCTCCTGGGATTTGATAAAACATCCATTATACCTGGTATATCATCTGACAGCAGCTGTGTAGACGTTGACACAAAAACATTCTAAATCCTGAAGGAATTTGAACACTTCTTAGTTACATGCAGTAAGGAACACTGAAAGCAACAAAATTAAACTTTAGAAAACTAAAATTTTTATTAAGGTGTAAGAAGACTGAATGGTCCCTTGATATTGATTTCATATCTTTCAGGTTATAAATTGGTCTGAAGAGGGTTTAGAGTGGCAGGGCCTGACTTAAAAAGAAAGTTACCTGCTCAGAGTACAACACCCACAGCAGAGGGTGAAGCTGATTGCAAGCTTTAGGAGCTCCTAGCTGAAATTGCTACCTTTTTCTCCCCCCACCCCCCTTAAGCTTATTTGTACTTATTTATTCTTTTTTTCTTATTCCAATTTATCTGCACTATTGCTCTGAAGGAGTCTGGAATAGGTGATCTGTTTCTCTGTGACAGCACCCCTGCACTAATAAGCCAGGCTAAATAGGATGAGTTTGCTTGGGCCTGGCACAATGTTGTGACACTTACGAGGGTTTTGCTGTGACGTTGCCTTCTGTCAAGTCAAGTTGGAACATGTTGGAGCTCAGCTCACATCTGCTTGCAGAAGAGACTGTAGGCAAAGGTAGGCCCTTCTGTGCAGTATACAGCATGCCTTAGTTTTCTGCAAGGCTAGTTTAGTGATGGTGATACCATCAGCCTTTTGCACTAGCTCTTAATGAGTTAAACTTGGCCAGGATTACTCTCCCATGACAGTGTCCCCCCTCATACTTTCTGCAGGTGTCACTCACAATTTTTGCACATTTTAGGAACTTCAGGCATCCATTCCCAAGTATATTTAAATAAGAATGTTAATGAACACTAGGAGTAAAATTGAAAGCCAAACGGATTTTGTACACGGGAGGTTGTTTCAGTTTGCTAATACACGTTGTCTTTCTGCTGAAGGAAGGTTTGAGTATGCCTTAACCCTAAAGTGTCTGTTTCCTTTCAGGCTACTGCCAGGTATCTTCTCCAAGGTGTGTTCTTCCTTAGGTACCTTGTCACAGTCACCTGTGACAATGAGTTGTCAGCATTTTAGATGCTGGCATCTGGGCTGTTCCTGCTACATTTGGTCTTGGAGAGAAATAAGCACTCCTACAGGCAGCCCACCTCTCCTGAGGCAGATGGTTGTCAGGGTACACTAAGCATCTATTTGAAGCACCAAATATATTCTATTTTTTTTAAAAGTGTGAAATTCTTCATCTGCATAGTCATCAAAGAAGAAAATAAAACAACAAAACATGAGATGTTGTTTACTACTCATTCCTCTGATGCATATTCAACAGAGCATGAGTATTACTAAGGTGTAATTGATAACATACTGTATCTCAATCCAGATATTACAGCATGACTGGGACACATATACGTGTCCTTAAACTGTTTAATTCAATGTAATTTGCATTAGTATATCTATTAAACTGTGTACCAAATGAGCTATAATAATGTAGCTAGACATTTAGAAAGGCATTGGTATATGTTATTGATAATAATAACAGCTTGGCTTGAACTATTCTATCAGCAGGTGGGGTGACTGAGAAGTGTTTGAAGCAAGTAGAGTCAGAAGTGAGAAATGTAGCAGGGCTTTTGATAAGCAGTTCAGCAGACAACACTTTGTGTTTTTTTAATTTATCTTGAATAGGTTGTGGTAATTAGTATAATTGATTAATAAAGTTAATTTTATTATGGTATGATAATAGCTATATGTTTGGTCAGCGTTCCTATTACAGTGAACTTGTGTTCATCTGCAGATTCCTGTTTGTCTGTGTCCAAAGACCTTTGGAATGTTATCTCTAAACTTGAATTTAATAAGCTGATATTTCATCCCCTGTGGGCTGCCCACCTGCTAGTTTTTAGTTTTTACTACAGAAGTATTGGTTTTCATTCTCATTTACAGTTCATATTTGCATAGCTGTAGTGCTACTTTCATCTTTGTGTGTATCATATCCTTCTCCATTTACTGTGTTGTGGTCCTAACATGTTGAGTAATATTCTTCTATCACATGAGAGTTGGGTTTATTTTTAAGTCTTTTGGTTCATAGCTGAATTGTGTGCTTTCTGGGGATACACCCTTTTCCATTCCTGCTTCTGTTCTCAGCTCAGGTGGTTATAGTACAAACACAGCAATCCCTCTTGTTGGATTACAATATAATTGTTTCCCTCCTAGGATTAGTTGACTGTTAAATAGATTGCAATGACTTTCAAGAATATTAGGCACTTTGTAAGTTATTGTAGTTATTTATATTTATATGTGTGTAAATATATATGCATATCTGTTTATATATATGTTTTTTATAAAACTCAAACTGTTTTTTCTTTTTTACTTTTCATAGAGGTCACATCTGATACTATTGAATACAAATAACAGGTATAAGTTTTTTGTGTTCTATGTCTATACTGCTTTTCATTGGGTTTGGGGCTCATCTTGCTCTAGGTTCTTTGGTACTTTGGGGTGAACTTGCTTTTTTGGTGTTGGGAATATGTGGCATCACTATGGGTACCCAAAGGTCATGGGATTTGACCAGTTTCATTTGCATGATCCTTTCGTACTTGCTTGTGGAGTGCCACTGTGGGATTTCAACTTTCTTGGTCTCTGAACAGTGGTGCTGAGTAGCTTTGTCCTAAAATATCTTCACAGTTCAGACCTGTAACCTCTCCAATTTTCTGTGCTTTGGGGATCAAAACTCTGCTCTTCTCAGTGTGACAGGAAATGTATTGCAATTCTTTCTTTTGTTTATCAGAACTTAATATTCTTCCAAATGAAAGCAATCATGAGACTCAGAGCAACCACTGAAACTACTGTGACACTAGACTTCTCCCAATTACCAGGTTATAAACCTAGTTGTATATTGAATGAGAAGGAAGATTTCTGTTTTGTTGAAGATAGTTCAATGAAGGTATCCTCTCTAATATTATTAAAAGCTTGAAATCCTCCCTCCCAAAATGCTCCTACAAGTAAGAAAACATGTATAGTTAATTCTGTGTTTCTTCCAGAAAACTCTGGTCATGAATCTACTGTAAACAGAATGTAAGAGGCTTCATCATTACCAAAAGTTGTTAGGATAAACAGACTTGAATGGAAAAAATGGAAAAACCAGGGGTGGCTTATCAATAAATGTAGAAGAACAGAATATGATGCACTAAAGGCATGTAAGATAGTGCATATTTTTGCAGGAAAATAATTAATTTCTGTTCAGACATACATACATTTTCCTAAGTTAAAAAAAAGGGAAATTAATAATAGAACTATCTGCAATACCGTCCTAGCTCTTAGGAACTTCAGGTAGATCGAGGGTGTACAGCTAAGAAAATGAAGTTTTAAAGCTTTGGAGCATGAACCAAACTTTGTCGGTTTTCAGGTTGAGAAGGCGTGTTTCTTTGTGTAAGCTAGTTCCTTTTCTAAGTATTCAGTAAGGGCTGTTGTGAGGGACATGACACTTAAACAGATGAAAAAGTAACATTCCTAATGTGGAAATGAACATGTTCTGAGATGCCTGTTGACATCGGAACCTTTTCTACTTTATTGTCTGGGAACTGAAATAGCAAAGCTTGCTCCTTGCTTTTATGTAGAACTTGCTGTAGTCAGCTGCAATTTTATCCCTTCACTGAGTAAGTTGCTGTAATATGCTTTATTTAAGACATGGGAATCCAGTGAGAAGGTATAGCTGCATAGAACAGAATACCATTACTGCCTCACTGTGAGAAAGTTCTGAGAACTGTCAGTGGATCCTTTACACTGATTTCTGGGGTGTTTATGAGTCTAGGTAAAGGTTTTAATATGAAGTTCTTAATTGGTCTGAATACCCTTCACCTGGGAGGTCACTCTTGCTTTATGGTGAAACCATGAAAAGGTGAGAAGATGAAGTGGGGAGGTTCAGCATGGTGCCAGGGGGATGCAGCTTCTGGGCATGGCCAACTCCAAGTGCAGGCAGAATTAACTATGCCTCCTGTGTCTGCCCAGGTGAATGAATACTTAAATATGACATTTTAATATTAAGGTATGTTTCTAACTAGGAGGAGGATTTAGGTGTTTCTGCTGCACATGGGAAATATTAATTCTTTTTAGAATCAGATACACAGCAGCCTGTGAACTAAATAAACTTCCCCTCATGTTCAAAATACCTTTGACCTAAATCTAAGAAGTAAGTGAGGCTTAAATTGTAACTGGGTTAAATACCTCTGGAAGGTTTGGGGAGGTGGAAGTATTAGGGTGCCCCACTCATAGAAGCCTTCTTCTGGAATGAGCAGTCCACAATGGAGCAGGTAAGGACTATCGACATTTGAGCGGATGCAGCACAACATATATCAGTAGGCATTGAAAACCACAGATAAGTGTCTGTATATAAAGAGGGACACAAAAATGGTGAATGGCCTAGAGGGGAAGCTGTATGAGGAGTGGCAGAGGTCACTGGGCTTGTTCAGCCTGGAGGAGGCTGAGGGGAAACCTCTTGGCAGTCAACAACTTCCTCATGAGGGGAGGCACTGATCTCTTCTCAGCGTACCCAGTGACAGGACCAGAGGGAATGGCACGAAGCATTGGCAAATTAGATTTTTAGGCTGGATATGAGGGAATGATTCTTAGCCCAGAGAGCAGTTGGACACTGGAACAGGCTCCCCAGGCTTGGTGCTCTGATGACTTGACTCTGAGTTCACGAAGCATTTTAACAATGCTCTCTCAGGTTCATGGTGTGATTCTTGGGGCTGTCCTGTGCAGGGTCAAGAGTTGGACTTGGGTGATCTTTGTGGGTCCCTTCCAACTGAGGGTGTTCTATGATTCTATGAGTATCAGGTTAGGAAAATAAAGCTTGTAATAGGAAGGAGTGTTCCAGTATTTCTCACAGTAACAACTCAGCAAGAGGTTGGTAAACTGAGAAGTATTTGGTTATTTTTTTGCTTCTAATTCTTTCTTTTCCTGGTAGTGCTAAATTAACTTCTTTAAATTCCTGTCAATTTAGTTATTGTAATGTTTCTGAGAAAAAAAAATAGCTTAAGTATAAATATTTCTATCTTTTTTTCCCTGAGCTCGTTTGTAAAGATTTGATTTTAGCATTGTTTGTCATGTACTTTTATTAAGTAATCTTGAATCTGAGAAAACATGGGGAAGAGAGGAAAAATTAGAACTCACTTCTACTTGTGCAGTTCTTTTTTTTCTTTATGTATTAATTTCAAATTATTTGCAATCTCAAGAAAAATAGAAAACCGGGTCTCATGAATCAGGGTTCTGTGTAAGTTGTTTCTTTGTGTTCTGGGAAGGCACAGGGAAGCTGTTTCATATATGCATGAAATGTTTGCATAGTACATTTACTCATGCAGTGCATGTATTGTATTAACTTAATTTGTATTACTGTATATTTGTAAATAATGTTGTTGGAGCTGGATTTTCTGAGCAAGTCTTAATAGTTTCATTTCTTTCAGATCTGTTTGCAAACTACCACATAATTGGGCTGGTTTATTGATCTCGCAGAGATTACGTGTCTGAGACTGCACCAGTTAATAAATGGTTTTGTTGGCTTTCTTTAAACTGAGTCTTTGAGAACACACAGTTCTGTTATGCTGTAGAATTTAAATTGCTTATGTACTGGAATATTTACTACCCTCTTTGTTGTTTCATTTCAGAATGACCTTATTTAAAAATGTATGAGGCTATTTATAATCGACTCTGTGGCAGTGATTAAAGAGGTGTGAATAATAGCTTATTGGAAGTTGACAGCTCCTTGTTTGCTAAACTGCTGTTAGAACGTTTATGCTCCTCAGTTGTACCTCATTTTTCTGAGGGGAAGCTGCATTTTGACAAGTGCATAGAACAGGTATATGTGGCTGACATTTTTATTATTTAAAGAAAACATTTTGGTTTTACTTCTTTAACTGCATAACATTAATTAATGGCTTGCTCAGTGTCTAATGATCTGTCTGTAGTGTGTAAATAAAACAAGAGTGAACAAATCCACTTTTACTTGGTAAAATCAGACGTTGTTCTTCCCAAGTAGAAATCGTAGCTCCAAATGCATTTGATCAAGCATCAAGTCAGGCATCTGTCTTTCTGATGAGAGTAAGACTGGTTTCTGATGTTTCCGATCTGAGATTAGGATTCTAGGTATCTCCAGGGAGGCAACCATGTACTTTTTTTCATTGCTATTCAAAAATAAGAATCAAGGAACAAAGAATTGTGACTTATTTATTTGCATCACATGTTGAAGTAATTAATTTTTTTCCAACAGCATACATAGATACCAGTAAGCTTGTAGATAATCAGATAATACTCAGTGTTTATCCATATGACTGATAAGCACAAATAACTTTCTGGCTTCTGCCATCATTAATACCTCATTGATCCAGTGGACCTATCTTAAAGGTGAACAGTAACTAAAGTCCCTGTTAACTCTTGTGTCTTGGTTTATGGGAATAAGTAGTTTCTTGTATGTCTGTACATCCCATGGTATTAGTATAAAACATAAAACTTTTTAACTTATTTTGGAGAGAATGTGTCACAATATTGTAAGCACTTCTGTGTGCATCTTGAGTTTCTTGCAACCAAAACTTGGTAGTCAATTTTCTTCATTACAGCATTGTCTTTTAGCAATGACCTGACCATACTTTAAATCTTACTATGCACAAAAGAACTGTTTATTCAAATTGTTTAATAAGTGGTGCAGAAATTAATAATTTCATATTGGCTTATTCCTAAGAATATGTTACTGATATTGCTGCACTATCATGTCTAATGGTACAAGTCACAGTAGAATTATAGAAAGAATTTATAACTTCTCTAGATCCTTTAAGAATTCTTAATAGAATAAGTGGCTACTAACAAAATGTTGTAATACAGGGTATCTCTCTGTACATATTACCTGATAATTTCACAGGTTTTACCCCTTAAGGCCCTCAAATGAGATAGTGCAGAATTAATATTCAGAGCGCGCCAAGTTAATGGACTACTATAAGATCTAGATATTGTTTAAATAAATACATTGTAATAGTAATCTTCATTACTTCTGTTCTCAAGAACTAGATTGTGCTTTTTGCAGAGAAGGGATGCTGTTTCCTAGATGTGTTCAAATTATGATAATGTATCTTTTTCCAGCTATTCTGGTTGATAATAACATTTTTCACTCAGCTTCCTCAAAAGGCTGCTCTGCTTTAAGTGGCCAAAAATGAATGTGACATTCCACTCAGAAGTTGGCTGGTTTGTAGCATTGAGTGTTTCTATTGTAGGTAGTCAGTCAAAATGCCTGGGAATTCTAGAGAAAGGAATTTGAATATCATATGGCTTGAATTTTCCTCAGATATGTATGTAGAGTACGTGTCAAAAGTATGCAGCTTTTCAAAACAGAGAGAATTTAATTTTTAAAAAATATTATTTGGAATATCAAAATTCTAGAATAATGTATTTTTTTAAGTGCTTCAAATGCTTTCTCTTGCATTCATGTTGTTTGTTTATGGCTTGTTCTCATAAAAATGCCCTAAATTCTACTTTTTTGTCTAAAAGCATATTACCTGAACTTGCTGTTGAGCTGAATACCATAGGATTGGCTTCAATATATGCTGTCATGTCTTATTTTTTTATTTCTTCAAGGTTCCTAACTCTTCTGACCTCCTCTTGTATGTTTAACCTCACTTCTGGGTTACTTAGAAATGCAATGCTGCTGTCCTTCCAGTAGAGTAAACACACTACAATTTGACTATTTATTCTTAAATTTGTCTGATATTTTTGACTTAAACTGTTCATCATCCTGGCCACCCTGAAAGTCTTGTGTCTCAAAAGTCCCTGTGTTTGCTCCAAACTTGTAGTCACAGAGAGTTTAAATCACTTTTGTGTTAAGAAAGTTTGGTTAATTTTATGGGCTTTAATGGCTTTAAGTTGATATGAGTGGTAAAACGACATTGTAGTAAGTCAGAGAAGGAATCTGGATTGAAGCCAGTGCGGGAAACACATGTGTTTCTGTGCACTGTGTAGTAAACGAAAAGTTTAATTACCCACTCTACTCCATCTTTATTTTTTTCTTTTTCCTTGTGTGGCCTTGAGTTTGTTAATCAGCAGACCTCATAAGCGAGCCAGATGATGTATTGTTACAGCACCTTTACAGCCGCTGGTTTCCGGAGCACAGTGATTCCCTGCAGTGGCCAAAACTAGTTGCTTCCTATTAGAGTACAGTGTTTACTAATTGATCTAAATTTAGCTGGTAAAACAAAGTCGATTTTCACTTTTACACTGAAGAGTTTTTTTCAGTCATGTCATATTTGAACTGTAATGTGGAGCCTTGTGGGTCTGTTCTAAATTCTCTGCTCTTTATATCTCTAGTTTTCTTGTCCTCCAAAAAGAACCAATGTGTCATTTATGTCAGCTTGCAGAAAGATGGATGATCTGAAGGCAAGGGTTATTTATCGACTCCTATTTTCAGGGGAGGATATTTATTTCACCTCACATGTCTCATGCTGGACTTTAAAAAATAAAATTGTAGGAGGAGATTTCATAGGGTTCTCAGTTTTTACCAGTCCACAATAGATGTCTCAAGCTTCTACACAGTGTCTCTAACCACAAAGGATCATCCTAATAATTCTCTTTCTTAACAGTCTGGGAGTCCAAAAAAGTTGTAGATCTGACTTTAGATCCCAAGAACAGTGTGGATGTATTCAACTGTTTCTTTAAACATTTCACTAGGCAACACTTCATACTGGCCATAACACCTTTGAGTATTGTACTCTCTGTGGTAAAGGAAAGTTGGGGCACGGAATCTTTCCATACAATCCTTAGCACAGTGGAAATGTATCGTTTCCCTCTTGCCTTTCCCAGAAGTGCTATTTCTGTGAGGCAGCCTTGCACAGTTGTGAGTTTTTTTCTTTTTAAATGTCTTGTCTCATCCTTGCACCTTTATTTTGGTTGTTTTTCTCTCATGGGCATATTGATTTCTTATTCGGTGTTGACTTCTCAGTAGCCTTCTGCTCACTGACTGTGCTTGTGTTCTGATCCTCTAATCCTTGGACCTTCCTTTCTCTGATGGCATCACAGCCTCCAAAAAATCTGAATTCCCCTAAAGAGGTAGTCTAGAGTGGATGTAGACTCGTCCCTGATCCTGATTGCTTTAGGAAATCATGTTTCTTTTAGTTACTCTTGTAACCATAAAGGTGTCTCCACTGCTCCAAGGAAAAACAGAAAATTAAATAGATTTTATAAATGGGTGTGGGTATGTTCTTGGAAAAATCATCAGAGATTAGAAAATGTGTTTCTCATTTCAGGAGATTGAAAAGTCAGATCTGATCACATTTGAATACTTTATTCTTCTTCAAATTCTGTGTTTCCTTGTTCTTTTTCCCTTAGGTAATTGCAGGTTTAAAGACTGGAGATGTTTAGTATCTGGGATATTAACAGCCAACTCTCCATTATTAAGACTCAAAAATGGGATAACTAGGCTAAAATGTTTTATATTTTTTAGCATTGTTCTTATGGCTGTTATTCCTTCTTGTAGCACATCAGTGAATTGCAGTTATACTGTTCTGATAGAGCAAATAAGATTCTTGAAAACTAAAATCTCTTACAGAAATGCTGTATATAAAGTATTATAAACTCTAAAGTAGCCACAGGTAGCACGATGCCTCTGCTGTCTTTAGTAGCTCTCTGGCCTGTAATTTTAATCAGACAGCTCTTGAGAAATCTCTGAAACACTGGCTGTGAAGCAATAAAAAAAAAACCTCAGAAGGTATTTGAAAGTTTTTCTTCCTTTTTAGGAGTTCTGTTTCTTCATAAGATGTTAGATACAGTAAGTTTGAAAATCATTTACTTTCTAAACAAAACAGCTTTACTTGTAAACAGCATACTCTCATTGAGGCTTCTTAGTGCTCAGCTGGTTTTGTAGTAGCCTTTACAAACTGCCAGATGTTTCTTATTGTCCTCCTTGGTCTGACTGTCTTTTCCATTCATTTCTAAAATGCTGGCAAAATTAAATTTAAGAATGCCTCTAATGCATGTCAGGTCATTTACATGAATAAATACGGGGTTGGCATTTTCTCTTTTTTTTTTCTTTTGTAGACTGATCTCTTTGTTTAAGCTACCCAATAATTGATCCTTTGTTACATTGTTCTTTATTGCTGTTCATTGACCTTACATATGAATTTCAGTGTCAAATAAAACAGATAAGCTCTTTTAAATTAAAGTCTCATAATGTTTAACTTCATCCTTGTGTAGACAGTGGGAATTGAAAGTGTTGGACTAAATTGAATACAGTTATTCATCACCATTAACAAGTCTGGGAACACACCTGCTGTACAGTAAATTCAAATATCACAGTAAAAATTTCAGTTTTCTTTTATAGACTGATATTTTAGATCATCTTCATTTACTGGACTGTTTTTTAAAATATTAATTGGTTAAGGAACCTTTTACAAGCTTTACTGTGCCATGTATTGATCCTGTACAAACACTGGTGTATGCTTTCTTGAAAATTCAGTGTATCATGGAGTTGCATGCTGTTAAAAGTAATTATGGCTATTTACGAAAGGTTTTAGCATTAGCTTATTAGCTACTGTTCATTCAGCTCATATTACACTCATGTTAACACTAACAGAAGAATGTCAAAAAGCTCTTGTTTCTCCTTTCCCCTGTTTTGTGCCAACACTTAATTTGTCCCTCCAAATAATAATTATAGATAATTTGCAGTCTCTCTTTTATATAAAAAAAAAACCAACCTAGCAACAAATGAATGAAGGATTAGAAATATTTTGCCTGGGGGGATTTTTTGGGGAACTGGAAAATATGAAATAATGTAAGGAATAATTCACTTTGAGGTTTATGAAGAAACAAATGTGAGGCTGAATGAAGCAAAGCAACTGAAGGAGTTTCTTCAGAGGTGCAGCAGAGGACAAGGGACAGAATAGCTCTTTCTGGATCTCAATCATGTTACAGAACCAATTACTTCAGTTCTGTTCAGTAAGGAAAGCTATTTCTCTTCTGATTAGAAAAATGCTTTCTTGGCCGTTGCTTGTTTAAGCTAGATAAATTCATTAAATGACATGAAATATAAATAAAAATGTTGGAAATCCTTGCACTTGTGCCAGTTAAAGCCCTTTCTTCTAGTACTGTGGGTGTTTGTAAATTCCACATATCTCTTGAGGGAGGCTTCCCTGGAGGTGCTGGCAGCCTTCAGGATGGCAGGCAAGGCGGGCAATGGCCTTCTGTGCCAGCTCCACCAGTCTG
Organism: Campylorhamphus procurvoides; assembly: GCA_013396655.1. Classification (NCBI taxonomy): domain Eukaryota; kingdom Metazoa; phylum Chordata; class Aves; order Passeriformes; family Dendrocolaptidae; genus Campylorhamphus; species Campylorhamphus procurvoides. The sequence goes on along the minus strand of WBMV01000470.1, from coordinate 1,417,595 downwards.
CAGGTCACTCATACAGTGCTTAGGCTCAAGGAACTGAACTTATTTCAAGCTCATATTCATTGGCAGGTCATCAGTGTCTGTGTGAAAATGTGTTTTATTGCTGTCTATAGATGCTTGTGGCTGTTAGGAGAGGGAAGGGGGTACTCTTGATTTTCCTGCAAGAAGCTGTTATGAGGAGTCTGAGCAGGTGCAGTGTTGGAGCAGAACAGTGTACTCTCCTGTGCTGTGCTTTTTTCTGTACCTATGTATTGAATTAGATGAGTGGTTCAAAAAATATTTTACTAGAGACTGGGTATAGACTCAATATTTTCCTTAGTAATCATAGAATATGCTGAGTTGGAAGGGACCTATCAGGATCATTGAGTCCAACTCCTGGCCCTATGCAGGACACCCAATGAATCATACCATGTACCTGAGATCTTTGTCCAAATGCGTCTAGAACTTGGACAGGCTTGGTGCTGTGACCATATCCCTAGGGAACCTGTTCCAGTGGTCAACCACCCTCTACGTGAATAACCTTTTCCTGATATCCAAACTAAACATCCTCTGAGTTTCCTCATGCCGTTTCCTCAAGTCCTGGTCATGAGAGTAAAGAGATCTGTACCCGCCTCTCCACTTCCTCTCATGATTAAGTTGTACTTGCAATGAGGTCTCCTCTCAGTCTCCTCCAGGCTGAACAGACCAAGTGCCCTCAGCTACTCCTCATAGGGCCTCCCCTCAAGGCTCTTTGCCATCTTCATTGCCCTCCTTTGGACACTCTCCAATGGCTTAATGTCTTTCTTACATTGTGGTGCCCCAAACTGCACACAAGGTTCAAGGTGAGGCCGCCACAGTGCAGAGCAGAGCGGGACAATCCCCTCCCTCGCCCGGCTGGCGATGCTTTTCCTGATGCTCCCCAGGACATCGTTGGCCCTCTTGGTTGCCAGGGCACTGCTGACTCATATTCAGCTTGCCATCCACCAGGTCCCTTTCCACAGCACTGTTCTCATTCCCTAGCTTTTTCTGCTCTGTGAGTTCAGACATTGATAGTATCATGTCATCATATTATGACTGCTCTGAAGTTCCTGGATTTGCAAGATATTTTCTTATTCATTAAGACTGTTTTGGTAGATAGACTTATCATTCTTCAAGGCTAGCAGTGCTGGTTTCTCAGGATGTTATTTCACATTTTAAGGAAAACAGTCTAGAATAGTTTGCTAGAGCATCTAATAGCTTGCTAGTTCACCTAAGTAGATTATATTGAGAAGTGGATGAGGTTTTTTATAAATTCAGTCTAGTGCCTAAATTTAGTATTTCGTTGTGCTAGAGTGCATATGCGAGTGTAGTTCAGCAAGAGGCTCTTGTATATGTTCTTCTTCATTCTTGCAGCACTTTCTCAATGCTGGTTTGAATCTTCATCTCTCTGGTGGAGAGCAGCTGCAGCATCAGTGTCAGCATGGCTGTGCAAATCCTGAAAGCTTATGGCATTCTCCTTATACCTTCTTTGTGAACCTGACTTCTTTTAAAGCATATGCTAAAAATGACTGTGAAATACTGTAATGGATAGATAAGGGTTATTCTTCAATATGGGGGCCAAAGAGCTGGTTTGTCCATTTTTTTGCTGCAAAAATCTAGGTGTATTTGCCTTTGCAGAGAGATTCAGTAACTATATGTGAAAAATGCAAATTACAGTTTTAAAGAAGTTAGACCTGCCTTTGGAAGCACCTATCATAAATTACTTATCTTCAGAGAAAGATAAGCTCTTACTAAAAATGTACTGTGGACTACATTCACAGTCTTTTGAAATGAAGAGGTTAGCATGGCAAAGCACATTTATTTCCTTAATATAGTATCAGAAATACCCATTAGGTTTCATTCTGATTTGTATAAATATACAAAGTTTTATTTATATGTATAAGAATTCACTAACATAGACTTTCCCATTATTATTTAAGCAATGTATATAATCCTCATGGAATGCATCTTTTGAAAATTAAACTATTCCTTAAGCTTTATACTTCCATTTAAACAGGATAAATGAGACCTTTAATAATCTCATGTAGCCACCTGTTTAAATAGAACACTGGGGATTGTCTACCCTTGAAATCCAGTAAAGCACTGTAAATCCATTGCATATTTTTTGACTGTCTCTTTATTCATGCTCCTGCACTGCAGTAGGTTTCTGGGAATGATAACTGTTCATTATCTTGCAAAGTGAACAAGCCACACTTAGAATTTAGATGGTGCTTTATTTCCCACTTCACACAAATAAATTATATAAATGGCCAGTGATTTAGTATTTTAAAGGAATTGAAAATCAGTAACGTGAAAAATCTGTAATCTAAAAAGGAGTATTGCAAAAATATAGTAGATAATTAAAAATTGGAGTGACTTGGAACTTGTCATACCACTCTCTGCTGTCAATGTTTTGGTTGATTAGCTGTGAATATAAATGAAAAAAATTATGTGCACATCATATATGAATATGCGTAATAAACTCATGTTATTCAAGGTGCAAAGCTACGTATAGCAAACCAGATCATTCAAATTGCATACTAAAACTGTGTTCATCTACACAGGTATTCTAGCATCAATTTGTAATCTTTATTTTCAGAAGAGAATTGGGAATGTTTGCTATAACAATCTGTCATGACAATAACATACAATCTCTACAAATAAATTACCCTGATTCCAAAAGTCAGGACTTATTTTGAAAACTGAAACCTAGAACACCATTATTCTGTTACTGTCTGAAATTAGAGAAGGGCCAAAATATAGCTTGTCTGCTTAAAAGGCACATATAAGTCCCTTCACTGTGTCACAAGTAGGGAACAGCAAGTGGAGTTACCTAAATACTGTACATTTAAACCTGTAGTCAGAATAAATAGGTGACCATTGTGCATTTGACAAACTGGCTCTCTTTCAAGAGGTATATATAAGAAATTACCTGTAGATTAGGAGAAAATGTTGTGAAATATGAAATGAAAACAAATCCATACTTTCTAAAGAAATTTGTTTTGATACTTTATTAATTTAGGTTATATTTATGTGAAATCTGTTTGAAATTGCATAATTTATTATTCTATTAATGTAGGAATGAATAAAGAAAAATGTCAAGGCTTCATAAGACGTGATTCATTACAGTGATATCTCTACCATGTATATAATTTTTTTAATGCTGAAGAGGTTTCTGGTGGCACCTTATGATAGTCATAACACTTTGGGGGCAAGAAAAAATTGCTGTCATAGGCTATTTTTGTATATAAAATGTGCCTTTAGAGTATCATTCTTCAGCTTGTATCTAAGAGGATATCAAAATTTTATAAGATAAACTGGTACTCCTGTATTGTAGCCTTTTTATTATCCCTTAAATAAATACTTACTGTATATAACCCTAGGTAATTATGTACTAAAATAACCAGTATTATGAAATATATCATACATGCTTATATAAACATGTGAACTGTGTCTTCTTGAAGAATTAACTTGGCTAATAGTATCTGAATTGATTGAGGGATTGAGTTAACACCATGGAGAAGTTTAGTTACAAGGTGATAATTTCTACTACCCTGACTTTTTATGTACAATGCTGAAAATGTATCTGTCAAGTTTTTCAGTATGGATTAAGGTAATTATCAAAATGTAACGCAGATTAAGTCTTTAATGAGGATAAAGCAAAAGCAACTGTGTTAGAGCTGTGTTTAATTTATGCTGCAGTTATGAACAGATACAGGATATTGCACTTTTTTAGCAAGTTGGGTAGTATGAGGGAACTTGTGTGTGATTTTGGTGTGTGTGGTTTATGCCTGTGTATATCTTAAAATTAGTGTCTCCATCTTGCTGCAATCAAATGCATTCCTCTTACAGAGCACATCCTCCCAAATGATTGAAACCCATTGAGACCTAGTGCCAATCAATGAGGCAATTTTCTATGGCTAATCTTTAATTGGTGGCATTTTTCGGTGTGTAAGAATTAATTTTTACCATAGTAATAAATAATATATTTTTTAAAATGTGTCTTTGAGAAAGTAAGTAGTGATCTTACCTCTTAAATGCTTCTTTTGGGTAACTTTTTTTAATATGTGAGAAGTTTTCTAACGGAAAAAAAATCAACTCTCTGGAGTAGTAGGATTTTGAACATAAAGCAGAGTGGTACAGTCACCAGTGGAAAGGTAGGTTTTGAAGAGTAAAACAGACTATGTAACACATGGAAATACTTCTTCCTCTCAGCCTTTCCTCAGTTTAGTTCACTGTTTCCATTTACTCAGTAATTGGAGGTAGTAAAAGATGAAGGCTTCTCAGATATTTTATACATCTTATGCTTAATTTTTATGATCCCTGCGCTCAGTTGTCTTGGAGGCAGTAAAGCCCTGCAGCCCTCCGACTGTACTCAGCTGGGAGGGACACCATTCAAATGTGTGGATTCATTTTTCCAGTCTTCTGAATAAAGTGATAAGCTATATAACTAATACTAGTAACAGAAATGCAAACTTACCAGCAGTGAAATAGGACATGAGGGAAAGGTTTCTAGTTTTTTCCTCTTTAATTTGGAGCAGAGAATGACTATATGGTTGCCATCTATCCAGAATTGGTCCCTGCAGCATATTTTTGAAAATTCATATTTTAAAAAGAATCATAAACATCAAGATTTTCTATCTGTGTCCATTCAACTTTTTTGGAAATTATGTGTTCCTTAGAAAGTGAAAAATGGGCAGAGAGCAGAAGATTTAGTCAACAGTTCCTGCCTTGGCATTACATGGCTATCCCCACCTTCTGTTTGATATTTATTTTGTCCACATGCATTCACAAATATAAATACTTGTAAAAACTTCCATGTTGCAGAGGAGAAATTTTGTCACCTGTAATGAGTGAACACTATTCTGCATTTTATGAGGCTACCTGAGGGACAGCGTGTAAAATGGGGGAGCTGGGAGAGAGAAAAATGAACCAAGGTACACGACTTCTCTCCTGCTGAGTGTTTAAAGCTGCAATGAAATTATTGGAATTATTTTTTTTTCAGTAGATACTGAAAAAAAACGTGTATGGAGGTGATATGGTTCTTTCTGTTCACTGCTCTAAGTGTTTATAAATCCTTCCTAAAAGTATTAAACTTCTTATAAGTTTTTTTAAAGCTTCCTGTCAGCAGCAGTTGACATGGAATTACACAGACAAAGTTCTCATTTGTAGAAGGCTCTTGGCTTGTACAATGGTGATAACAGGCAAAGGGTGCAGTTAATTTGCTCAGACACCCTTGAATGTCTTGTTTCTGAATGTTAATTTCTTTCTTACGGGACCATTTTTAGTGTTTTCAAACCAATAAGCACCTTGTAATAATACCATTTTTCAAATTATGCTGCCGCTGAGAATTTTTGTATTTGCATGTAGAATTTGCATCAGTACAGAGACTATAAGGAGAAAATATTTGGACAACAGTTATCTTTTTCATTAGGAAAAGGACCATCATTTGCAGATCCAATAGAGAGTTTACTATTGCAAGTGGCTCTGTGTCACTGAAAGACTTCATTTTGCAAAGCTATAAAGTTTCCATTTTTAGCACAGGAGAGCTGCAAAGTAATGAAAGTCTCAAAGCAGCATGCTGAAAATTACGTCATTACTTTTCTGAAGTAGCCTTAATAAGAGAAATATTTCAAAATCATTTTTGTATTATTATGTAGATTACACTTCCAAACCTAATTTTAGGCTATCAAACCTGAAACTATATGTGTAAGTATGTTTGTGTATGTATACATGCATAAACATATGTTTTCCTGTATTTTAAGATTATTATTGGACCAAGGCTAAAGACTTGAAATGTTTGTGTGTGTACTCTTTCCTTGTCATCTCTGGACTCATTCTGCTCTACACACAACTATGTTCTCATTTGAGCACTGGAGTTGATTTTTGAAGTCATTTCCCACCCTTGTAAGGTCCATAAATTTCTAACAAGTAGCATTAAGGCACCATTGATGGCAGAAACTCTCCCGTGTCTGCCCTGCTGGGAAGCCTTGAACTCCTTCTGGGTTTCTAAACAGCACTACCAAATTGTCCCGTTCCAGTGTAATTTCATATATAGGACTAAGTTACCCTAAATTGACCTAATGATAAGAACAAAGGCAACCAACAGAAAATTTAATCACTGAGGCTGGAATATTTGCCAGATTGGCTCCAAGTATCACTTACGTCATCTCAGGGTTTAGTGCCAGAGCTGTAGCAGTTACCCTCATTCTAGGGAACTCGTCGTGACTTAGATCATCAGGCTTTGCTCCAGACTTTGCCATCAACACTGAGGGTCAGTTTGTTTTTAGTGTCAAATGCTGATTGATTTTAAAATCACGATTCAAAATTGACAAGCAGGAAAATTCTGTTTACACCATTGATTTTAGTAAGCCAAGCCAAACATCCAGTCTCCCTTTTGGTAAAGCATTTAGAATACATTTTAGTCTTCAGTCTGCTTGCAAAGCATTTATTTTAAACTCAAAGTTACTTTGAGTTGACCTGAAGACCAAATAATCCAGTACATGTGTATTGAGGTGATTTTTATACCTTACTGCTTATTAAGTTTCTTGAATTTTATGGATTTTAATGTGTCAGAATATTCAATTAAAGTGTGTCAAGCTGCATTTGACTGAACATTAGTGTTCAGTTAAGAGGTGTAAAAACATTTTGAAAGAGGTTTTTATTAGTTAAAATTATCAGAAATGTGCTCGGTACATATAAATATTTAGACTTATATTTTTTCAACGTCATGTATTTATACAAACACAAGTGGGAGATGTAAATTTGATGACTTCAGGCAGAGGAAGGGCTGAATGCAGTTTCCCTTTTCCTGTGTGAGCACACACGTGTATATGTCTAAATAAACATGAGACGACCTTTTATATATATATATATATATCTCGTTCTGTTCTCCACAGTTAGAGCATATATACTGTTCTTAAAAGCACAATGACTTTTCTGAAAATTGCATGTTCCTAAATTAAATTTTAAATGGATTGTTTCAGAAACTAATCTCTGGCAGGCCTTTTGCTCTTGAATGATTTAATTGAGAGTATAAAATAGTCTCCTCAGACTTTGCAGAAGATCTCGCTGTGTATTTTTAATGAATTCAACAAGCTACCTAATGGAATGGTTTTTGCTGCCTCCACTCTCCTCTGTAATGCTGCTGGCCATCCCAGTGCTACAGAAAGTCACCCTGCTGCCTGAGAAAGGCAATGACATGGTTGTGAAGTAGCAAATATTTTCACTAAGGGTTGCTTGTACTTGTTTGGGAAATAAAGTGTTCCCAAACAGTCAAGCCTGTAGTATGTAAGATAAAATTCTAGGTGGATAAAAATGAAGTAATGTATGTGGAGGGAAGGTTCTGTGATGGGTTGTGAGCTCATTGTTACCATTCAGAAACAGCACTTCTAGGTTTACAGGTAATAAAACTTTAGTAATGCCAGTTTAATTACTTGTGTAAGTCAAGAAAAGCCCTAGAATATACCTGCATTCTTAGAAAAGGGATAGAGAAGACAGCAGTGCATTGTTATGCTGCAATTCTAATCCAAGATGAATGCTGGGTGCAGTTCTAGGTTGTCACCTCTCCCCCTGTAAACACAGTGATGCAGCAGAACAGAAAGAGGTCCAGAGAGGGGCAGCAAAAAATGATCAGTGGAACAGTTTCTGTATAAGTAACAAGTGGGCAAAGACTCTTTGCATTGAGGGAGGGCAGGGTGATGAAGGGCATAAAATCATGAAGAGCATAGAGGACACAGGTTGGGAGTATTTAGGGGGCACCCACTGAATATTCAGAGCAGGTTCAAAATCAACAGAAGAAACTTAGTCTTGCCACAACACAGAGCTGCGAAACTGCTTACCTCAGAATAATGTGGATGCCAAAATTTTCATGAGATCGAGACAGACAAATATACAGAATATTAAGCTATTAGGTATGAAGACAACGTGTCTCATTTTCTCATTTCCAGAAGCCAGAAAAATCCAGGGAGAGAATTTTAGCAGAAGCATCAACATAGGCCTTCTCTTTTCTTAAGCTCTTTCCTGTGTTTCTGCTTCAGATAGTAACATGGTCCTGTAATGTTGTTGGATGTCAAGTGTGTGTATTAAACTGAGAGGAAAAATAGGAAAAGAACATGCTGGTCTAACTTAACTGAAGCTACTGGGCAGCTTATCAGTGGAGAGGTGGAAGTATGACATTTCAGTCAGGAGTAGTAACAAAATTAATAGTATACCCTAAAATCTAAATATAAAATATTGAATGCTAAATTATTAGGTTTCAGACTTTGCAATATATTTTGCTTAAAATATTTTTTAGACAAGAGCTTAATAATATATAGGTACAGTTTGTCAGTTGGGCTGACAAGAGTTTAAATGGTTTCCAAGGGATGATTGTAGGCTGTCAGAGCAGAAATCCATGAACCAAGAATTCACTTCAGGGAGTACAGGAGTTGTTCCAGTTTGTAGAATCAAGGTTTTCTGACAGTATTCATGCACAAGCTTTCAAAATTTTTTATTGGAAGAGCTTTTAGAAGTAGGATTTCTAAAAGATCAGAATCGGAATCTAAATCTCCAGCCTGTTCAGTGTTGAGATACTGAGCCCACACAGCTCAAATGTGTTGGTTACATGGTGTTCAACATCTTAAAAAATGCAAGGGTCTTTGTGGTAACTGACAAATTCCTAAAAGTTTGTGTTTATTTCCAGTGGAATTAGGTGGGATTTTTTTATTAAGTATGGAAAGGTGTAAAAGAGACAGGTGGTCAGAATGTTAGACCAAACGCTCCATAAACGACAGTGACCATTGTCAGGTATTGAAGAAAAGGTTGTAATAGGTTCAGAGCATCCTTCTGTTCTATGTTCTTACAGAGCCTGGTATTACATGTGAGACATTTTGGCTTAGTTCTGTGGAATCCTGTTCTCTTTTTAGTGCAGTTCTGGCCTGTTGCCACTGATCTCAAATTATTATGCATATTCCACCACACGTTTTTACTTTGTTGAAATGAGTAAATTTCTATCAGGATTTGAGTGATATGAACTTGATGGAGTAATTTTTTGTGTTGAGAATGTCATCTTTCACGTCATCTAATGATTCTGAGGGCAAATGTGGATGGGGGGGCAGCGAGTGGGTACCTGTTGCCAGTTTTTTTAGGAGCTTTCCTTCTGTTGCCTCCCAGGTCACTTGTCTTTTTGGGCATTCACCAATTTCAGTGTATGTTATGGAAACAGTGAGTCCTAGAGTCTTTCATCACCACAATATGAGTGTTCACTTTGAATTTCCTGGGTTTACTGGTTTTAAATCAAAAAACTAACAACATATTTCATTTTAAATATCATGTTTGAATTTGACTAGACATAAGTATCATAGTTTCCTAGCTGTATTCAACCAGTGAACTACTATGTGTCTTTTTTAGCTCTTTAATTGCTACTTCCACTTGAACATGTTTCTTTTTTAATTAGAATTGTGCAATATCATACATCTGCTCTGCATTTAGGACAGTAAAAATTCAGAAAGCAGAGCTAATTTTCTGCATTTCATTTTGCAGTCATTTGCTCTTAAAGCAATGAAAGCTTCAGCTACAGATAGTCATTTATTCTTTAAGAATCAGGATCAAGAAAGTCATCAACAGGAGGATAAGTAATAATGTATTTTTTGTGTATTTTTAATTACTATTTCATAATTATTTCAGATGTCATATAGTAATGATATAAAAATTGGGTTTATAGGATAAATGTTTAGCCTTCAGTGTCATTTGTAATATATTTGTTGAGGATTTCTATTACTCTATGAAAGTAAAGCTGAAATTAATAATTAAACTTTAATCATTTAAATTTTTTGCTAAGATTGCATAGCATGCGTTGAATGGAAGAGGCCTGTATGTGTCTGATAAGTCATATATGTTTGCCTGGAGACCTGTTTTCAGTGGTTTACAGCCATGGTTCATGATCAGAGTCTGACGTAGCTTTTCCAGCTGAAGATAAGATACCCTTCAGGGGTCTGCATCTTCTCCCCTGGGGCTGAGGCCATCCCTGGAGCGCGGCTGGCTGAGGGTGACGTAACCTTTCTAAATGTCCTGCTCTTCACAGAGCAGTGTCTCCTCACGCAGGCACTGACTGCTGTTGGTGCCAGTTTTCTGTAATCCAGGCTGAACTATTTTATTTAGCTAGTCACTGCTTTTAAATGGCATTAACTAAAAGTAACTAGTATTGAAATATTGAAATATTTGTAGTTACTTTTGCAAGAAGCCATAACTGTTCCAAACAAGGTTTTATGTGTGGGGTTTATTTGGGGTTTTTTTGCATGGAATATTTCGCCAAGTTAGAAGCTCCTTGAAGTCATCATGTGTATTCAACTGAATTTCTTTGAGAGGTTGTAAGCAGTAGTCTCTACATATTGCTTTTGTATTGAGTATATTTCATTCTCTGTCCAAAAAGGTTTAATTAAATTTATTCCTCCTAACTTCAGCAGTTACTGTGGTGCCAGGTATTGAGCAAGGCTTATGAGTTTGGTGTCCTCTTCTTTCAGTGGTGATTATTCTGAGGAAGCATCAAGGATGAGAGGAGAAAACACCCAAAATGATGTGTAGATAGGAAAGGTCTAAATTTGGCTCTGAGATTGAACTGAAGAAGGGAGAGGGGGAGGATGGTTATCCCTGGAACTGGATCCCATGCGCCAAAGATCCAGTCTGCAAAGAGCTGTGAAACATGGAGCCAAAACCTGTCTGACCAAATGAAGGTTGAAACGTGGTGCTGCCATCCCTGAGTCTGGTAGGGCACCAGGGGCAAATTTGCATTGCTAAAGCTAAGCTTTGCAGCCACAAAGGCATCAGTGTGGTACCATGTAATGAGATTTTAATTTTAATTAGCTAAACCCAGTAAATTACAGGGTTGATTGTTTTTTGATTGTTTTCTTTTTTTAACCATCGTTTCTATTAAAGACTGTTAATACATTCTTTGAAATCAAGCACTTGACTTTGAAAGCTAAGTATTCAGAAAAAGTTGGCAAAAATGTCAAAATGAAGATTGTTCAAACTATTAATTTGTCCCTTGCATGTATGCATAATGATAAGATCTTTAATTATGTGATCACATAATTTTTTCGCAGGAGGAATGGTGCCCAGAGAATGAATCAGGGGTGTTTATTAAAGGATGCTGTTGCCTCCAGAACCCTTGCCTTAATTGCTGGAAAGCGTAGTATTTAAGTAGACGGATGCAGGAATCAAAAGCACTCTCTCTAAGGTGTTTGAAAGCTCCCCTGAAAGAGTAGTTTTTATTCTCTGTCTTTCAAAGAGTTTTTATGTGTTTCTGGAAGGTCACTTATTTGGAGGTGATCTCTATATGTTTCTAGTTGCTATGGCACTTGTGCCAAAGTACCTGGGCTCTGGACACAGCTGCATTTGGAATGAACACAACTGCACTTTGAATATATAAAATGCTTTATAAATGCAAAGTGCTCTGAAAAGCAAGGCCTGAAGTGCCTTACACTGACGTGGCAATGCCAGGATTGCCAAAGGACTCCTCTGGTTTTAAAGTAGACAGTTTCTTCTCTGTAAAGTGGAGATATAATAACCCTACTACAGTTCAGTTTTGTAGTAGTATGTTTTGTAGTATGTTTTGAAACATTCCTGCTGAATGCCATGTAAGAAAATTATATATAAGGTAGAATATATAATCATATAATTGTACAACATATAGTTACATTGCATATGAGCATATACAATATATTATAATATATAATATGGAATCCCATTCTGGATAGCATCCTATCAGTGAAGCATTGGGAACACTGCTCAATGAAGGGGATAAAAAGAATGAGGAATCACATTGAAATCTGAAAAAATGAGGTAGGATGCTACAAGTACTCAGTTCACTCCATAAAACTGAGTGTTCCCTTCATATTTGCTATCACAGCACTAGATGAGACAAGGATCCTGTGGAAGGAACACAGCATGTAATCATTTAGTTAGAGTTACATGTAGGTATATGAGTGTTTTCATCATTTAAAGTGCTCAGCTTTCTGCTGTGTTTGGTGGTGGTTTTCTTGGGCATCCCGAATGTGGTGATGCCTTTTAAATGCAGGTTTGGCAGTTTTATTTTCCCCAAAGCTTTTTGTAAGGGGAAAACAGGAATATTAAGGCCAGATTTCTTGCTGGTTTTATTGCGTTGCCTTGTTGACAACTGATTTTTAGTGGAAGGAACTGAAATCGTGAAGACCATTTGTTCCTTGCTTTTTATGAAGAAGGAGGAGATTTTAGGTTTTGCAGAGTTGGCACATGAATATAGTGAGAACATATGAAAATGTTTCAAGGTGAAGAGAGCCATAATTAATAGATATCTGAAATCACTAAATGTATGATGAGGAAAAGATGTATTTTCTTTATAAATGTAATTCTTCAAGAGAAAACTTTTTTATTACATTTTTGTTTTCCATAAAACCACTCAGAATGTAATATAAGTGGTTCCACTTAATTTCCCAAACTAAACAGGAAATTTATTTTTAAAAAATCAACTATTCATTATCAACATCACTGAAATCTGAACTTATGCCTATAAATGTTGATCCTTGCTCTTGCTGATCTCCTCTGTGTGGCAGATGTAAATACATTGGTATTTTATATTAATAATCCTCTACATCTAAGCATCCCAGTAAAACCCAGTTAAGACAATAGACTAAAATGATTTTTCCACTTCTCTCTGTTTTACGTCTGTTGTTACACTTTTTTTTTAAAGGTGCATTTACAATTTCTCGGGAAAATAAATTCATAAATCTCTTCTGCTTTGTTGAAGAAATACATCTATGCCTTCTATTTCACAAAATCAGTTACAGAATATTAATTGAATAACAGTTTTTTGATTGAAATGGACCAGATACTATATTTTAGGCAATTTGCCTAAATTTGTTCTTTTGGAAGATATCAATACCGTGAATAGTGGGGAGTTACTACATTTTTCAACTAACATTATGTAAAATATAGAAATCTTGAATGATTTTTTAAAATTCAAAAGGCTCTTTTGTCATGTTCATGCATGTTCTAGGTGAGACATTTTATCTCCTGAATTGGAAGGAAATGAGATAGTAGCCTGTCAGTTCATAATGTTACTCACTTTTCCTGCTTACATGTATTTTTAAATGCCTAAAATGTCCACTTAAAAAAAAAAAAAACTAGCTTCAGAAGAGCAGGAGTCTAGTTTGCTGTTTATCTACCTTAAGAGGCAGTTTTTCACGTGAAAGAATCAGTCCGGCTTCTCGTGGGCTAGCAGTGCCAGGATGCACGTATCACAAAGTACTGTGATCACATGCCTCCCAAGTATAATTCTGATAACCACTGAGGGAGTGCTGCCACCAAGACAGGTGTGCACCTGCAGGCCAGGGCTTGCTCTGTGGGACCCCACTGCAGTGACGGAGCTGTCCTCTCCAGAGGGTGCTCAGCCTGCGCTCCCTTGGTCCTCAGTGCCAGTTGTTTCCCTACAGTTTGGTTCCTTCTACACCCCACTGATTGTTGGGTACATACAGCCTATCCTCGTTATACACATCTGTAACAAAATGTTGTTTGTCGGTACTGTTTCACAAACTATGGTCCAGAACATAATAATCCCAAAGGAGACGTACAGTAATGCTGGCATCCAAATTGGAGCGATCCGGTTGGAATTCTGGGGCTCCACTGTGGCTCCAGCTCTGGAGTTGTCTGCTGGCTTCCCTTGTGCAGCCTTGTGCTGGGTGTGCACAAGTGAGAGGTACCATGGTTCCTACCAGTGGTGGAAGTCCAGCAGCTGCCAGTTGCTCACAAGGCACTGCCATCCCCACATGGAAAGAAGAAATAATAATGTGACTCCATGGAGGTGCCCCAGATACACCATCTGGCCAGACCACTGAAAGCTTTGTACCTCGATGCTTCAATAAGAGTATACTGATCTGTATTTTGTTTTTGTCTGTCCACAGTCACCAATTATAATAACGTGGTAGAAGCAAACTCAGATTCGGATGATGAAGATAAATTGCATATAGTGGAAGAAGAAAGTGTAACGGATGCAGCAGACTGTGATGCTAGTGTGCCAGAAGATGACTTGCCAACAGACCATATAGTGTTACCGGAAAACAGTGAAAGAGAAGGGAGTACAAACAGTTGCTGGGATGGTGAAGGTATGTTTATTTTCACTGATGGTGCTATGTAAAGAAAGTTTTCTAAAACAGATTCAACAGAACTTTTTTCATCACTTTGTTACTGAAATAGCCTGTAGTATATTTATGGTCAAAAAAGAGGTTTTCTAAGATATTTATTCTGGCATACTTCATGTTCTTTATTTAATATTTGAAGTAGATTATTTAATATTTGAAGCAGTCAGAGGTGCATTAACTCCATTGGCATTGTTAAAACAGGAGTTTCCAATCTGTCGATGGAGCATTCTGAGGGGTGGTCAGAGACTAGTTACTTGCTTTTAGTTTTTCCAAGTCTTTTTGCCTGGCAGGTCTCTGCCATAGCTCTCTGTAAGGTTCAGGATTTACTCAGCTCGGCGAGTGAGCAGTAAGCCAAAAACATGAAACAAAGTAATATTCAGGAGATGTAAATTTCTCCTTGTAAGCTGCTTCTGCCTTTTTCCTTGTAAAATATAGACAGAAAAAATAATTTTTAGATTATTAGTTTTAGAACTGACTACATAAGTCGTAATGAATCTCTATTTTGAAAACACTGGAAGGAGGTAAATGTACGTATTATACAGCAGCTTTAGAAGCTGAAAAAATTAAGCAATCAGGAAATGGGCTTTTTTTTTTTCCTGTGGAATCAGATACTGAGTTTCATATCACACAGCATGCTTACATTTGAGCCAAATTGGGATGCATAAATTAATGGAATTTGGCCTTAATGCCCTGAAAGATGCAAAATGTTTTCCAGCATATCCCTGTTCGTGTCTGAACTCCAGCCGCAATTCTTAGCATCCACCTTTTAAAACTGGTGGTTTAATACACAGTGCATGACCTCACATCTAAATAAACAGAAAGCAGTCATATGGTCCCTAACTGCAGTCCAGCTGAGAGAGAGCAGCTGAGAGTTCAAAGAATAGCATCAACTCAGCCTGGTTTTACATAGCTGTTATTGCCAAGGTATGCTGTGCCGGGAAATGAGTATTTTGGAGCTAAATTATTAGGTAGGTAATTTTCTTAGTTCTCCGGTAATATTTTTGCTCTCCTGCAGGCTGTATCTATCAGAAATTGCAGTTACGTTAAAATGGGCTGTGTGTAGACTTGAACCCTTCAAGTGTAGGTATAGGAAACCTGCACTAAGGAGGGAAGAAGAGCACTGGCTCCCAGAGGTTCTGAGTCAAAACCTTTTGGACTGGATGTTTCCTTGGACACGTACCCATCACACAGTGTCTTGCCTCAGACAACCTTCTGGGGGTTTTCAGGGCTCTAGATATATGATGGCATCTTTTTTGACTCCCTATTTCAGTTGTACCATTTTTAACCTTGAAGAATTCTAAATTGTGTTTAATTTTAAATTCTACTGTGACTAGATTCATAATGTAGTCAATGTCCCTGCTTTGGTCTTTGCTGATGAAGACAGTTATTTCCTTGGTGCTTAGAGAGAGGCAAAAGATTAATCAGTTGCCATACAGGCTTGCTCAACTGCCATAAATTTCTTCTGTAAAAATTAAGCTTTCTGAAGCCTGTTTTGTAGCAGTCTGGAGGGACTTTTTATTTGATAATAAGGCTTTTTTAAATAAATTGTTTGAATTTCTGGCAATGACTACATGAGAAAAATGAAGGCTACATTAGGATTTATGGAGCTTTGATTTGCTATGGTAAAGTACTATTTACTCTTTTTATAGCTTTCCTAGAAGGAAAGGTGTGAGCTGAAAATCATATCACCAGTCTTGGCTGCCTGTTAGAAATCTGAAGGGAGAGGTACTGAATACATGATCTCTCTCATACAGGGAAAGGTACTGGGGTAGGTGTTTTGCAACACTATTATCATCTTTAGGACTGGGGATTATCTTTAGAAAACGTACACTACAGCAGTTTTACTAAATTGGGTTTCATTGGTAACATAGTGCTGAGTAGTTCTGAGTTTAGCTGAACTTGACAAATTGAGTTTTTTTACATATTTATTCTGTTCACGAATGCCCAAGAATAGAAACAACACACGTAACATGTCTTTATCAGATTAGTTTCCTTCCGTTTCCAGTCATTCTAACTGAATTTCTAAAAGACCTCTGGAGCAGGTGTTTTAAATATAAGGTGTGCTTCTCAAGAAGTTTAACTGAAACAGTCCTATGGGTTTAAAAAAGTGAACCACGTGCATCCTGCACAAGTTCTTGACAGTGTGCCAGCATTCATGTGTGCAATGATTCTGTAATATGATTTTTCTTTGCTACAATTAAAAGAAAAAAATAAAAAGCAAAAGTTAAACTCACTGTATTAATACACTTAAAAAAGCATTATTGAGTACTATTAGTATTTAGAAAATCTGTATGTCTCAGAACTAGAACTAAGATATCTTCGAAAAACTGAAATTTTTTTTAAAAATCCAGACTTTGAAATGACCTTTAAAAATGAATGAAGTTATGTTTTATGTTTAAGCTCTTCATGGAACTCACAAATTCCTTTAACTCATAAAAATTTAGGCTGAGCCTATGTGCTCAAGACTGTGTTCTTACATGTGGTGGGTTGTTGAGGGGGAAAAAAAATTATTTGAGAGGAAGGCTAAAAAAGTGTGGCATCTTTTTGATCAAAAAGCAGCCAACCAGGCAATACTGTCAGCTGTAAATAATGCTTGCTACATGCATATCAGAAAATTAGCTCTAAAGAATTTAAATTAGAAACTCTTGATGGGCTTTGGAATTTATTCCCTTCTCTGCAGATAAACACTGCAGTGGAAATTTCAGTGAAATTCTGCTTTCTGCCTACAACCAAAATTTCCATTTTGCTAGTGGTTTATATTTGATCAGTTATCTTAGCCATACAGAGATCTTTACAGGCAGCCAGTGACAGCAGTTGTCATGCATGTTCACTGCTAGTTAGCACTGTTCCCTCTGATCTGAAAATCATTAGTGTTTAACCTTGGGAAGCCCCACAATGTCTCTAAGCAGCAGCTCAGAAGCAGTGATGAGATACAGAAATTCAAGAACCTGTTTTACAGCTATTTGGTATGTCCAGATGTTATGCCAAGATGGATATTCATGCCCTAGATGCTATTCATGGAGACCTGTATTTAAGCTGTCATTCAGCAGGTAGCTTGGGTTTCCTCTGGAACTCAAAGCTTTGACTTCTGGTAGGTGGAATGGTGTTCCCCATCATCACATCCCATTCCATCGCTTCCCAGCAGCTGTATTTGCTGGGATTCTGAGAGCACAATTGCAAAGTTGCCTTTCTCTGTGGACCATACGTAGCTATAAAGAAGGAGCTCTACTTAATGTTTTTCAAATTATTAATTATTCCTACAGCATTAGGGAAAATCACCCACTGTGGAAAAGGGATCCCCCCTGTCTTGTACCCTGCTTTTATCTATTGGGAAGAGACAGTACCAAACAGAGGGTAATATGATTATTAGAATTGAGAGGGAGTTTAACTTAACTATAATGCCGTAAATTCCTTCACATTCCCTTGGGAAGCATTTTATTTTTACTGAAGCCAGTGGAATTTACTAGAGACACAATAATTTAAATTTAAATTTCTATTAGTAATAACTTACAGATATTCCTTCTCTTTCATTGACCCTATTTCATATTGGAGAAAAATTACAAACCCTTTTTAGGGGAAAATTGTGAGTGTGCATCATGATTGATTTTAAGAAATTAAATTTTGGATTTAAATTTGCATTGCATCCAGTCATCCATCTTACAAATTATGAACCCAGTCTGGGATTGTGAACCAAAAATATAATTAGTTCACAATCCAGTATTGAACAATAAAATACAGACTGGGTATTTGGGTTGGGTTTTGTTGGGGTTTTTTAAGCTGACAGTTGAAATTAATATAAATTTAAAGAGCTACAGTTTCCTTTTAAACATAATTCTTGTTTGTCACTATTTGCAGGTACTTTGTAGGATTTGATCAAAGTAGACAGAATTAACAAGCTTTTCCTTTGAGGAAGCTGGTACTATTTGAGAACTTAAGAGTTCTTCTAGAATTTATCATCTTCCACATAAAGGAGAAATTGGCTTCTCCTAATTGAAAATCTGGAACATTCTGGGCTTTTTACTTGCCAAACCAAAGGATTTTTTCCTGCACTGAGGTAGAGTGAAACAAGGTAAATAAAAGTATAACAGCTGCCATTTCAAATCATAGCAGCTGTGTGGTCTAACCTCGCATTTCACCTGGGAGCCTTTTTCTGCAATGTAGGTCTGAAGCGTCCAAGGTTTCCATAATAAAACTATGAAATAATGTTTTAATTTCACATATATTAGCATAGTATAATACTGATGAAGAGCAAACCAACCAACATAGCTTTCCTATGTACTCGGGCCATAAACCAGGTACTGACAGAAATGTCAGCAGGGGCTTCCCCTGCACTGACATAGAGTGAAACAAGGTAAATATGGGAACTTCGCAGTCCAGGCAGCGCAGTGCACCAAAATTAAGAGGAACTTAGGCTGTCTATTGATTTGAACCAACAATCTGTAGTGAGTTAAAACTCCCATGGTGCATCCTTGAATGCTGCAGCTCAGCAGAGCTGGCAGAGCCTGGGTGGCAGGTTGGCTCTGCAGTGTTAGTTCTGCGGATGTCTGGGACCTGCAAACTCATACTGAGTATTGGAATCGATAGGTGAAACATTTCTGCAGTGCACAGTTGTTCTGAAGTGGGGTGCACATGTTTGAAATCCTTTTTCTGTTTAAGCAATCACAGCCATAAGTGCTTTCTAGATAATTTGCAAGAAAGAGAACACATTCAGTTGCTGTTTGCAGACATTACCAGCAAATTATCAATCATTTCTGAAAACTGCTAATTGGAGAAAATAATGTAAATGTATTTGTTTTATGATAGTCTGGTTTCTGGAAATAATATTCCAGTGTTTCAGATAGCTGCATTTGTAGATAGGGTCATTTAAGTAGATGACTGTATTTGCTGGAGAAACACACTGTCCGTGTCTTTGCCTCTCTTGAAATAATGGTTAGTGTTTAGTACTGCTTAAGATTTTATTTCCTTAATCATCAAATATCCTTGTGGTTCAGCTGATCACACACTGCTGAAATAATGTGCCATCCATATTTTTGAAAGAACATTGTGTTTTAATAACAATAAACAATACAGAAGTTGAAAACATCACTGAAGAAATAACTCAAATATATTAAGTTGTTGGGGGAGGAGGCTCTTTTTTTCTTTTTTTTTTTGTGGGCTTTTTTTCAATACTTGTTCTCCTTTTTGTGAAATGTGCTATTTCAGCTGGAAAAGAAACAAAGGAAATCCTGGGGCCTGAAGCTCAGACAGATGTAATTGGATGTACAGGTATTTCTTTGTTAATCTGAGTCTCTTATTCATAAAATGCTATGAAATTTTGGCTTGATATTTGGCATATCCTCCTGAAGTCTTTGGAATTCTCCCACTTCTCTTTATAAAACTGCTAGAGCTCTTAAATTGTAGCCAGTGTTTTAGCAGAGGGAGAGTAGTGTGTGCCCCTTGGTGTGTGCAGGGCCTGGAGGTGTCAGTGAGCAGTGACACAGAGCAGCCCCTCGCCCCAGGCTGCCCACGGAGCCGCTGCAGCACCACGTCTCCAAAGGGCAAAACGAGGAGAGCAAAGGGCTTACACCTAGCTGTGCAAGTCAACAGATGGTGTTTTAAATTATTAAGAAATGTGAAAAAATAATACTATATTTTATTATCAAATATAATCAACTCCTGTTTGTATTGATTACACAGAAGGCAAAATAAAATGTGTTCTTCAGTTTTAGACTCAAACAAAAACAGATGCTATTTTCTATTTCTCAGCTTGACAAAAAATTATCATATAGCCCATACAGCTTTTTTAAAGTTATTTGGGTTCAGGTTTTTTTTTAATGCCCTTATCATATAGACAGATATTATCAGAATAAGCCTCATTTAGAAACAAACAAAACCCAAACAAACAGTCAATCCCCACATCTAAACATTGTCATGTATAAAGCTGTAAGTTCACACACATTTCAGTTCCTGTGAAGTCAGATCTCTCCACATATGTATGGAGAGATACGTTATGCATTGCATTACGGTCTATATGTGAGACTACCTCATGTCATAAAAAGATTGTGTCAAATTGTAAATTGGGGTATGTGACTTCACACTGAGAGATGAATCATAAAACTCTCTCCTATTAAAGAGATAGTTCACATTAATAGAGGACAACATCTGTCATGATTTAGTGTGCTGCAGGCAGAGCTCTCACAGAATGTTCTACCACGGTAAAAATAAACTCTATGAACAATGTATTTAAGCAAATACTTGGTTGCAAATATTTATCATACAAGCATTAAGTAAAATATTTAATTTATTATATGCTGACTTTGTAATAGAGTTGTTCATTGTGTTTGTTTCTTAAGTTTTTATCTGAAAAATGTAAAAGGTTGTTAACTAGATCTGAAACCTTTTTGGTAGTCACCTCAAACACCAGAGAACAAGCCCCACAGAGTTCAGGTTTGCTGCATTTCATCTGACCAACTTGTTACTCAAAGTTTAAATATCTTCTTGGCTTTTGCTAATGAACAGTTATAAATAGCATTAAAAATTATGTCTTGAAGGCAACACATTTCCTTTTGCAAACATAGGAGCCAGGATGGTAAACTGGCCTTCAAACTACAAGGGCTGAATCATAATTAATGTTGTGTTTAAGATTTGCAGGGAAGTTGAGAGGAACAGCTAAATCTAAAATGATAAAAATGCACTGAGTTGAAGAGGCAAACTGTGTTTAGTCAAGTTTTAAATATCATTATGCTACTGGTTTTCTGTTTTAAAACTTGGCATAATCCAGCATCCTAAAGGGCTTGACCTACTCTAGTGTTTGTAATGAGTTTTTGAATCTTTGGGTAGAGGGAGATTTGGCAGTGTGAATTACTGAATCTCATTTATGTTCTTTTTAAACTCCTAATTTCATGTCTTGTGTCCTGTTTTTCTCTCATAGTAAAAGAAGATGAATGTGATTCTGATGCAGAAAATGAGCAAAACCATGACCCTAATGTTGAAGAATTCCTTCAACAGGAAGATACAGCTGTTATCTACCCTGAAGCACCTGAGGAGGACCAGAGACAAGGCACGCCAGAAGCTAGTGGTCAGGATGAAAATGGTAAATGGGTCACCAGTTCAGTTCTCATTAAATAATTGTACTACTTCATGCAAAAGTTCTGTTGCATTTTAGAAGGCAACAGTGCATACATTTGTAACAGAGGAAAAAAAATCCTTTGTTAAATAAGTGGATGGGATCATCATGCAAAAGACATTGCTACTTGATTTTGTGAAACAAGGCATGCACTGGGATTCAGTTGTATGAATACCTCAATTATAACCTCATGTAACTGGAAAGAAAAATTTAGGCTTTCATAAATCCATTCAACATCATTATAACAGAATAAACGTTTATGAAATATAATGGGAGTAAAGCAAGCTAGTGTGGTTTTATGTCAGAATAATTTGAGGGGAGTTATAATATGTTTCTTTTCATTTTTATATTTCTAAACGAAGCTTCCAAAAGAATCTATTAGATAGGATTTCTTCTATTGGGTAGCCAGTCTATGACAGGCCTTTGGGGCTTTTTTTCCTGAAAATACAACAGTGGAGAAAAAATAAACATTGCTTATACAAAAATGTTTATGTGGAAATATAGTGACCTGTCATTATTTGGAAGTAGATTGTGGGGTTTTTTTCTCTGAGGAAGTTTCATTCTTAAGGTGTTCTTCTGAGTGAGGTGAGAAGTCACCCTTTGTTCATTTCTTTGTCATGAAATATTTGAAGGCAAATCCTGTTCAGATTAGTTTTGCATTCTGTGCTGCTCTCTGAAGTGTTCATCTTTCATAACCTGTTACAACTGTAGTCTCAACCAGATTGTGTTCCTTGATTGGAGTATTTACAATTTTTCAAAAGAAAGTAACATCCTACATAAACAGGTAGGAGTTGGTGTATTTTAGTCATTTTAAAAAATTTATACAGCTGAACAGATAAATGTCACTGTAACTGTAGTGCTGTACTGGAGTCTGAAGGAGAGCAGTAAAAGAGGTAATGCTCACTTTTCTGTTCTGGTCCTCCAGAGATTTTATGTTATTAGAGATTTTTTTCAAAAATTACATTAATTACTTAAAGATTTTAATATGTGGTTACAGTGGCACAGATTGTCAGATCAGTTTTGCAATATGATTTCCATGTAATCCTTAAAAATACACATTTGTATTAACAATTTAAATTGAACCCAGTAACTTCACAGAAAAGTATTCTGAGGATCACAATGCTGAACAATAATGCTCAT
This sequence comes from Campylorhamphus procurvoides, assembly GCA_013396655.1. Classification (NCBI taxonomy): domain Eukaryota; kingdom Metazoa; phylum Chordata; class Aves; order Passeriformes; family Dendrocolaptidae; genus Campylorhamphus; species Campylorhamphus procurvoides. Next base: position 1,395,203 of record WBMV01000470.1, on the reverse strand, counting down.
TATTCTCATCATTAGGGAACAGAAAATGCCAAAAGTATAGTGACCCTTACTGAAGATATATGCTTCCAAACTGGGGGACTGGCCAAGAGAAGTCTCAGAGAATCAGAGCTTTTAGTGACTTTGGGAAACCATTGCCATATCATCATTTACTCCAGTGGAAACAAAATTTAAGTTAATATGCTTCTGACATCTCTGCTGAGTTTTTTGTGCTGAAATGAAGTATTCTTTGTGTCAGGTGAATTGAATTGTAAGTGGAAAAAAGAGAATTGAAGGGAACCATACGGTGTCTCTATATGTGGGAATGGATTCATTTTTGGACAACCCGGATAAACCAGGAAAAGCAGAAAGGAGTAGAACATCACAAAAAACAGTGCAGTAGGGCTGTTACCTTGGTTATTGCTGTAACAAGTGTAAAAGAACCTATATGTAGAAAAACTGGTGGTTTTTTAGTAATTATGAAAACTGATCTGACTCTTCTTTCTCACTGTTGCAAAAGCATTGACATGTTCAGTAAAAACAAAGTCAGTAAGTTCCACACAAACAGAATGAATTGCTACTTTGTAGAACATACAATCAGTCTGTGGTAATAACTGCTGGAAGAGGTCATGAAGGTAAATAATTCAGAAGTACTTTCTAGCGTACTGGTCAATTTTATGAGTATTAATAATTCTTACAGTTCTGAAACTTAAAATGACAGTGCATAAAAATGTGCCCCTTGTGCGTCAGAGCATAAAATGTTAATCAGCAAAGACCTTATACCTTTCTTTCATTCCTGCTCATGCCCAGCATAGTGCATAGGTGCATCCTTGCAGTATTTGCTTCCCGTTTATCTTGGAGCGTGGAAGAGTAGCGTGGTTATGGGAGGATATCACACCTATAAATTGATGGTTTGATCAAATACAGAAAACTCTACATTTATTTAAGCATACTTTTATCAATTTATAAAGAAAAAGTTTTTTCCAGACTTTAAAAAAATTACTTTTTCAAGGATAGAATAAGTTCCTATGTATGGCAGGTAAATGTGTACTAATAAGAAGGGATGGAGTTAAAACTTCATAAATGGTGGCATGTCAGAAATAGACTTGTGAAATTAATATTGAGCTTCAATCTGATTTCACTTTTCCCTGTACTAATACAGAATTAACTTTAATAAAGCTGGCAAAATACATTCCATAGATCACATTGGAATCATATTTATGGCCTCATGTTTGATCTCTCTCCTTTCTGTCCTGCAGACGTCCTATTAACATGTACATGTCTGTGTATCATAGAATCATAGAATGGTTTGGGTTGGACAGGACCTTTAAAAGTCATGTAGTCCTGCAATGAGGAGGAACATCTTCAACTAAATCAGGTTGCTCAGAGTCTTGTCCAACGTGACTTTGAATGTTTCTAGGGTTGGGGCATCTACCATCCTTCTGGGCAACCTGTTCAAGTGTTTTACCACCCTCATCATAAAAAATTTATTCCTTATATCTAGTCTCAATCTACCCTCTTTTAGTTTAAAACCATTCCCCTTTGTCCTATCAGCATATTGTGCTGACTCTCTCCAGTGTACACTGGGGTAGCCATGCCACAGTGTAGTTAATAGCATAATACCTGCGGAAAAAATATAAATTATCATTAGTCCTTTTCTAAAACAAATGGAGCTTCTAGCAGCTGCATATTTTCTTACAGTAGTATATGTAAATGTAAAGCCTGTTTGTTGATGATAACAAGTTTGGAACTTGCATTAATTTCAATATGGTGTATTGTCTGTCCTGTGCAGGAACACCCGATGCATTTTCCCAACTGCTCACTTGCCCATATTGTGATCGAGGGTACAAGCGCTTTACCTCTCTGAAGGAACACATCAAGTATCGCCATGAAAAGAATGAAGATAACTTTAGTTGCTCCTTGTGCAGTTACACATTTGCATACAGAACGCAGCTCGACCGCCACATGACATCACACAAGTCAGGAAGAGATCCAGTAAGTGACATTTGAATTAAGGATTTATTGTCCTCTGTAGCAATGCTGTGGTTTGTTGTGTGGGCAGAAATGTACAGAGCACCAGGTTATCTGTGCGCTGAAGTTCCAGTCCCAGAGCACACACTTAGGCTCACTGCTCAAGTCAGGCTTCTTTTTGTAGTGGTCAAAGGTTGAGATCTGAATTCCTATGTTTTCATTCGTTTGCACAGTATGGTTGGGCTTAAATTTTAGTTTTTGGAAGTTTTTTATTACATTTATTGGTAATTAATTGGGTTTTTTCCTGTTCATTGGCTAACATTACATAAAACCTTTAGTGAAACACTTTCATAAATCCTGTTTGGATAATTCACAACTTAGTGTAGCATTTTTGCCCTTAAGAAACAAACCATCATGTTTCTTGAGCTGTGAGGTACAATTTTTAAATGCAATTCATACTATAAGTCAATATACAAATAATTAGTGTATAACATAGTGTTTCAGTACTAAATGAAGCAACAAAAAAGGCTAAAGATGTTATGAGCTTGTTTTGTGTGGTTCATGGGCTCACCTTAAGGCATGGTTCCCTGAAATACTTTCCACGCATTAGCCATGTGATCACTATGGAAGATCCTGAGATTCTCTTCTTCTGTCCCTCTTTCTTTCTTCTTTTATGCCTCAGTTTCCCATTATCCATCCTCAGCACATGCTTCCATAGCTTATCAGGGCACTCTGAGGCTCCGGAACCAACTGAAACAGTCAGATTAAAAATTATACAGATTTTCCACACCAGGTTAAAGAGGCTTGGAGATGTTCCCTTCTGAGGACAGACTATAATGATTGATACTCTCCAGAGATAAAACAGGACACAAACATAACAGAAAGATACTAAACAGACTGTAAAGGTACTTCAACATATCTTGTATCTCCAAATCAACATATAATTTGTTAAAGTGAAAGGCTGTAGCCCAGAGTAAAGGAGATGCTTTTTTACACATTGTCTATTAACCTCCATTCTACAAAGTATCACTAAGTCCAAGAATTTAACAGGCTTAAAAATTTATTATACGCCTGAGTGTTCACATTCATGGGCAAATTAAATAGGTAAAAGTAGTACTGACCATCCTGCTGCAAGGATTTCGCTGTCTCATACGGTTTGGAATAACCTCACCAGTGTATTCTGGTGTGGCAGTTCTTTTTTTTCAAATATATTTCCTATGAATATATTTCCTATTTCTGTCTCAGTTTCTTTTTGGCTTGGCTTCCACTTCAGAAGTTACTGACATCTTATATACATCTTATATTTCTAACTATAAAATCTATCAATGCTATTTGCATAATGCTTTTTGTGAGCTACCACATTTATTTTCAATTTTTAAGTTACAAGCCTAAAAGCAGAATAATAAAGTAGTTGGGGGATAGAAGCCTTTCCCATATTTGCATGTAGTTGAAATGAAATGAAAAAATAAAAAATGCCAAGTGAGTAAACACTCTCAGAATAATTGCTACAAAGGGAAGCTTAAATCATATTCCTGCCAATATATTGTAATGGGTTTATACTTTTGAAGGTGCAATTGTATTTGATTCATGTTGTTTCTGTGAAGTGTCTTGAACTCAGTATGACACCTGTTTAAATGTGTTCTTTTCTCTAAAGCCATAGCCGGAATTAAAACCACAGACGTTTCAATACTTGCCAAATTTGAAACATGTATTTGTTTATGTTATTGTCACAAAGTTGTCATGTCTTCAAATTGTCTTCATATACACGTACATGGTTACATCCTTTGTGTAATGGAAATGAACCCTTGTCCTTAGTAAAGTATAGACCTATAGTTGTGGATCTTACACAGCTGCATGTTTAAAATGCTGCATCTTTAAAAAAAGAGCATGTCTTACTCTTGAAGAATTTCCCCTGAAAGTAGACCATTTGGATAACTTTGTTAGCTGGTTAGGGTCCAGTATGTGACAATTTTGTAATCGTTCTGCACCAGGAAGAAAGAGCAAAGATAAAATCTAGTGTAATGAAGGCAGTGAAAGGGCTGTGTGCACACTGGGCCTCCTTCTGAGTAAGGGGCAGATACGGCAAACTGCAGCTATTTCTGCTTCAGCAGAGAGCCTGCACTTTCTCCTGCATCCCTCCCTCCTCCCCCTGCCCCATATCCCTCACGGCTTCCCTGTCTGCTCCTGCATCACTAATGGTTTGTAGGAGGTGATGCTGTGTGTGTATCATCTGCCTTCATATATGAAGCATCAAAAAAGCTGTTGAAGTATGAAAAAGTGCTTCTTATATTTGTTTTATTTTTTCCTCATCAATTTAAAAAGCACCTTTAGGTAGTCTTTCAAAATTTCATAGTGCTGTGCACACTGCTGAGAAATGGCAGTTCTTGAAGACCATGGTCAAAACCATTTGTGAAAAAACCCTGATACACATGTAATTCTTGTCTTCTAAAAACCTTTTGAGGATTCTCATTAGTTAGTTTTGATTATCTGGTATGAAAATAGTGAGCTTGAGTCCTAAGCATAGTAAATATTTGGTGCAGGGATGTATTAGTTGCCAGTTACAGACCTTAATTCTGATGTTTCGTCTTTCAGTCCTTGAATGCTGCAGTTAATTCTTTAATGGGCAGAAAACAGCAGTTATGCACAGTGTATTAAAAATATGTCACACATTACAGACACAAAGTATCACACATCACTGACTTCAACAATGCTGAAACAGGGAAAACCATTTGAATCTGGGAAAATAAATGTGAAAGCATATCACAGGTGATACTTTAGAGAAGTGTTATGATTTCTCAGTTTGTTTTAAAGAAGATCCTTCAAGGTAATTCTGAGGGAGTCCCACATATATAAAACAGTATAGGATGGACAGCAAGAAAGCTGAATAAAGAATTACAGATAAAAGAAGGTAAGGCAGAATGGGTTTGGAAACACAACCTAGCAGAAAGCTCAAAGCACCTTATAGTTATGACTAGGAAAACAGGAAAACTCATTGAAAATTTGATAAGAGAAATGTGGACTTCCATGCCTTAGAAACAGAACATTAAATTTTAAAGACTGGAGCAGAAACATTTCTGACAGATTGAATACATGCACTGGTATTTAGTATGAATATTTATGTAGTCCAGCATCTGCAGTATGTGTATATCCTGAGAGCCGTTAACTTGTATAATCTCAAGTCAAATGGTAGTAACTGATTCTCTGCAGGCTTAAGTAAATCCTGACACAGTCCTCTGGACTCAGTGCAGTTGGATCATTGAAGTGAAATGCAGTGAGTCAGCCGCAATCATCTAGAACATCATCTTCAAGGGACTTAGTTAAACAGAGCTGAAAAGCCATGTGGACTAGCAAAAGACAGCTGACAAACCCGGGAATGAGGGTCAAGTGCTAATCAGGATAAGTGAGTGGAGACCTCACTGCACAGCCTGGGAGGAGGCAGGAAGGAGCCACCCTGGGGAGGGTGGGAGCAGTATCTACTGAGAGGTAAAATCTGCAGCTTAACCAAGCACTTATCCCAAGAGAACTGTCAAATTAGAGTATTTGGAAGTAATTTAGATTATCTTGTTTCAATTTGTCTCCTTTTAGCATTTGTAGCATATAAAGGAGGACAAGAAGCTGAACGGGAAGGGTTGATAATTTGAACATCATATCTCATAGCAGAGAACTGACTTTCACCCAGCAACCTGCACAGCTCCGCGTTCTTCAGATCTGCAGAAGCAAATCAGAACAGGGTCACCATCCTGCATTTTTACCCATCCCCACTTCTCCAGCGCAGTTCTCAGCTCCCAGCTGTGGTGTCTGCACTCAGGGAGGAGCCTCAGCACTCAGTGAGCATCTGCTCCCAGCGCTGCCGATGCAGCAGAACCAGAGTGAGGGGCAGGAGCTCCCCGCCATGGTGTCATACCAGAGGAACCCAATCCACACCAGCCTGTTCCTGGGGGCTGCCCAAAGGCTGTTTCCCCAGAGTACATGAATAGGTCCATTAATGAGCGTATGAAAATACTTGCTCTGGTTACCAGAAATCTGCAGCTGCATCCAAATAGTGGTAGAGTATCTTTTTGCCAAGTGAGCTCTACTTAGAAAGGAGCTGCTGGGATTTTTTTTTAATAAATAATTTGTTTGAACAGAAAAATTTCTAATTGCTCCATTTCATGTTGGTGATTAAGCTGCTTCAACTTCTAAAGTGCACGTAATTTTTATCTTTAAAATGTGCATGTTCATATATTTATATGATTTGTGATAAAATTATAGATCTTACATATACATGTCACATATATACTACATAAATTTGCATATCTCTCTTAGCTTTTGCCTTTTTTAAACTAGCAAATAATGAAGAGGTTTGATGTTGTGTAACTGGGAAGGCCTTCCATATTTTTAGTCTTTTTGCATTTAATTTGCAAATTGCTTGTGACTGAGGGTACCTTTATTGTCACTGAGCTACCTTCTCTTGAGCAATCCTGTGACATCACTATATAGAGGAATCCAAGGCTAACAGTAAGCGCTGGAAGCGTGTAAATGGAAAAATCAAGTCAACTGATTAAACTTTAAACAAGCTTTTATAGGCTTTAATGTTTCTCTGTCCTGCATGAAATATTCTGTGGGTGGTGGGCTTAGGGTTTTTCCTTGATGTTTTTGCTATTACGAGTAGAATTAGCATGCATCCTGAAACTTCTTACATAATGTATCAGTGTAAGCTTCATCTGAACTTAGGAGAAAGGACAACTGTATTTTGGGTTTATTCTGTTTTTTTCTTTTTACTGTACCAGACTTATTCAGAATAGACGTCTCAGTTTTTTACCTGATTTGTAATTTATTTCTTTTTCATGCATTACTCATTCCGCCTTCAGTCTCTTACAATTATGGTTGATTCTTTTCAGTATTGCATTTTCTTTCTTACAGTGTGAAAATACAAAATGTTTCTCCAACACACTGTCCTGTGCAGTAATTAAGAATTCTTTCTTACAGAGGCATGTAACACAGTCCAGTGGTAATCGAAAATTCAAGTGCACTGAATGTGGAAAAGCTTTTAAATATAAACATCACCTAAAGGAGCACCTACGAATCCACAGTGGTAAATATACCAAGCATTGAATTGAGTACTAATGTTGCCATTTCTACTCTTTCAAACTTTGCTGTGATGACAGTTTTTTATGTCCAAGTTTAAAATGCTAGTGTTTTTCTTATTTTTTCCCCTTTGGAACACTGAAAGCACTGACTGCAGCCTTCAGCTGTGTGCAAAAAATATGTACTAAAACTCAGGAGTATTTACAGTTGCGGCTCAAGCTGTTACAGTTAAGGAAAATTTGAGCTGTGCCAGAAGAAGTGGGGACATGCTTCTTGTCCTTTTTCACTTGTTTGTTTTTTCTTCAATGTTTGCGGATCATTCATTGTGTTATAAGCCTTGCTAGAGAATTTTGATTGATAATAATCAGGACATAAGATCTGTGTGTTCCTACTGTGGCTATGATTGTCATCATTCAAGACTAGTCATAATAAAGTAGACTCAGGACATAGTGATACACAATTTATTAAAAAAGTTACAATTTATAGGAAATGTTATATATAATAATATATTTTAATATATAATATAACAATAGGTTAAATGTGGTCACTCAAAAGAGATTCTCAATTTTGGTCTGTAATTGAACTGATAAGTATTATAGGAAGATACGGGTAGATTGTATTTGAGTTTGCTACAATAAAATGTGAGTAGCTTCTTATACAGGTATGATTTGCAGTTATTGCAGCTTTTCTTTAGTTAATCATATTCTTTTTTTTTCCATTCTAAACTAGTTTATGCAGCTTCTGATGTTAATAGTGGTACTACTTGAATGGAGTTTAATGAAATCTGAGATTGTCATATAGACAGAGAAATACTGGAACACCTGATCATGTGGGCTCCATTCTGTATCTACTACTGGATCACATACTTATTAAAGGAGGCTTAGATCAGAGCTGTACATGATGTAATTACTCTTACTGTTCAAGTCACTGTATGAGATTTATACCCCCTAGGTCTCTTTGAGAGGTTATTTTGATGTACTCTTTCTGGCTACTGTTGTTTGATTGTTAAACCACTGCAAACTGTTGCATATGCCTTTTTTCTTTCTTTTTCTTTCTTTTTTATGTTTTCTTTTATCTTTAGGAGAGAAGCCATATGAGTGCCCAAACTGCAAGAAACGTTTTTCCCATTCTGGTTCATACAGTTCACACATAAGCAGTAAGAAGTGTATTGGTTTGATGCCCGTGAATGGTCGAGCCCGGTCAGGGCTCAAGATGTCTCAGTGCTCCTCCCCTTCCCTTTCTGCATCACCAGGTAGCCCAGCAAGACCACAGATACGACAAAAAATAGAAAACAAACCTTTGCAAGAGCAGCTTCCTCTTAACCAAATTAAAACTGAACCTGTGGATTATGAATTCAAGCCCATAGTGGTTGCTTCAGGAATTAATTGTTCAACCCCTTTGCAAAATGGGGTTTTTAGTGGTGGTAGCCCTTTGCAGGCAACCAGTTCTCCTCAGGGTGTGGTGCAAGCTGTTGTTCTACCAACAGTAGGTCTAGTGTCTCCCATAAGCATCAATTTAAGTGACATTCAAAATGTACTTAAAGTGGCAGTGGATGGTAATGTAATAAGGCAAGTACTGGAAAACAATCATGTTAATCTTGCGTCCAAAGAACAAGAAACAATCAACAATGCATCTATACAACAACCAGGCCATTCCCTCATTTCAGCTATCAGTCTTCCTTTGGTTGACCAAGATGGGACAACCAAAATTATCATCAACTACAGCTTGGAACAGCCAAGTCAACTTCAGGTTGTTCCACAGAATCTAAAAAAAGAAAACTCTGTTTCTGCAAACAGTTGCAAAAATGAAAAATCACCAGAAGATCTTACAGTGAAGTCTGAGAAAGATAAGAACTTTGAAGGAGAGACCAACGATAGCACTTGTCTTCTTTGTGATGACTGTCCAGGGGATCTTAATGCACTTCAAGAATTAAAGCACTATGAAACAAAAAGTCCTGCTCAGCTTCCCCAGCCCAGTGGAACAGAAGCTGAGAAATCCGACTCCCCTGTCCCATCAGAAACTGGGGAGAACAACTTATCTCCTGGTCAGCCACCTTTAAAGAACCTTTTATCGCTCCTAAAAGCATATTATGCATTAAATGCACAACCAAGCGCAGAAGAGCTTTCAAAAATAGCAGATTCAGTAAACCTACCACTAGATGTGGTAAAAAAGTGGTTTGAAAAAATGCAAGCTGGACAAATTTCTGTGCCATCATCTGGACCATCTTCTCCGGAACAAATTAAATTAAGTAGTCCTGCAGATAATGATGATCAAACAGCAACTACAAATGTGAGTGAACCGCAGAACAGCACAAATAGCTCACAAAATCCTGACAGTACAACGAAATCTCAGACTTTACCAGGGGGATCAACTCTGAATGGTTCACATAGTAGCACACCATCTGCATCACCACTCAACCTTTCTTCATCAAGAAATTCACAGGGTTACACGTACACAGCAGAGAGTGTACCAGAAGAGCCACAAATCGAACCTCTTGACCTTTCGCTACCAAAGCAACATGGAGAACTGTTGGAAAGATCCACCATAACTAGTGTTTACCAGAACAGTGTTTATTCTGTCCAAGAAGAACCTTTGAACTTAACTTGTGCAAAAAAAGAACCACAAAAGGACAACAGTGTTACAGACTCTGATCCTATTGTAAATGTAATCCCACCAAGTGCCAATCCCATAAATATTGCTATACCTACAGTCACTGCCCAGTTACCTACAATTGTTGCCATTGCTGACCAGAACAGTGTTCCATGCTTGAGAGCTCTCGCTGCCAATAAGCAAACCATTTTGATTCCACAGGTGGCTTATACATACTCTACTACAGTTAGTCCTGCAGTTCACGAGACCACACCAAAACAGATCCAAGCCAATGGAAATCAGGTACTTCCGTCTCCGTACTCCTCTGTGATGTATATATGATGTATTCAGTCTGTATCCATGCTGAACTAATAGAAAACTATCAGGATAAATTAAATAAAGGTATAGATATAAGCTATCACGTTTATTCAGCTTGATTGTAAATGGGTAATAGATGTTACTGTTAAGTCCTCTGCAAAGCTAGTTAGCTCAGGCAGCTTGAGTCCAGACCAACAGAAACTGTTGTGTATGGGCAACTCAGTTCTTCACCATATTTAATATTCCAGGACATTAGAGCTCACTAATTTTAAAGACAGTCTAATTCTTCTAATTTTCCTGATCAAAAAACAAAATAAGACCATGGCTTCTGTCTTTTGCTGACTCCATATCTACTCTTTCACCACATTCAGAAAATAAACTCTGGATCTTTTTGTTACTCATATCACGCTGCTCTGCCTCCTTGGCTTACAGAGTATCTGAATTCATCCTACACCATAGTGGCACTTTAAACAAAATGCAGATGTATTCTCAATTGAAAGTCAAGCAGGTATTTGTCTTCTTCATCTGCCATTGCTGTATCCAGCCCTGCTCCTCCCTGCGTGCATCCAGATGTGATCTATTAAGAGTCAGTTCTCTTGAGAAGCACCTGAGCACGTTATGCTAGGGACAGGGCAGAAAAGAGACTCACATAGAGACTGAGCATCTCTACTTAAATCTTAGAAATTGGCTGTTCAGTATTTTATGCAGGCTTCTGTATTGCCGGAGACTGAAGAGCCTTGAAGAGTTACAAGGTTGCTTATACATTAAAGTTTATGAGGTAGACATTTAAGATAGCTAAACATGTACACTTCTATATTCAGATTTGATAACATGTAATAAAATCTGTGTGTAGTGATACTGCTGATATCAGTAGAAAATCTTGTACTTCAGCACATGAAGTGCTTAGAAATAGACAACAATTATGATATTTTTAAAACTATTTACTAATGAAACATTTGAAGTCCCCCAAATTTTGGGTTAAGTATTTGTGGTACTTTCTTGAGGAAGAAGGTAGTCAGATATGCAAATTTGAATGGTAACTTAAATAGCTTTTTGTGAAAACTTCAGCAAAAAAGTACAGTCTTAATAAAATCTATGAGGTAGCAAAAGATGCGTGACCAACATTAGTTAAAAAATGCAGTTAGATGGTGAATTTGGTCTTGAACTTACTGAGGTACTTTATAGGTCTGTAATCTTCTTTTCCATCCTAACATTGCATTTATTTTATGGGCCCTAAAATATGATGTGCCAGTGTAGCTTAGACCTGGCCAATGGTCAGATTTGGATGTGACTAAAGCCTGTCCCAGTGAGGATTCTGCATCTGTACAGTGGCAGAGACTGCAAAGCAGAACAATGCAGTGAAAGGTTTTTGTTTTCTTACTATGGGTATCTAAACAATTTTGTTTGGCTATTTATGGAACTGAATAGCAATGCAGCTTCAGTTTATGTGAGTGATTTTTTTTTATTGAACTCAACTGTTTTTGTAATTTTTCTGAAGGATGAAAGGCAAGACACTAGCTCAGAAGGAGTATCCAATGTGGAAGATCAAAATGATTCTGATTCAACACCCCCAAAGAAAAAAATGAGAAAGACGGAAAATGGGATGTATGCATGTGATTTATGTGACAAAATATTCCAGAAGAGCAGCTCATTATTGAGACATAAGTATGAACACACAGGTATGTACTAGGAAAAGATGTTTATGATCATTATTTCTTTGATATTGTATAACTGATAATTTCAACTGGAATCCAGTTCTTGGACAGTGTAGGAAATTGTAATAGTCCTTTTTATTGCCTGTGCTCAGATTTCTTTAGAAACCCATGTTTTGTATATTTGTTTGACAGAACAGCAATTCTGTCTTTCTTGGAATTTGTAAGATCTAAATCCTAAATAGAAAAAGGAGATTTTTTGCATATGGCTTATAAATAATCATGTGCAATCCAAGCCTGTAATTGAGGATATATTGCTTCTAATTTACCTTACCTGGTTATAAATTAAGAAACATTAAAAACATAAATTAAGAAAAAAGGATCATGTTTGTGTGTGATACTTTACATGAAAGGCTGTGTATCTATCTGACATGAAGGATTTTCAAACTAAGCCACATTTGTTATGATCTGAGGTTAACGGCTATTCATTAGACATAGAATCTAACCCCTAAAGAACACCCTTCTGGCCTTATTTTTAATTTCTCATAGTTGTTCCTTTTGGCTCCAGTTCTGGTATCTTTAGGATTTTATTAGTAACTCCTGCTCTCTTATTTCTTCTGTGCTGTCTTAAAAATTCCTTTTTTTTTTCTTTTGTATTGGTTAGGTGCAAAAATATATATTGGATTTTGTACTATATATTTCTTTCCTTCTGGCTCTGTATTTCCTCCTTCCCCACATCCAGAAAATAAACTCTTTGGAACTTTGGGTTATACCCTTCATGCTGCTCTGCTTTCTTGGCTTGCAGAGTAGCTGGATTATTATATTAATTATATTTCTACATATTATTTTTTTAATATCATCTCATATAGAATTAAAAATATAACAAATCCTCTTTTGTCTTTACTACTTGATCAAATTTCTCAAGTTGTATTCATTAAGAGTATCTAATTTCATACCTTTCTTGTCCTGAATCTCTTTTAACTCCTCCTTTTCCTAACACAATAGTTCTTTCCATTCCAGTTTTAAGTTAAATGAAGTGTTGAAAGAGTTATTTAGGCTGGAGTAGACCTTTAAGATCCTTGATTCCAACCATTAACCAAGCAATGCCCAGTCTACCACTAAACCATGTCCCAAAAGTGCCACATTTACATGTCTTTTAAATCCCTCCAGGGGTAGTGACTCAACCACTTCCCTGGGCAGCCTGTTCCAGTGCTTGGTAAACCTATCAGTGAATGAATTTTTCTAAATATTCAATGTAAACCTCAAGGCACAACTTGAGGCCATTTCCTCCTGTTCCATCATTTATTACTTTGGAAGAGAGACCAACACCCACCTCACTGCTTGTTTGGCATAAGGTGACATGGATGTGCTGATCATTCATATCATGTGACCAAAAAAATCCTCTTATTGGCTTTTATGTCGGGGCTAAGACTGCAAATTACTAGGCTCCTAAAAGGGTTATGAGAGATTCTAAAAACAAAATAAAGTAGAAAGCTGGAAAACAGAGCAGAAAACAAACTGACTGAAATGACAAGGATTTTTCTTGCCAATACATGTGTATTCAGCAAGTTTTGTACATTAAGTATTTACCTGTGTCAACCTAGATTTTAGAATGATTTTTCTCTTTACCTGTAACATGGAAGAAGGACTTGGTACACAAAAACCAACATAAAAGCCTAGTTGGTTTCGAATTACCATCAATACGGAAAAGTTAAAAAGCTTTCGAGTCAAAGTAGTTTACTGCAAGAAAAATATCTCATTTTCTGACTTATATTTGCACTTTTTTGTGCTAAATGTTACATCTGGGAATCTGTTTGTCCTTCTATGATCAGTTTTTCTGAAAAAACTTACAAATTACCCTTGTAATTGTAGAAATGTGCCTTTGCATGCTTGTCCTTTGGGCTCAGGTGAGAAACTCAGGCTGAGAATGCGTGGAGTAGAACATCTTTTTAAATAAAATGTAATCGTTGTTGGTAACATGCTCACCAACAGCCTTTTACAATGAAAACCACGGTGTACACATTTAGAACTTCAGCTACAAGGCATCCAACTGTTTGTGCTTTGTTTTGTAGGTAAAAGACCTCACGAGTGTGGAATCTGTACAAAAGCGTTCAAACACAAACACCATTTGATCGAACACATGCGACTGCATTCTGGGGAGAAACCCTACCAATGTGACAAATGTGGAAAGCGCTTTTCACACTCGGGGTCTTACTCTCAGCACATGAATCATCGCTACTCCTACTGCAAAAGAGAGACAGAGGAGCGTGACAGCACGGAACACGAGGAGATGGGCCAGGAGGTCCTGAGCAGTGAGCACGTGGTTGTCAGGGCATCTCCATCGCAGATCGACTCAGATGAGAGAGAGAGTCTAACCAGGGAAGAAGAGGAATACAGTGAAAAAGAGGAAGAGGAGGAAGAAGAAAAAGATGTAGAAGGACTTCAGGAAGAAAAAGAATGTAGGGAACTACAAGAAGTAGAGGATGAAGAAGAAGTAGAAGAGGAAGAAGGGAAAATTGAAGGTGACAAGAACGATGAAGCTGTAAATCAAGCAAGCAATGCAGAACCAGAAGTTATACAAAATAATGGGCAGGTGTCAGAAGAAAATAACAAATGAAGCTTAAATGCTAAGTTTTTTCTATAAGGAAAATAAAATTGGTAATGAAGTTCGTTCTATATTATACATGCTTTTCATGGAAACGCAGTAGCCTGCATACTGTGATTTCTGTTCACTACTGTGTAAAAAAATATATATATAAAAAAAATGAAAAGAAAAAAAAAAAAAGAAATCCAGGTGTGCCTGAACCTCAAACTTAGTAATTTTTCACACAGTTTTCAAAGTTAGGAACAAGTTTATAACATGAAGCAGATTAGAAAAATACAATGACTCTGGAAGCAAAGATTTAACAGGTTGTAGGAAACCTGATTTATTAGACAAGCATCTGGCATCGTTTGTTTTATCAGTATTAATTTTCATTCTTAAGTTGATTAATTTTTAAACTGTACAATTGGGAGAGATTTATATGATTTTTTTTTTTAAGGTAAAACATTTCCTAAATCCGCTTCAGTATTTTCTTATGTTTTAAAATGTGAGAACTTCTGCACTACAAAATTCCCTTTTGCAGAGACCTGTAATGCAGTTGCAAACAGTGCTTGGCTACCTTTGTAAATTCAACCTAGAAGGTAGCGGTTTATGACATTAGATGTTGTAGTAGAGCATATTATCATTTAAAGTGTATTGTTAGCCTTAAGAAAGCAGATGATAGAAGAACTGAAGTTTCTTACTCATGTGGTTAAAAATGTAGTTGAGAAGATTGTCGTTGAGTTCTGATTGCAGGGACTAACAGTGTTAATACTGGTAAGGACAGGAAAGTTGTCAAAAACAGTGTTTGTAATTGTGTTTTGAGTATGTAGTAACAATATGAAGGATATGATATGAAGCTTTGTATCTCCTTTGGCCTTATGCAAGACCTGTGTGCTGTAAGTGCCATTTATCAGTATTACAAAGGCTCTAAGCAGCCTTTATCCAATGTGTGGCCTACAATAACTAGCATTTGTTGATTTGTATCAAACTTCTAAACTATACATGGGGAAAAAACACTCAGCCATCAGAGAAGTAAGAACACTGGTATATTTCATTATTTAATTATTTGGTGGTATTTTGGGTTAATACCTGACTTGCAGAATTTCTCTACAATAATTACAAGGGAAATTTTCTAATCTGCTTTATTGCTTTATTGGTTTACTTTAATTTCAGACACATACATGACATGTTATCTGGCTCATAAGTATTTTCAAATGTTAGTTATTATGGACCCCATTTATTAACAATATTAGCTGATTTTTACCTATCAGTATTATTTTATTTCTTTTAGTTTATAGATCTGTGCAACATTTTGTACTGTATGTCTTCAAACCTGGCAGTATTAATACCCTTCTTACTGACATATGTACCTTTTTAGTTTTAGAAAACTTTTATATTTATGTGTCTTATTTTTATATTTCTTTATTTATTACACAGTGTAGTGTATAATACTGTAGTTTGTATTAATACAATAATATATTTTAGTATGAAAATTTGGAAAGTTGATAAGATTTAAAGTAGAGATGCAATCGGTTCTCTTGCATTGAGATTTGATTTAACAGTGTTATGTTAACATTTATACTTGCCTTGGACTGTAGAACAGAAGAATTAAAATGGGAATGTATTAATTTTACAATTGCAATCAATTCATTTTACCTTTACCCAGTTTTTAATATAAAGCTCTTAAATTTTGAAATTCACTGTGTGACTAATAGCATGATGCTCTGCAGTTTTCTTAAGAGATTAGTCTAACCATAAAACTCTCATTTCCTTAGTAAGCCAAATTAGAATAATCTTATAAACAGTGTTGGGAACAATGTTTAACATTTTTGTGCCAATTTGTTCCTGTATTCATGTATGTATGTTACAAATCTGAAACTTCATTTTTAAGTTCCTTGTTACATCATGGTCATTTTCTAGTTTTTTACCAGACTCCCCATCTCACAATAAAATGCGTCAACAAGTCTGACTTACTGTCATTATTCTGGTACTTTAGAAAATGGGTGTGAATTATTTCTCTGAGATGTTATTCAGAGTTCCTGCTTCAGCATGGATACCCAGTTTCAGTTGCAGGTAAGGAGCACAGAAGTGAAAGAAAGACTGGGCTGTGTGAGGCACAGGCACTGCTACATAAGATTATTGATTTGCCAGCATTAGGAGAACAACTGAGTTTTCAAAACGAACCACGTGGTTTTGTTACTTATTTTTTTTGCTGTATCTATCTAACATACAGTTTAATGCTCGCTTTCAATAAGACTGCTTTTAAATGAAGGTAGTCTATAACTGTTTTCTTGACTTAGCAATAAGGTAATTCTCTGTGAAAAGGTTGATGTATATATTGCTGTTGAACATTCCAAAGATATAGTGCCAATATTACAGATATATAATTTCAGCAATGTAAGTATAAAGGCTTCAAAGTTGTATTACATATGCATGTTTGCAACGTGTGGCAGTTTAAGCAAAGTTTACAGACTGTTCTTTAAGCAAAGTTCTGTTCTTTAATGATCTCTAAATGGGATTTCACTTGCTGATTTTGGGGGGGGTGCATAAACATCATGAACATTTTTTTATATTTGCATGTCCAAGTTTTGGATAATTCTTAATCTTATCATCTCAGCGTACAAAGGATTTACCCCACATATTGATTGTTTTACTTTGTCTGCGTTTTCCTGTACAGTATACCAATATTGCACTTCTAAGTGGAGTAAGCTCCTAACTCAGTAGTATCATTGAGGTAAATATGAGAAAGGGGTTTTGAAAAATATAACCATTTATATTGCATCAGTAATACTGCCTTGTAATTGTTACCATTACATAATTAATCAGGTGATTCAGAATTTCTCACAGGTAAAACTGTCTGCTCTGTTCTAGGTAATGAAATCCACTCTTTTGAAACTGTTTTAAGATTTTTTCATATTTTTCATATTCCAAGATGTCTGTGGCAACAAACCCAGTGAAACATTTGTTGAAATGGGGAAATTTTGCTGTCTTTAGTATTAGAACGAAGAATTTTAATAAACCCAAGGTTACTCACAGAAGTGACAGCTGAATGTGAAAGGCCAGTAACTTGAATAGAGAGCAAAGTCTGAGCAGTTTTGATTCAGGAAATGTCATTGGTTTGGGGAAGAAAATTCATATTAATTACTTAGATTATGAAACCATTATTAATGCTTTTATCTTCAAAATGGATCTGTGTATTCAATTTTGCATCTGTTAAGCTCAGAGATGTCTCTGTGTTTGTGACCTTATAACATCACTTATTATCCATTTGAAAAACACAAAACCCATGATGTATCTTCATTTAGCTGAGTAAACTCATCTGGAACCCAGAGGTGCTTAGGAGCTGCAGCCCCGTCAGTGGGATGCCTGCAGTGCAGATGCCTGCATGGTAGAGATGCCCAGGCAGCTGTGGAGGACTCCAAAGCACAGGGTACCAGTAGCAGTCCAGCTGCGGCCATGTGGACCTTCTCTCTAAGTTAATGGCAAAGGGGTTTAAAGGACAGAAGTCACACATTAAAAAAAGAAGTGAAAGCAAAAGTGCAAGCCCTTTTTGTTCTGTCCTTTAGAGATAAATAAAAGGTGGGAAAGAACAGCAAACATGGAATGTATAATTTTAATGAAACTCCACTGTCCTATGACCTGCTCTTCATCATAAGATGAAAAGTCCAACAGTTGCCGTGTGAGGCCAGGCTGGTGTCTGTGCCTGCATCTTCCTCAGGCTCACCATGCATGGCTCATCTTAGCACAGCAGTCAGGGACAGACACCAGTCCTGCCTGACAGGAAGAAAAGTGCCCTTTGAATGCTGTGCCTGATGTGCTGGTTTCGTTTCTGCTCTGACCCATGTCATGACTCCAGAATATAACACATTGCTGTTTCAAAATCAGTTGCAGTTGCAAAATTGTGACAGTGGTGTGTCCTCTTTAATAAAGTAATATGAAAATAGGAAAAATACTA
The DNA here is from genome assembly GCA_013396655.1 of Campylorhamphus procurvoides. Taxonomy (NCBI): domain Eukaryota; kingdom Metazoa; phylum Chordata; class Aves; order Passeriformes; family Dendrocolaptidae; genus Campylorhamphus; species Campylorhamphus procurvoides. The sequence goes on along the minus strand of WBMV01000470.1, from coordinate 1,377,091 downwards.
CAGAATAACTATAGGAAAAATGTTACAGAAGTAAATAATAAGTTTAATGCCCTGGGATGGGAAATAGCCTTCCAAGATCCTGAGCTAAGAGAAGTAGGACAGGCTTAAGGCTACAGAGAAAAGTAGGAGATACCTTGAGGAGGAGAAACTGCTCTTTCAGTAATATTTGTGTAGCATCCCAGTGGTGATCCTAGTGGCATTCTCAAATTCTCCATAGCAGCATTGCTGTCTGTTTGCTGTTTTTCTGGAGCAGCCTGTCCATATGTGTAATTGGTAACAGCAATAATCAGCAATGCTGTATGCATGAGCTTAAAAGAATTGTTTTGAATTACAAATAGTCAAATAAATTAACGGATTAAAAAAAAAATAAGGAAATTCTGTTACTTAGGCTAATCTCAGAGTGACAATGTGTTTCAATAACTATCCTAAATTTTAGTAGAAGAATAATGCACCATGGTATATCATCCCAGAACATAACATAGTTACCCTGAAAGGCACTGCTGTTCAGTGTTGTTTTCACTGAGTAAAAAGTGCTTAAACTGGCAACAAGTTTTGTGCTCACACTCTTGAGTAAAATTATTCTAATGCAATTATTGCCAGTAAACCCAAAGTCACTGGCTATACAAGGAGCACTTTACTGATGTTTGTGCTGGCAAAGTGTACCTGGGATGGTGGTGGCCGCCAGACTGAGTGGTGATTTGAAAGCAAAGCCATTTACAAGAGGGAAAATATGACACTGCTAAAAACACCATTTCTTGCCACAGCAAAATGCTACACTGGGTCTTTTATCATCAAAGCAATGAAAGATCAGGAGTTCACACTCCAAACCAACAGAAAAGTCTGTAACAGAGAAATGAGAATACTTTCTGGGGTACTGAAGACCATTAGAGGTGAAGGTAATGATTTGAGGATGAGAAAAGTCCATTTTGGTCCTGGAGAACATAGTGAAGATAGGTGATGGCTTTTGAGCAGAGAAAGAGAGAGGAAAGAGCTTAATCTGCTCTGTCCTGAGCACTTCTTTGAAGTGTGTTCTTTTTAGTTTATTTACTACCAATGTGTAGGTCTGCACACAATTCTCCACTTGGGTAGAGGTTTTGTTGTGTGTTTTGCAGTTCACATTCTGGTACTTAAGCAAAAAGGACTTTCTTTCTCTTTCCTTGGCAGAATAGCTTACTTAATTGTCACTACAATAATCTCTAAATTTCCTAGTGGAAATTCAATATTAGAGTATCTTTCAAGTCTGTACTTTGTCATTTATTGTTCATGTTTTTCTTGGACAGTTGTTCTAACAATATTTGCACAGTCTGATCATCACAAAAAAACCCCACAAAAGGGTGTGATGATCAAATTTACTCTTAAAAGTGATCAAATATTTACATACTGTATATATGTTGTCTTTAGGGGAAACAATATATTTCATTGCTTCACCAAAGAAACCTGCTTTTTTAAAAACTGTAATTAGAATATAAACTGATAGTGGGATTAAACATGAAATGTGCTAATGTCAGGAACACTTTTGTGGCAGAGTTTTTCCTAGTAGTTTGCCAAGTGTGAAAGTCATGTTATATTAATCTACAGCTAGGTAAAGTTCTCCAAGGCCTTACTGCTACACTAGCAGATCCCCAAAAGGTCTTTAAAAATTATGGGGATAATTGGAACTGATCTTTAGAATAAATATGTTGAGAATGCTATTTTGACTTTTCCTTTGTTCTTCTGGTGAGTCTCAAGTTCTCAGATTTTGCTTTTAGATTTCAACATTTCTGTGTTGGGGACTGTCCTTGGGTTTTGCTCATCTTTGTGTAAACTAGGGTTTGTGTAATAATTACAAGATTTGTGTCGTGTGTTAATTCAGGAATTAAGGGGATGCATTAGTAAATGCAAAAAAAGCCTGAAACATGCCTACACTAACTTGGTGTCATTCCTGCTGAGCTTCTGTTCCTGGTCTACCTGGAAAGCCTGCTTGCTTTTAGCACACTGTGGGCCCAAGAAAGGCCACAAGTCTGGCAGCACTTAGTATGACTGAGTCCTGTTTCCATCTCCTACTCTTCAGTGTCTCTCTTTAGGCCAAATCCTGCCATGACTGGTGATGGATACCATGCTGATGATTCTGTAAAACTTTCTGTTTCTAATGCCAGGTAAGTTATTGCAAAGATACTGAGGGAGTTTTTCTCTTTTGGTGTCTGAAATCTGTTGGACCAAATTGTTCAAGAAATAAATTAATTGGAAAAAAATGCAAAATCTTGAAAACAACAAGGGTTACCAACAGCTTTAAAAGGCCACATCGCTGTACACAAAAGGGTTCTTGGAATTCTGCCTCCTCCTCAATCAAATCAGTCCTATAATGGGAGGACATCTCTGTGGACAGTAGTCCTCAACTTCTTCTGGCTGGGTGTAATGCTCTCACTGGTCTCCTCCAAACAGGAGCTGGGCAGTGGTTTGGTACAGACTCCCTTTGAGTCCTTGTGAGCAGTAAGTGTGGGAGTGAGGGGGAGGAAGGTTTAACCTTCCTGAAGGTCTGAGCTCTGTCCTGCCAGCAGCACTTCCCATGAGCTGCTGCTGCCGCTGCTGGCCCAGCAGTGCCTGAAGTGGTCACGGTCACAGCCCGACCAGGGCGAATGATCTCACCTGTGGCTGTAGAGGTAACAGGGCCTTCCATCAAGGCACGCTGACTAAGTTGACCTCTAGTCACCTTTTTCCCCACCATTTAGGCAGCTTCAAAGAATGCCTCTAGCCGAGTCAGCAACCATGCTTTGGAGGACCTGCTGGCTTGCATCACGCCAGCCCAGAGAAAAGCTACCCCTCAGTCTGTAAATCACAAATTCTTGAGAGTAGTGACTCGTGTGTCCCCAAAAGATGGCATTGTCTTTAGAATCCTCTTTTCATCTTTTTAATCAGGCTTCTTCTTATTGACATTCTGGTCTCCCAGACAATCTGTTGTGTCAAGCACTCTTAAAGGGTCCTGAAGCTTAGTGAGAGGCACTCAATAAACCAAGGAACAAGGAATTCTAGCACTTGCACTTGTGATGAGTGTTATCACCATTTTTGTGTCTTTTCCAACCCTGATTATAAAATGAGCTTTCATGTCTTAGGAGGAAAAAGCTGAAAACAAACAGATAGAAATAAATGCTGAATGATAGTATAACTTGCACAGGCAGAGTTGGGAACAGAACAGAGGACTCTAATATGGAAAAGTCTTCTGCCTTTTACTTTAGCATGCAGCTTGTTCTGAAGGAGTGTGGTAAATAGTGCATTTCTGTCATTTTCAGCAGCACAGAGGATCTCAGCCTTTAGCAGCTACCCTGCTTGACAGAATTATCCTCTTACTCTGCAGTCAGAGGCCAGTTCTTCAGCTCAACCAACAGTCTCAGACTCTGTATACAATAAAAGTGTCTTATTCATGGCCAGCAGATGCCAAATAAAAGGGCTCATGGGACATTTGGCTAGGTGGTCAGTTGCCACTAGCAATTTTCTTCCAGAAATGTCCCCAGAAACCAATAATATTTGTGCCTTGTTGCTCCTTGCATAGACTGATGCTGGGATCACTGCTGCAAGTGAAGTGGTGAGAGTGTTGTCAGTCTGGGAGGAGCTCAGGTTCTGCTGTTGGCTCTTACGGAGGAGAAAGAATAAAAGTTTTGCTGTTTCTCTACAGCTTCTGCTAGTGCAATACATTATCTTGTTCCTTGTAGGTTATTTTTTGAAGGCCACCTGTCAGGGACATGTTGTTTGGGTCCCAGTGGCTCCCCAGTGGAGGGTCCTCCTGCAGTCCTGGGGGGAGAGGAGGGGAGAGGAAAAAACACGCCAGGACAGTAAATTGCATATATGTTTAAAAATACAATCTTTTCTATCCTTCATTACAGAAATTGCTCAACTCATGATTACTTATGTCAGTAAAACCGTTGTAGGATTTGCTTTTTCTCCTTTGCTATTATTCTGTCTGGGTTTTTTTTTTTTTTACATGAAGGAAAACAGAAACAATTCCTGTTTTACTGTAGTTTATTATTTAATCTCATTCTTAACTGTTCCCTCATTATCTGTGTTTAAGAAGGACAGTACTGCATTACTTAGTCTCTGATAATGGAAATATATTTGGTTCAGCAAAATCTGAATCTTTTCAGCTCACTGCATCTAAAACTAATCAAAAATAACTGGAGAATCTGATGTAAAGAATTGCAAATATTTCATGACCAGAACCATCTATAGGTCAAAGACCATTTATGTTCCTGGTTTTTTAAATTGTATTTTCAAAACCATTGTTCAGGTCCTTCTCCTGCTTCTCCTGTAATTACACTGAATGAGCTGTCTCCTCTGGCTTCTGAAGTGCATTTTGCCCACCTTTCTACTTAGGTGTTTAAGACACATTTTGTTATCTGATGTAGAGTTTCCTGCGTGCATGCTGATATCCAGTTCTCTTGGTGTAAAGCAGAGTCTTTGCTCCCCCACAAGGTGCATTTTACTGTCAGTGTCCTGCAGCATGTGGAGATGCTCTACTGAATGACCAGTGGTGACAAGGAGTAGAAAAATGCTGCTATATAATCTCAGTGGTACTCTAAATTTAGGATAATTATAATTCTTAGCCAAAAAATGGCAGCAATAAATTAGATATATTTGTAGAATACCGTTCCCTTGCTATAAATCTGAGGTAACCACCTACTTTGGTTTTGGCCTTGATCTCCTAAGCAGTGGCATTTGTGAGTCTGTGCTGCGTGTCCCCTTCTCTCATCTTACATTTTGGCCTGATGACTATGCCTGCCCAGTTGTGACAAGAAAAGGTGATTGTCAAAGATGTGAAAACCTTGCATGACTTGTGAATCTTGGCTGCCTAGGGCAGAGGACCAAACTGATGTCCTTGCTAGGCAAAGGCAGGTATTATCCCATCCTTTACTATCCTAAGTGCAGTTCTGAACCGCCCTCAGCATTTGAGTCCTGCTGTCCAGCCAAGAGAGGCAGGGAAGGTCATAATGGCTTTCATTAGTTCATTAGCTCTTGTTAATGCTGTTATTTGAGAGGACAAAAGGTAAAATAAAAAACCCCAAAACACTAAAGACTAAGTATGAATGTCTAATTAGTGACTTACTATTGCACTGCCTTTAAATAGGAGACTTGAGTTATGGTATGAACTACAGTGTGGCCATTATCCACATGGGACACTGCCAACAGGACTGACACGCTCATCTCCATCACAGGCTAAGAATCATGTTTATCTGTTCACTCTCCAGCCAAACAAATACAAAATTCTGTCATGCAAAGTAGAACTAGCCCAATAATAGAGTCTTTGTCTTTCAGGGGGGCCAGAGCAGAGCATGCTGCCTTGAAACCTCCTCATTTCAATGGAAAAACTGAGCACAAGTTTCATACGCCCCTCACGAGTGCTGTAACATGGATGTAATCATGGATTATCCTGTTATTCCCACGCCGGGATGTAGCTCAGTCCAAATGGTTTAACTGGGTTTAAACCTGTTTCACCATGCTCCCCAAGTGATACAGGTGAAGCAAGAGAAGGTCTGTGGGCTCTAATGGATTAGTCATAGTCAGCACACTGATGCTGGTGCACTTCTGGGAATGCCAGAAGCAGATGTTTAAACCTCCTGAGAACTGTATTTCCAAACTCTGGGCCTGCGATTCAGCAACCATTGCAGTCAGTATTAGCGAGCGTTGCTGCTGCTGGAAGGGAGAATCCATCCTCCTTTCATCCTCCTCCCTCTCCCAGGCTGGTACAGCCCCCGCAGGACTGATCCTTAACGAGTAACAAGCAACCAGCCATTTTTCCTGGGTTATTTTTCACCTGAATCAGTTCATCGAGTAACACCAAAGCTTTTCCCAGAGCAAGAGAAAGGAACGTTGGGGTGTGGATTTTTCCCTTTCACACTGGTGCAAAACAGGCCCTGAATATGTTCTGAAATGTTCTCCACTTTAATTTAAAGATGGTTTACCAAGTAGCAACAACCTATGCAGTTTATTTGGCTAAGACACATGTCCCAGCATCTGTGTTGGGAAACAATTCAGGAAAGATCCTCTCATTGCAGTCAGTAGCAGTAACAGCTCACAGTTACACACAGGCTGCTGGATTTGCTCTGCTCTTAGTATGCACTGACACTGGTTACTCTGCAATGCCATATAAGTAAGCAGTGTCGTGTAAATAAACTTCTTGGTCCCTTGTGTATATGTTACTGCACAGACTTCTAGCCGTTGCTAAAAACTTCATTTATTTTCTGATGCAAGCAGATAATTTTTGTTGTGAGATAAGAACCACTTCCTGTGCTGGTTGACTTAAAATAGTGCTTCCCCACTCTCCCACTCCTATGTCTGTGCTTTGCATGCTGCTGCTTTTGATAAAAATACAGAGCCTGGATTACAGGTATTCCACTCTTCTGGGTTTGCTTCACCCATCACAGGGTTTCTGCATGTTCTAGTAGGTACCAGAGTGAAGCCAAAACCTGAAGTAAATTACAAAGGTGAGCACAAACCCAGCAAGAGTGGGCTGCTGGCAGTGTGACATGTTCTCTGCAAAGTCACAGGGCTGCTTTAGTCTGGGCTGTTGAGTTATTGTCAGAGCTAGGAAATGTCCTTTGCCCTATTGCATCAACCTCTCTTTTTCACTTTCAAGCTGTTACATGAGCAGAGGACACAATTAGCTCTATTAGTCACTTAGCCAATTCAAAATCTGAATGAGCTGGATTTTCCCTTGCTTATAAATGAGGCACTGGCAGCAGGATGTCATCACGCTGAGACTGCAGGCTAGGCATAGGAAAGAACTTGAGGGCTGACCCTGGAATAAAGTCCCGGAATCTCTGCTGGGAAGATATACAGTGCAAAGTGAAAACTGAGTGCGCCAAAATGTGATGCAAATCAGCTGGTATTGCCTTGGCTCAGGGGTGCACTGGGGTCCTACTGTCCAAGCATGCTCCAAAACATGGATTTATCCCTGAGGATCTGTGTTATTCCAGACTGCACTGGACAGGGCTCACTGTACTCCTTCAAATCTAACTCCTGCCCATGCCCAAAAGGTAAAATTATTTGTGTCAGAGGAAGGAACCCAACGTCCTAATTAATCCATCCATCATCTCATTGACTGACCACTGTAACCCAGCAGACACGAATTATTTCAGAGTAGCACTGGGGTGCTCCCTTTCCATTCATTAAAGATGTTTTCCTCTTTAGACAGTATTTCAGGACCTGAGTGAGAGGAGAAGGTGGAAAAAGAGGACAAACAAGCACAGGCACCAGAGAGAACCTGTCCCTGATCCCACAGGAAGAGCAGTCCCTGGCAAAGAAGATGCCCCTCTATTGATTGCTGTGTCTCAAGAACTGGTCCATGCATGTTCAGCCACCATGAGGGAGTAGGACATGACAAGCACCAGCCACATCACAGCACAATCTCCTTGGTGAGTGCTCTCACTACAAGCTGCTGCATGAGGAACAAGTACCTCCTCCACTCAAGCTTTAGAAGAATACACTAGCTGTGCCTGTGCTTCACAAGCAGCAATACCATTACTACACATAAGATGGCCTCTGGGCAGAGCAAGCAGGTCAGGCTCATTAGGAGATTTTGGGATTACTCAAAAACTAGGTGTCACTCACCTTGGAACTGTGGGCCTGAATGATGCGACAACCCACTGGCACTGAGGTGGCCCTGATAGTCTGGGCAGCAGGAACCTCTGGGTATCTGCCAGAGGGGCCAAGGCACTCACATTAGATCTAGCTTTTGCTATCTACATCACGTCAGCAAATACATAAACAAAAAAGAAAAGCATCCATGTCCATTGCCTTGCTGGCTTTCACCCAGTCTCCATGTGAAATCTCTCCACCTCAGAGTATGGCCCTGCAGTGCTTTCAGACCTGACCCCACAAGAGTGTTTTTATAGCTATCCAGTAGATGGCCAACAAAGCCTCCAAAGAATTCCCAAAGATCAACCTCTTTCCTCGTACCCCAGGCGTGCAGTGTGCTGCTCTACTGAAAAAACCCCAACCAAACAAAAACCAATTATTGTGGTCATCTGAGTGGGTCTCTCTGCCTTACATTGTCCCTTGCTGTCAAAGCCAGGTAGCAGAGCTGCTGAAGGGATAGCCAGGTGCCTGCATCCTGCTCCTGGTCAGGAATACACAGGGTGGAAGGCAGAAGTCCTAGATCACAGATATCAGATTCAGGGATGGAGACAACTGAACCATCTCTACAGCACAAAAAAAGCCCTTGTCTTTGCTCCAAATTCCCTATCTTTAGAGGAAAGATAAATCTAAGTCATTATCCGCAGGCATGCTGTGGCATCTAATTTCAGTAATACCTAGCTGGTGAAGCGTAGGAGCTCTAGGAGAGCAAAAAGCTGTTGCCGTGTGGGTGGGGTTGGAGCATGGCTGGTGGTGTGGAGGTCATCTGGTGCTCAGTTGCCAAATGCCTTATGCAATATGGGCTGTCCTGTACTTACTGCTCAGATCCCAAGCCTCACCTGATGCTCTAGGCTGTGGCTTTCCTGCACTTTTGCTGCAACACATTAAATCCCACATGTGTGATGCAGCTCTCCCATGGCTGCAGCACTCCAAGGGTACTGGGCTTGAAAACACGGCACATAAGCAGATGGATGGACATTTCTGGACCTGCTCAATGTTCAAAGTCTAACAGCCTTGCTTGACTCTCCCCCAGCAAGATCTGCTTCAAGCTTCTTAGCATTTTTTGCAAAAGCTCTATTTCCCATGTGCAGACCTGGCTCTCAGATAGTTTTTCAACTGTTTGTCATTCTGTTTTTCCTAAAAAAAAAGAAGATAAGACAAGCACCTTGCCCTTTGAGGAGATGAGTGGTGAAGGAGTTAGTGAAGCATCCTCAGTAGAAGGCAAATCAACTCTTTTCTTTCAAAGGTGCAGTTGTCACGGCTTCTTTTTCCACTGGAGTATGTGGTCAGCAGGTTGGTGAAGGTCAAGTCTCTCCTGTCTCTTGGGATGGTGCTAAGATAGAGATCACCTGGACAGAAAAGAAGTTTGACAAACTCTACTAAAAATGTGGAAGAAGGGGCAGGCCAACCAGGCAGAGAGATGGGAGAAATGGGCCTCTGAAGGCAGGAGCTCCTGAGGACTTGGAGACAGGGTGTCCAGTTACTTTGATTCACTTCGTGGTCCTTGCCCATGACCGTCCTCCAGCACATGTTGGAAACTCAGGCTGTCCACATGAAGGATAGGGAGAGTATGTTTTGCCTTTTATTCACCAAAATACATAGTTTTTTTTATATTTTTATATTATTGCTCAATATTTATTTGTAAAAGTAAAGAGCTTACTTCAATTTCAAATGTTATGAGAAAAAACACTCTGAAGAATTGCTTCAATATGTACTTCACCTGCTTGTTACTGCAGTCAGGCAAGAATGGTTCATGTGCAACTAGACTGCAGACCTGAAAGGCTTTTTTTCTTCATAACCAACCTTCTCTGAGATGCAATGAGCTAAGGAGACACATTACAGCCAGAAAAAACTGGAAGCAGTCATACTTAGCCATTATTTAAGCCTGTTGTGCAATACCTCACAGTAAAACCACCAGTCATAAAGCAGCAGAATTATTTACCTTCTTTCCACTGAAGAAAATCTTCCCTGGAATCACCCTGGTGTTTCTCTTTTTTTTCTGCTGGTGTTTCCCAGTGAGCCACTGCTGAACAACTTGTTCTAGAGACAGGAAACTGCATCTGAACATGGTGGTGAATGCTTGCAACCATTCTGGAGAAGGGGCACCAGGCTTTGTACAGCTGTTTCCCCAGCTGACTCAGGAAGAAATATTCTCACTCCTTACAGCCTTTTACTTTTTGGTGGTGGTAGTCATGATTCCAAGCTGTGAAGACCTTTTCCTCTGGTAGCAAAAGGCTCTCTGGAAGACCTGCCACTAAAAACTCTGAATGCTGGGCAGGAAGGTCACAGATGACCATGGTGGCCCACAGTAATGCCATACTCCTCATCTCCAGTGGTGTTGCTCCATTGATCCAGCAGTGTTTCCCTTTGCCTGTTTTCAAGGGGGAGCCAAAATACAGCAACAATGAAGATGGTTTAGTGGGATAACTACAAAGACCCAAATGAGAATAAATTGTCCAGAATCTTGCACAAGAGATGGAGACAAGGGGTAGCTGAAAATCTGGAAGTTGCCCGCATTGCCTTAGAGTTCACTGCCAGCAGCCTACATCTGTGCACCATATGAGAAAGTGAGAAAGTGTCTTTGAGAGGGGTGTAATGTTGGTCCTGTGTCAATAATGGATCTAGTCCAAGGGACTGAAGCATCTGCTCTATATTTCAGTTGTAAGGATATTCGAGAAGGTGAGTATCCACACTAAAAAGATTGCATATGAAAGAAAAGCTAAGATGTGGTCACCACCAGCCAAAATACTTGCTATGCTAGGAGGTAATTTGGACTCTCCTTCAGGTTACATGTCAACGTTGGAATCAAATGGTCACCATATGTAGGTCTGTAAAGCTCTGAAATTAGCTGTGCAGAGAGCAGCTCTGTGATGGTTACTGCTGGATTGTTAACTGCCAGTGTAGGAGAATTAAATTATTATTGGCTCCCAGCATGACTCCTATATGCTGTTAATTCATTACCTGTGGCTGAATTGCCAGCACAGTGAGGCAAGTCCCTTCCTTGTCTCAGGGAGTATCACCGAAAGAAAACTGGTTGGTCGCTGGAGCTCTAGTAGAGGGGCCCACAGCCCATTCTAGATGTGAGATTAAGTGTATGTGAGAAGTGAGGTTTGGAAAGCAACAGTTTAATCCTTGTTCTATACATTCACACTATTGACAGCAGACAATATGGACTTCTACTGTATGTGACATGGAAGGGAATGAATCTCAGCCACAGTTTTTTCCATTCTTTTCTCTTCTACAGCCTCTCACTGACCCAACACGGGGAATTTTCTTCTGCTGCTTTTACCATATATTTGCTATGCCTTCGGAGGGGTTGAGAAGCTCTTTTGTGTTGGGGTGTTCTCCCCAGCAGCACCAGCGAAAGGCAATTATGATGCTGGTGATGTTCTCTCCATCCTTGAAGAGTTAATGAATTCCATCCTCCTATTGTTGCAGTTTCCCTCGGACCTGCAGCAGGGCAGGATCCTCCACACTCTGCAAAGGGTTTGCTTCCTGGTAACAGAGCAATCCATTAGCTCTTGTAGCTGCTGTTCTTGAACTGAAAGCTTTGTGCTCTAAAGCCCAGCAGGAAGAGATAATTAGCACTAAATTGTGTATTCTGGGCAAAATCCATCCACTTCTGCCAAGATTACAGAAGGCCTCAAATACAGTGGAAATACATGTGGGGTGGATGCTTTTTGCATAAATGTGGAAGGAAGTGTGCATGATTGCACTCTTGGTCAGCGCAGCCCAGAAACAGGATCTGGGGTTGATGCTGGTCTGTGCCAGCTCCACACCCTGGGTAAGCAGCGGGTTTGGTGGTGGTGGCTCCAGCAAGGGACGAGGAGCAAGTGCCTGCAGGACATCTGTCTGCAGAAACATGCTGGGGAAATAGTCCCTATCCTGGCTGTTCCTCTTGTTCTGCTGCCTTTCTTGGCTTTCACATGTGCACCCTATTGCCAGCCCTGCTGGGTACTGCATTGCTCTTGGTCCTTCGACTAGTTGTGCCTGAGAATGCCCCAGGCTTCAGTTTGGGAGTCTCTGTTGTAGGACAGACAGAAACCCTGTTTCCTGCACAGCAGTGTCACTGGAGCATGATCTTTATCTATGTGCAGGTGCCCCTGCTATATGTGCTTTATTAAACACACTGCTCTTCCAATCCTTCTTCCTCTGCTTAGGCATCAGGAGCTGTTCAGATGCTTGTTGCCATTTTCCCCTAGGAAGTGCCACCTGAGTCCAGCTGCTGGTCCAGGAATATGTATGTAGGTCTTCTGTAGGTCTTGAGTCATACCTGCCAACCCTGGCAGGTGAACCACTGGAAGTGCCTGTATTGGAAATTACTCCAGCCCTGTGTGTCCAGGCCATGTCTCTGAGAGCTGTCTGACTGGTGCTGTGCAGTAAGATCTGTCGTGTCTCAGAGCTTGTCCCAGCCTCATTGCATGATTTGAGGACTTAACCATATGATGTCCCATACAACTGGATATGTTCAAAAGCAGATGGTTGTGATGGATGCTGGCTGCAAAACTAGATCCTGAGGGGAATCTTGAGGGACTTTGATCTGAGGAAGGTCTGGTTCCTCTAAGGGCAGATTAAAGGTCTGGAAATGCTCTAAAAGATGGTCTGAATTTGCACCACAGAAGCAGTACTGCTGTATCAAACCCTACCAAACAAAAGCAGGGATTGGAAGACATCACACTTCACCGGTTTATAATGGATAAAACATTGTCAGCTTTCCACCTGACAGCTAAGTGTTAAGTGTTCCTTATCTTCCCATTTCCACAGAGAAAATTCCCAGTCCATCAGCCTTTTGTCTTGGGCTGAATCTTGCAAAGTTTTTGGCTTTCATATGAACTTCTTTGGACCTTGTCCAGCTTGCATTTTCCTTAATGCATGATGCTGAGAACTGGACACCACACTACAGAGCAAATGTAAAGGTGCCAAATAGAGCACAATAATTCCTTCAGTGTCTTACATGAAACACACCAGCAGGTGTGTCCCAGGATGACATTTGCTTTTTCTTTTGCTGTGGGCAGACAAGGCTGTGGGTCCCTCTCTGCACAGTGCTGCCTGGTAGGCACGAGGGCCACAGGTTGGGCTTGTTTCCTGGGGACTTTTGCATTTGACATTTCCCTCTTAAGTGCTTTTTGCAGACATCTATTTGATTTCTGACAATTCCTTGGTGGTTTTCAGGATCAATTTGAATTCAAACCTTGTCTTCCTGTGGGAAATAGTATAGATGACTTGTGGACAAGATGATCATTTATCTTAGTTTGGGTACTAAAAGAGTAGCTAATCCTCATTGGGAGCATGGACTTGTGCTTGAGAGGCAGGAGAATTATTTTACTCAAAGGCTGTAACACTTCAGATAAATTACTACTGATTTCCCTTCTACATTAGATGTCATAATGATTTGGATATTTAGCAGACTATTTTCAGATCAAAAGAATATATGGGTTGGTCACTGTCTCATAAGTTGTTCCCCTTGGTCCCGGGCTACAACTAGTTATTTCAGAACTGGTTTTTATTCCATCCCTGATAAGAACTAGAGGTGATGTGGCCTGGAAACTCAGTTCTGTACTGGGCTTGCCACTCAGGTTACTGAGGCAGGATGGGAGGCACAGTAGGATCAGAATGAGTGTCCTGCACTGATCAGTCCACTTCTCCTTATGCCCAAAATGCTGAAAATGACCAAGGGTAAGATCGGCCTTGGGTGTGCAGACTCATAGGTTAGCACATCCTCCTCCTGCACATTGCTGTGAGTTAACACTGAACTTTTGGTTCACTCCATAGACTGAGATCAGCAGGCCAGGGCTGGGTAGGGTGTCGCTCCTGTTTTGATACTGTTTTGGTACTCCATGGTGCCATTAAGTAAGTGGCAAAGAACTTTCTGGCATCCAGGTGTCAAACGTATCATGATTAGATCAGAGTGTGCTGTGAGGCTTCATGTTTTCTTAGCTGATGCATGATGTTTAAATGCCAACTTTGGCTTTTAAAATAGCTTTGGGCCACTGCCTTTGCCTAGTCTGTGCCAGATTTGTGACAAAGCTTTTTGGAACATCATTTAATCCTCTCAATATGACAATGAAATGTTGACTTTTTTTTTAAAAAAGCAACCCATACACTTTTTTTTCCAACAACTTTTATACCTTTCCTGATATTAATTCTAGACTTTTTTCCTGCTAGTTTCCATGCAAGTGTATTTCAGGATGACACCAAGGAAAATGATTTAAAGTAAGAGGATGTACAAACATGAACATCCAGCAAATGCTTGCTGCTTCAATCCCAGCAGGGCTGTTTGTATAATATTCCTGCAAAGTTAGGCATTGGGTTATTACAGAACTAGGCTTTTTTCTCTTAAAAACAATAAAAAAATTATGTTATAGGAGACTTTGTTTGGAAAAGTACTAAGAAAGGAACAAAGAAATTTGATGGCAGACGTATCAGGTGCTGGAAGCCTGGGGAGTGGTGTTAGTTCAAAGAACCTGAGTGGTATGAAATAGATGGTCTTTCAGCAGTGTAAGAGCCAACATAGCTCTTCAGAGCTATTACTGTGGCAACATTGTCATTGACTTGAAAGGTCCTGAGTGGACTTGCAAAGGGTTATCAGGGCTTTCTGTGGAGTGTCAGCTAGGGGACTACTGTTAAATTTGTAAGGACTAGAAGTTTCATGTCCCTTTGAAAGTAAGATCCCACGTGCATCTGTCCTTTTCATTAAATAGATCTCTTTCTTGTCAGTGGTTGTTTATGGTTCTGGGTGGCTCTGGATGCCTGAGAAACAAAAATGTGCTAAAGTTTTATAAAGATTATTTTTTTCTTTATTCCTATACCTGTATTCAACTTCCCTTCCCCCTTTATTTCCTAAAATAATTCCTGTGGGATTAACAGCACCCACGTGTTGGATTTGCAGCAGCTGCTCTCAGATGGACTGTGCATTCCACAACATAAGCAATTCTGCTGCAGAAAGAAAAGATGAGAAAAGTGGCTTAACTGGGTCCTTCATGGCTTCTAGAAACTCTCAGTCTTTGGACAATAATCCACAAATTAAGCAGATGCTGTTGGTATGACAAGCAAGTAAGACCTTCCTTCAGTGTCAAGATTTATTATCATTTGTATGACAAATCCTCATGAATTAATGTGTGAATAAGGAAGGTAGCAGGTCACTTTAACACTCCCTCTGTGTCCTGATTTCTCAGTGAGAAACAAAGATACTGCTGTTTGCCTGGATCCCTGGGACATGTCATTGTATTAGCTGAGCTCTCCCCCTGAGGGAGCCCATGTGGGAAGGGCAAGTGATGGTGTTGGCAGCAGTAGCTTTTTGTGCAGTCAACATATAAACAAGTCTTTCCTCAAAACCCAGAACAATCTGCAGAGATCCACCATCACATACACCACTGTGATGGTAAGAGAAGGAAAACCAGCAGCTTGGGTGCAGCAGCCTTCCCCCAGCACTCAGCTGCCAGCTCCCCGGGCCAGCACAGAGAAGGGTGATGACATTTACAGCCTAACTGCATGGGATAGATTCAAGGCTATTGAATTGCAGGCTTGGTTGTGGGTCTTCTGCTCACAGTCCTCTGGAACCAGCAGGCAAAGGCTGTGCATTGAGCCCCAGGTTTGCCACACTCAAACTGCCTGATGCTGCACACCATGGCTGGTCCCACCACGGCTCTCTCGGTGAGCCCTCAAAACACACTGTCCATCCTTCATGGTGACGGTTTCTTACAGGGCTGCAGCCTCGTACCCACATCTTAAAGAGCCTAGGTACAGTGTAACCATAGATTGGTTTGTGTTTTTCCTAGTACATCATGTTCTGTCCCTTTTTATTGCTCTGTGGCTGATGCTACTTGAGCAGTAAAAGTGTCCCTCTTACCTCCCTGTACCTGAGCTAAGAGGCACAGCTCTGGCTCCTGGGCTCTGGCTGGGAAATCCCCACCTCTGTCCCTCTCACCCTTCTCCCTCTCATCGGCTACTTCCAGCCATGATGGGATTTGGAGCTCTTGGAAGGAGTGGTGCTTTGTTTCATCCTCATCACCTTTTCTGCCTGGAAATTAAAAAAGAAGGAAAAAGTTAATGTTTTCAGTAAACTTGTGAAAATGTTTTGAACCCCCAGAGTTAAGCTGTGTTTCACAATTAATTATATTTCTCTACAAAGAGATACAAGAGGTCAAAAGACATGGTGAAGTAATACATTAGGAGAAGCTGACAGGAGAAGAGTAAGTTTGGGCGTAAGTGAAAAATTTTGTGCTTTGCTGGCCCTTGGTATGAAGCCAATAACAACAGAGCAGGAGCTGTCTTGAAATGACTATGGAGAGCAGGTGTGCTGCAGACAGTATTGGAACTACTCAAAACTAGACGCAGTGCATTTCTGTTCAGTGTCTTTAAATAATAATAATTATTATGTTAAGGCAATCCCTTGGTAAAGATTTGCCCTTTGTGAGATGCAAAATGCTGTTTTATTAGCAATCACTTTACATCCCTGCCAAGAGTCATATGGGACCCCCTCCACACCACAGGGAAACAAAGAAGTGTCTTTTGTTTTAATGCAGGTTTTGGGTTCTACAGTATGCACTCTGTTGAAGAGTCAGGAGCACAAAGCTGTCTGAATTAAGAGATTTTCCTCCCTCCAGAGAGCCACTCAGGCATCTGCTGCCTACCAGCCCTTCTGACAGCAGCTCTTTCTGTTCCCCATTTCACGCACTGTTTCTCTGTAGCAAGTTGAGAAGCAGAACTACATTCCCAGAACCAGGAGTCATGTCCACCATTTCCAGGGGGGCAAGTATTCCTGTTACTATCCCAAATCTATCCAAGAAAATCATTTCATTGTGCTCAAAACCTTTTCATTCTCCACCCAGTCCTTTTCAGTAAGTAGAAGTCCTGTGTACAGATCCTGAGGGCAGATGAGCTCCTGAAGTCCTCTTGGAGTGAACAGGAGTTGGTTGTGAGGGCTGACGATACCTCAGGATTTGGCTGTGTGGGCTTAACCAGCCCCCCACTGACATGATTTTTATTTTCCCCTAGTGCCTATTATTTTAGACCCTGTACTTGCTGCAGCATGTGTTTCTCCTCCAGATTCATGGCATGTAAAACTGCTTTGATTCCTGATACAACCTCAGCTGGTTTCTCACCGCCACACTGGTGAAAGATGAATTAGAAATGGTTTCTGTGCTGCAGGCACAGCAGAGCGCACTCACCCCCAACTCACTTTGTACAGGGAAGAGGAGTAAGATGAAAGACAGCACTAGAAACCACAGGGACAAGGGAAAGCTTTCCACTCAGATTAGGCTTCAATGGTTTTTTTCAATTGTCAAACCAAAACCATAAAATTCATGTACTGTTAACAATGAGATTTGTACTGTATTTATACCAGAGACTGTAACACTACACGAGAGGTAAGCTTTCTCCCTAAGTATATAACCTCATTGCTGAGCAGAGGCAGGAAAAAATTTGCCTTATTTCATTCAAGTGAAGCTTAGACATTCCTCTGAAACTTCCAACACCAAGTGTTGTTGGAGAAGAGCTCCTGGGCTGGGTTGTTCTGAATGATGTGGCAAACCATTATTTCTGAGGAAGAAAAGGGCTCAAAAAGGTTATATAGGACCAAGTGACTGAAGGGAAAAGATGGATTGATTTATCTTGATGTCAGGATGGTTAGTGTTATGGGTGTTTGATAAAGTCTCTTGATATAGCAATTTTTTTCCTAAAATCAGATTATTAAATAAGTATGCTGCTAATTGCATGACAGTATTGTCTTAGTCACAACAAGATCCTCTGTAACTTTTTCTAAGTGATCTTCTGGATGAGATTGCAAATATGCAGAGGAAAACACTCAGAGTAACTTGATTTCATGTCGCCTTTGTTTTCTTTTGGCTGGAAAGAGAAACATGATGATACAGACTTATGAAAACACATAATTTTTGCCAAGAAATGAACTGGAATGGTCTGCTATTTTGTTGGTAAGAGAGATGGCATAGCAGGAGAGATGTGGTCAGTGTCAGAAATCAAAAGGCAAGAGGGAATCTTACATGTGATAAATAACAAGCCCAGGGAGACATATTGGAAGAATAATTTCATTAAACCCAGCCGAGTCCAAGTGTGTGTCACTGCTGAGGGCAGGGCAGGACGCAGGTGGGGTGCTTTGGTTTCCCAGGCAATAGATTCATCTGTTACAACATCACTGGAATCTGCCAAGACCAGAGCATTGTTGGAACTTAAAAGGCACAAGCTTCCCCAGTTCATCTCATCTAATATGCCTTTGAGCACAAGATGCAAGAGGGAGGGGAAAAATATGGGAGGAGTCCTTTGAGAGGCAGGTGAGAGGCAGACAGAAGAGCATGAGCTGGAGATAGCAGAAAGGGTTTCTGAAAAGGTGACAAAAATTCCGGAGAAAATAAAATCACTTTGGATCAAGAAGAAAACTGAGCTACTACCTCTCAGGATGAACTAGAAAGTCAAAGCAGGGCATGTGAATACACAAAATTTATGATGGAGAGAGGGACAGTGGGGGAAAAGGAATGGAAAACCAGGCAAAAGGAAGAACAGGTGGAGACTGAGTATAAGCTTCTCCCCTCTGTTTCTTGGCAGTAACTTGCCACCATGGTGGGTGGCTGGTCTGAGCTAAATAGCAACAGCAGGATGTAAACGTGTGTATCAGGTGATGCTGGGAAGTGCAGAGGACAGTCAGAGCACAGTGTGACTGTCAGTGAGAGGGGATGGTGCAGCTGATGCTGCTACTGTCAAACCATACACAGTCCACAGAGGATGTCAGTGGGGAATGGATGGTGGGTGGCAGGGTGGTCGTGAAGAATACAAGAAAACAGAGGCAAATTGCACAGCTGGAGAGGGTGGGAGAGAGAGGCAGTCAGGAGAGAAAGCCATTTCTGCTCAGGCAGTTGTCCATGGGAAAAGCAATAGAGTCGTCATAGGTTCAAGCTAAGAAGATTCTTTCCTTCTGTTGATAGAGGCAGAATACCCAAATCTCCACTTCACTTGGGTTTTCTTGAGTCTAATGTTGCTTCCAGGCAGCAGGAGGTTTCTCTGAAGCAAATACAGATACAGATGGGTGGTGGTGGAACTGGACTTCAGTCCAGGAGGTCATGGGGACACACAGAAGGGAAGACCTAGCAGAAGCTGGGCAGAGCTGATGGAGAGGGAACATAGCAGTCCATATGCAGAAAGAGCCATTTCCCCAGGGCCTCAGGTATTTGGGGAGGAGATGGAGGGAAAGGGGGGAAAGACTGTGGGGAAAACACCTCTGGCAGGACACAGACCTATCAGAGGAGATAAAAAAGAAAATACAAACCTTGTGAAGGAAATCTGGGGGAAAAAAGAAACTGCTCCTGGGCCAGGAGCAGGCAGAGATCAGCAGCAAGAAGGGACTGGGAAGAGGGGCAGGACTGGGAGGTCTTTAATCAAGGGCTTTAAGCTGAGGATTGGGGCCAAAGAGGCTGTGCGGTTTGATCAGGTGTAGTGCTCTGGTTGTCTGCTTGTGCTATGGGCTCACTGGTTGGGGCAGGGAAAGAGTGCCTGCAGCCAGCATTGTGGCACAGGACTGTCATTGTTTGTTACCCTATTAATACTTTCACAAAGTACCTGCGGGATTGGAGCAGCACCTGCTTCTTCCAGGGCTGCTTACTGAACACCAAAGGGGAGCGCCTTTAATCCCGCTCCATTTTGTCATCAGCCACAACACCTGCAATGTCAGAACATCCTTAAATAGGTGTTCTGGTAATATTAACAGTGGCAGATTATCCTTAAATAGGTGCTTTGTGTAGAGCAACCTTTTTTCTTAGCAGTTTGTGCAGTGCAGATTGGTGAAAACAGTTTCATTTCTGCTTTCTGCTTCTTGTAGGTTTAAGCACTTTAGACTCTGGCCTCTGGCAGCTTGTGTAGGAAGAGCACAAGAGCTCTCAGATGTCTGTGGACAACAATTTTATGGAATGAAATTATGCCTCTTTTCTATGACACTGCCCCATGATTTAAAAGTAAAATTCTCTTTAAGTGTTTACACTCATCACAAGTAGTAACCTAACAGCAGACATAGCCTTAAATTTTCAATTAAATCTCTTTTCCAATGAAAAATAGCCTGCAATTTTCAGGGCTAAATTAAAACTTTGTTAAAGTTTTACAGTTCTGCATAGTTTGAAGGTTGCTGGGCAAATACCCCAGGCACATCCCTGCACCTTCTATCCATCACAGTCACTTGTCTGAGCAACGGGAGGCAGAGCTAGGGAGGATGGTGTGTTGGGAGAGTTGCTGAGAAACGCACTGCAAAAACAAAAGTAGTCGGAGAGGAGCCAGAGAGGACAGAGCAGCTCCCTCAGGCAGGGCCAAGCAATTCTTTTTGCTGGAGAACCAGGAAATGTTTCAGCTTCTGCAATAGGACTTCCTTGGAGTGTTTTTAGCCCAGTCCCCTTGCTGGTTCTTCTTTCACAGCCACTGCTCTGCTTCATGGCTGTGCTTCTTCTGTGCAGTCCAGGGCAGTGTCTGCTGGCCGTGTCAAGCTGTGGTGGTACTGCACCCCCACCTCCAAGATAGGGAGTGGAAGAACCTGGACCTCAAAGCTGAGCCAGAAATAGGGAAGCCAGTTATCTGAATCACAGCGTCCCAGTTTAGCCTCTCCCGATCACATGCCGTCTGCTCCCTGACAGCCTTGCACTAACGTTACAGACATCAGCAGAGCCCTGCTCGGAGGCTGTGCCTTCCAGTCAGAAGTGGAGTCATGAGCTGGAAAAAAAGCAAATACGAGCTAAAATTGCAACATCTTGAGGCAAAGAGAAAGAAAAAAAAAAACCCAACACCTGAAGGGGAGGGATGGCTCTAATGCTCTGCTTCATCTTACATAAAAGCTTTTTCTCAGCTGCCCTAATTTAAAAGTGTGGGTGAGGGTTTAGTCATGTTAAAACTGGCATCTCTGAGGCTCCTGTTGTTTGTCACGCTGCTGAAATGAGGTAAAATGATAATGGGAAGGAGACACTGGTAATGATTGGAGTCCAGATATTCAGAGTAGAAAAAAGATTGCTGAGAGAAACAGCATAAGCCCAGACAACAACTGTAACTGCTATATCAAACTGAATGTTTGCAGTATATTTCATTCAAGGTAGATATGTTCTGCAGCACTGTTTCCAGAGAACTGCCTCTTTCCTTCCAGGATGACTGCATTTTGGTCAGCATCCTCTAAGTTCAGTGGTGGTGCCAGACAGGTCAAGGCACTGACTCCAGTCTGACAGTGAAGCTGAGGCCAGACGCCAAGGATCTGCTGTCTTCCAGCTCTCAGGAGCAGCACCATGGCAGCCTGACCCCGCTGTGCTCCCCAGCATTCTGGTCCCTTGGGACTCACCTTGCACGTGTCCTGGCCATGGGTCATAGCTCCAGGATTCCCACTGGGAAACTCTGGTGCAGAGATGGGGGCAGACACCATGTGCTTGTGAAACCATCAGTGACCAGGATGAAACACATCAGTCAGTTCACAGTGAGTCTTGCCAGTGATGGTCAGACACCAGAGGCACAACTCACTCCCAGCTGGGCTTTGTCTGTTCCTCGTTCCCCACACAATGGTGAAGGTGGTGCACAGCTACCCACAGTGTTTGCTCCTCTGCACTGGCTCTTTCTGATAAAGGAACAGCAAGCAGAACCTCCAGTGGGCTGCCCTCCCGGGGTTAAGAAAACTCAAAAACCCAAAAGGGAAGTGAAACCACCCTTTCTAGAACATGGAAATGCTGAGGAGGTGTTTCATGCTCCAGCAGCCAGAGAGGTTCAAAGGGCAGCAGAAATCCCCTGATGTGTCAGCTAACAGCAGCAGTAGGTGAGGGAGAAGGGGCAGCACTGCAGACATCAGAAGGAAGCAGCTGGCAGGCAGCTGAGCCAG
This sequence comes from Campylorhamphus procurvoides, assembly GCA_013396655.1. NCBI lineage: Eukaryota > Metazoa > Chordata > Aves > Passeriformes > Dendrocolaptidae > Campylorhamphus > Campylorhamphus procurvoides. The sequence goes on along the minus strand of WBMV01000470.1, from coordinate 1,355,646 downwards.
AGACAAGGAGCCACTTAGTCCCTGCTGGCACCAAGGAAGGGAACAAGGGATAGGAAGGGTATCCAAGACATGGAGAAAAGCACAGTGAGACACGACAGTGACCCACAGCCACTCTCAAACACCCAGAGACAAATGGAGTGGGATGTGTAAGAACTGCACCATAACTACCCTGAGAGAAGTGAGGATCAGGCCTCCCTCAGGAATCCCTGAACCAATTTTTTTAATTTCTACTGTAATTCTGCAATTCCCTTGTTCTGCTTGTAATCTCCCCACAAAAAGGGATTTTTAGCAATGCAACGGGATATGTCCAGAAGAGAAAATTTTCAACATAGGTCTTTTAATCAGTTTCCTGAAAAATGTATGTTATATACAGTGTAGCATTTAGTAGTGAAGTGGCACCTAAAACATAGAGCTTAACAAAGGTTTTTGTTGCAGTGACCAAATTACAATGACTGCAAGGGCATGAGCCTGAGATCCTAAGGCAAAACAACATGCAATATATCTTTTTTCTTTTCTTTTTTTTTTTTAAAGCAAAGGTAACGAAGGCAAAGAAAGGGGCCTCTGAAAAGAATACTTTTTGCATTAAGAGATTATAAGTAATAACAACCAGCTGGAGAATGAAAGATCTCAAATTTATGTAGAGATTGTCAAGCTACTCAGACACAGCATGCCAAGAAGATAAACCTCTCTCTTCCAGGTCAAGTTACTGCCAGGTAAATTATGTCTAAGCCATATTTGTAAGAAGCAATACTGACCTCACATGGCTTTCTAAATTATTCCAGCAGATTGTGATCCCAGATCTTGTTATTACCTTGATGGAATAATCTAAATTCAAATCAGGCAATCACATCTGAATGCCAGGGCACTCCTGTTCTCCTAGAAATGAAACTTCATTACATGATGGGTAAGTTGGTGACATGGGGTGGGAGACAGGAAATACTGTTCAGCCCTTGAAGGGTCCTGACAGGCCATGGACAGGTGCTGATCCAGGGATCTAATAATTATTTTACATCCCATACTTTCAGTACCAGTGATCCCCTTGCAGCCAACTTGGGACAGGGAAGGAGTGATACCTGAGTTTTGGTGGTTCCCTGCTGGCAAAATTTTTGGGAAGGAGTGTTTATTTAAAAGAAAATTATTATTTTCACAGCCCTTTTGATGTAACAGACAGGCTATTTCATAACCAAGACATCAGTAACTGCTCAGTTTAGGCACCAAATATGGGAGCTCAAAGGAAAACTCCCTCTCTGTCTTCCATGGCCCTATTGCAAAGCCCTTATAGGGCTTGGGACAGGATCCTTGTAAGTGGGAAGCAGCACTCTCCCACAGAAAAGTCAGTAGCATTCTTCTATAGAAAATACAAGGCAAAATTTCCTACCAATGCCGTATAGCAGTGCAACAGCACTGGGGGCTACAGCTTGCTGGGCATCTAAGGCCAAAATGCAGCAAGGCAGTTTTCTCTACCTGTGTCCCCAGACTGAGAAAGGAGTATTTTAACATCGGCAAAGTAGACAGCTCTCCAGTATAATCAGGAGCTCACAGTCAGAGCAAGTTATTCTGACCAACTGCAGTGATGGTGATGATGTGGACAGTACTTGAACTTCCAGACAGGAAGCTCATGAACACAGAGGGCTTCAGCTCTGCACCAGTGTGATTACAGCCATCTCCTGGTTGGCACTAAACCTTGCTCCAGCTTCACTTTGGTCCTGGAGCTCCAGATTCAGAGTGTGTTTGTACATGGGACACTGCCAAATCAGCCCATGTCACATGTCCAACACAAGCTCCAGGCAGTCTGCAGCAAAGTGGGGGATAAAAACCTCAGACAGAGTTTGTAGATGCTCAGGTCTGTCACAGCCCTTTGGCAGAGTCTGAACACACACTGGAGCCACAAATCCATTCTGACCAGGGTGCCTGTCTGTGAAACTGCCTGCCAAAATAGCTGCTCAAATTGTAGTACGTGTGCACAGGGTTTAGTTTATGAGAGACCTGTGCGTGACTGCCTGTGGAAGAAGGGGAGAGGGCCTGAGGTTACCCTTTATTCAGAAACGAAGATGCTGAAGAAAGTCAGCCCTCCATGTGCAGCTTTCCACCACCTCTGAAAAGCATTCCTGAAAGCTGACACTGCCAGTAATTTTTTGTTTTGTTCCAAGGTGCTCATACTTCAGATGGCGACATCTTGACATTCACATCCATTATGTGAACGGATTGCGGAAATAACTCAGCTCTTACTCTGTCTGTGATATTAATCCCCAGCTGCTGGCTGCAGCACAGAGCCTGTCTCGGACAGCAGGCACCCCGAGCAGTCCAGCGGCTCCCCGGCCCCTGCTGCGCTTGGCCACGAGGAAGCCAGGGGAGCATTTCCAAAATCCAGCTTTCCCTGCTTTAAAATCTGAATCCAAGTTGGCACATTAGAGCTTTCCTCCTTGCTGTGCAGCCACAGGTGCTTGGGGTGAAATATAAGGCCTTTAACGTGAGCATTGTGATAATATAATATCACATCATGGGAACCAGGCGGGCTTCATTAAAATTGTACAAATGAGAAGGGACCCAGCAAATTAAGATCCACAGCTCTTGTTCACATGGTAAAACATTGTTAGCTTTGAGGTGGGAGACGCTGTTACCTTTTACACCCTGTTGACTTTTAGTGCTGGTGTTTCTAATACACACGCTGCAGGCTGGTTTGGAAAATGCAAACTGTGGTAATTGCTCCAAAGCTCAGTTCATCATTCCTTGGAACAGATGTCAGTGTGGAAGGAACCTGCGGAAGGAGAAGGAGGAGTGAGGGAAAGGGATGAGGAGAGGAGCAGAAAATCAGAGTAATTTTGCATGAATGAAATGGGTTACCCATCTGGACACAGAAAGAGGACTGGCAGTACACAGGGCTCTGCCACAATGCCTGGTATTCACTTTTACCAGCGGGCACTTGTACAATCAACAGTATTTAGGAGAAAACACATCAAATGAGGGATACATCAAAGGCTGAAAAACAAATGCTCCCTTTGCTTAAGCATTCTCACAGCTTAAACCTTGCCTGGTTGCAAAAAGCAAAGGTGATGCATTTTCTGTCTTACTGTCTTTCTTTGGGGATGCAAGGAAAAAAGAAGGGAGGAAGAACTGAAGTAGAAAAACAAAACAGAACCAAAAAAAAGCCTCCATGGAGCCGTATGTGTGAATGCTGCCGAAGAGAGCAAAGACGCGCTGACAAAACAAGCCAGGAATGCTGAGGCCCGAGTTCTGAAACACATACGGTTTATGTTGTTCTTACCACAAACCAAAAATATGTTCCCATTTGAAATGGTTGAATCCACAGCTGTTTTAAAATCCCTTGGTACTTCTGAGACAAATGATCCAAGTCAGACTGTGCTAACAGGGTCAGTTTTAGAGCCAAGCGAGAGCTGTGACTGATGCAGAATCACTGCAGCTCCATCCCTTTCCACATCAATCATAGCTCAATGAAAATCCTGTGGGGCTGTCAGGCTCTCTTACAATATTGTTTACATTAGAAGATGATGTAAAGCTCCTCCAGCAAAACTGCGCTGCTGGATTATGATCTTCAGTAACAGCAAAAGAGCTTAAGTTGCAGCTGCAGGACAGCACAGGGAGATGCAGGCACCTACCCCCAAATTTACATCTACAAAAGCGGTCATTAATGTTTCATAAAATATACCCATTGATGCATCTCTGCAGGCAAATTCTCTCCCTTTAAACTGATTATTATAAAGCACCTTGGGGTGAGTCTACATTCTAGGTGCTATAAAGTAACCACCTTGTATTGCCATAAAAGCCGAAACGGCTTTAATCCATTTCCTCACAATAGTAGTTTTAATTCACTCTGAGAGGGCTGGCTGTCAAGAAAATAGTATTTTTCTCAGATTCACACCTGAGGTCAAAACCTTGCCCTCTATGCCAGAGCTAATAAATCACAATTCTTTTTTCCTGCTCCTTTTGAACAGCGAGGACAGTCTCTTGCAGAAAGACAAAAAAAGGGTTTTTGCAGAAGCAGGCGAGGCATTGTGGGGGAGGGACGTGGAAAAAGTCCCAGCAGCATCCCATAATCACGTACAGGGGAGGGCAGACTTGCAGCTGTGCTGGGCCTTGAAAAGAAAGACTTGGCACCTGTTTACTCTTGACTGAAAGGTCTCAAGTTATGGCTCTAATACAGCCCATTAAGTATTTGCATATTAAACATACAAAAAATAAAACCTTTTTGAAGTGACAGGGAGTGAATAGCACTGCAGCCTCTCCCACTCTCCACAAGTTTCTCTAATTGGTCCCTCTCATCCTGACACTTGATTGCTCTGAAGACAGGGTGGGTTTTAAGGCAGAAATTCCCCAGGCATTCCAGCGGTGCAGAGCAGCCGCTGCTCACAGACGAAGCCCATCACAGGAACCTGGAAGCTGGCAGCCTTTTCCTCAGGCAGCGAGAGGAAACTGGAGTCTCACGCAGTGTCAACAGGAGCAATTGCAGCAGATCCTGAGTTCTCCTCAGCCCAGCTTTCCCATTAACACCCCTTCCCTAAACCAAGGAGAAGCCTGAAATCCAGAAATATTTCCTTTTACCTACACATTCTGCCTGACTCACCTGAGCCCCTGTGAAAAGTCCTTCAAAGCACCAAAGCTCCTGCTGTAACTAGAGCCAGAAAAAGACATCCTCTGGGCTGCTCAGTGAGATGCCAAGGCTCCCGCAGAGCCTGCTGCAATCGGCCACCCAACAGCTCTTCCTGCTTGGCAGATCATGCTTGTTTATGACCACCCTGCCCACCAGCAAAGTGTCCTGTACCAGTGGCAGCAGATGGAATCAGGTCTTGCTGCACTTCCCAGCTCAGTGTCTGAGCACTTGGACAACCCGTGCAGTGCCAGAGAGCAGCCATGGGGCTGAGAGCACTGGCAGCAATGGAAGCATTCGTACTGGAGGCTGCTCCATCCCCTGGCTGGTACTGCTGGGATGAATGCTTTGCTTCATGGCACCACAGTGTCCCAGTGCTGGGGACAACAGGAAATGTGGTTGATCACACAAACCATTTTGCCATGCACATTTGACAGACTCAAAGTCAAACCTTGCATGTGGTTTTAGAGGTAGTTGATGTCTGGTTTGATAGTCTGTTGACATGGTCTGTTTTCAGTTGTGGTTTCACGCACTGGCCTCACAAGTGCTCCTGCCATACAGAGCACTTTTCATTTGGGAAGAGTGGCAGCAGGGCCCGCTCACCTCACAAGCTGATTCTGGACAAGCAGCAGGAGAACATTTAAGAAATGGAACCTCTGCCTGGGGTGTGAGCACTTGTTTGTGGCTTTTCAGTTCTCCAGCCTGCATGTGAACTGCAACCCTGGACCTGCAGGGCTCAGGAGAAGAGATTACCATCTCCTGGTGTCCCACTCATGCCTGGCACTGTTGCCAGAGGTCCCAGGATGGCCTGGATGCATAACAGCAGCAGCTCACCCTTTCAGAGACAACCCTGCAGCAACAAGTCCTGGGCTCTGCACCCCTGGGCTCTCTGATGCAGCCATGTGACTACCAAGGGTGTGACTTGGCTGGCCTGCAGCCTGGGGAACAGAGCCAGGTGCAGGAGAAAGCTCCTTTTGGTATCCTGTCTCTTTGTAATAAATGCTGCTGTGTTGCTTTGTAGCATCAGAGAAAGATGCCTCATGCTGGGAAAGGATGCCTGACTGCTGCCCAGTCCCTAGGAGCGTTCCTTCCACTGCCACACACTGGAAATGCTCCGCTCCTGGCACAAAGAAGCTTTATTCCTACGGCAGAGACTTTTATTGTGCCAAAGGAACTTGTTCGATACAACAGCCCCCTTTGTGCAGCTGCTTCACCCAGGAGCCATATGCAGCCCCAAGGCAAGGCTTGAATGCTGCAGAGGGCATTACATGATCCCTCTGCACAGAGATACATTCAGCTCAAACAGTGTTATTTTTGTCTTACTTTTTGGTGACTGCTGCGGGAGACTCAGATGAAGACAATGGCAGGGAAAGTGTGTATGAGCCCTGCAGACACTTTATGTCTTTTCACTTACAAACATGTAGAGAGATTAAAAAAAAATCGCTGAGTTCCTGATGTGCCTAATTGCCCAGCAGCAGCAGAAAGTGAGTTGGCAGTGTCTGCGTCAGCCCGCACCGGCTGGTTCCTCGCCTCACCATATGTCTGCTCAGACACTCACGACTCCCCTGAACAAGCCACATGGCAGCTTGGGCACTCCATAAGGGCTGTGCATGCTGTTCTAGAGGAGTAATCAAAAATAATTCCAAATGTTCACTGTCCTTGCCGGAAACTAAAACTGGGCTTTTATGATGCTTTTCTATTCCATACTTCATTATAAGCGTTACAGATGTTGGGACTGTAACCCTATCCTCTTAACAGTCACAAATGTCAACAAACGTTTTAATTGCAATGACCAGCTAGGATGGCATTTCCTATTGCTCTTTACTGACTGGATTATTTTTCAGTCACAAAACATCTGCAATCACATGTTAGCTTGTAAGCAATGCCCTCTCTGTCAGGTGTTATTGCTAAATGACCCTGAGCTAGAACGGTCACAGGCTCTCAGAGGTCTAGAAGGTTCAGCTAGTGCTGTCACTCAGCTACAGGGTGAGTTTCTGCAGCAGCGCAGCCTGCAGATCCCTCTCGTCCATCTGGCTCCTGCCCTCACCACACCAGCAGAAGACAACACTGCTGGATGTTACAACAGTTGCCCTCTTCAGCAAATCAACATTTTTCAGAGTGACATTCAACAGTACTCTGAGCTCCTATTTCATTGCACAAAGTACCTCTTTACCAGGATATATGCATTTCAATGATCGACACAATGGTCTCAGCTTCTTGGTTCTTGCTGATGGGTAGAGGACAATGCCTGCAAAATCTTTTGTCATTAGCATATCATTGTCATCAGCATATCACTGTTAGATGCTGTAGTGTGAGGCAGGGTGTTTTGGTCTGGCACAGTCCTAACAGTGACAAGCGTTAGTAAATACCTTGACATGAGTATTGTATCCATCTCTCTCTCTCGGTATTTAGCTTCCTAGCAGCAAAAAGTTGACAAATACCTTTCTCTAAATCTTCTGTCCAGTTAGAGACTCAATCAGGCAGAAATCTTGATTCCTTTCTTAGGGCAATGAAACAAAAAGAAACTTTACCAGAAAACAAGACCACAGGTAGAGACTCAGGCATTTCTTACCTACTGGAGGCTCAACATTTTTCTTCTCAGACAGTTTTATACCCCATGATGGTCAGATATGTGAGCTACCCTTTTGAATTATCTTCAGTGGGCAAGCATTCCCTAGAGGCAGGGCAAGAGCTCTACCAGCTCTAAAAGCGCTGGGAAGAGCTTGATCTGGCAGTGAAGCCGCTCAGCCCAGGGCTTGCTGGAGGTAGAGGGGGTGTGCAGAGCATTGCTGGGCTCCCGAGCCACACTCCTCTTCTCTAGCAGCTGTGTGCAGAAACGCAGATGGAAATGTTTTCCACACAGGCACTTTGCAAACCCTCACCCAGGGGCAGGCAGCTCAAATCCTCAAACAGCTACCAGCTGAGGAAAAGTGAGCAGCGTGGCTGTTCGCAGAGCTTTGGGTCCACCACTACCGCTGCGCCTGGCGTCTCAGCCTCCCTCCCACCTCTAATCCCCTCACAGCTATCTGCCTTAGTGCAAGGGTAGCCTTGGCTGGGCTGCTTTTTTTTTTTTTTTAATCTTTTCAGGCTGCCAAAACCCAAGCTGTCAAATACAAGTTAACAGACCGAAAACACAGATGTCCATTCTTGACTGAGTTTTCCATACAGACTGGACGTGCTCAGTGCAGCTTTTAAGGTCAAAGCACTGGTCCTTTTACCATGCCTGCCTTCCTCAGCAGTCAGCCACTCATTGCCAGTGGCATTCACCACAGCCATCTTCTGTGAGCATCCCTTTTCACACACACTGGTTTCACTGAGCCCTGGCATATGACATATGTGCCTACAGTTTATTAGGGATAAAAGCAAGGACTTCATAACATATATACTTTGTATAATATAGTGCAGTGGGGATCAAAGATTTCTCAGCTGAAGTGCTTGCGATATGCCTGAGGCAGGGGAATTCAAAATGTGAAGGAAGTATGTCTAAATGCTCTTTTCACTCACCTGGAAACAGAGATGCTCTGCTTGCTCACAAACCTGAAGAGGCTTGACCTGCATATATGCATGCAAAGATACAGTGAACTTGTATTATTTGCATGCTGTCCATGAAGAATGCAGAATTGAGGGTCTCTAAGGTTTGCTAAGAGCCTCTATTATTTACCACCCAAGCCTGGGCACTGAGTATCCTCTTCATCAATATGCCTGAGATTTTCTCCAGAAGGTAATATACCTGGGCTGAGATCACCACCCAGCTTCCATGTCACTGAAAGCTCAGTTTTAGTCCTGACACTGCCAATAAAACCACAACCTTAAGGAGCAGATCAGACCTATCATTGTACCAGTGTGGGAGAAACCTGTTAATTTTGCTAGTCTGCTCTCCACCTTCCCTGGTGGGTCACCTGTTTCATTCACTGGCCACAAATTCTCTTCTGGACAGTAAAGTCTTTGAGGGCAAGGGATGTCAGAACTGAGATAGGCTTGTGATGGGCCACCACAGAGGATCCTGGGCAGGGTGGTCTGATGAAACCTTAATACAGGATAAACTGCAATGATAAAAGCATAACCTAGTTGTTGGAATCAAACAATTTCTGCCAAGGCCACCCAAGTTGGTGACTTCAGGAGCTATTGAGCTGTAAGTGAAAGGCAGGTTTTGTGAGTCAAACTGCCAGGGTGAAATCTGGTTGATATCTGAAACACTCGCACACCAAAATTACCTCTGAGAAGCCACAGCTCATTTTCAACGGTGTCAGGTAAACTCAGAACTGCATAAATATTAAAGTAAGGTCCCTCCTAATGAAATGATCAAGAAAGTGCAGCAAAAATCAAGTGAATACAATAATTCTCTGCAATACTGTTTTAAGTTATTTTGTCCTCTGTTTCTCCAATCCCATCTACTTTAAGATGAGGTAGCAAGTCTGAGTTAAGTATATGGGATGCATTTCCAGACAGGTGTTTTTTTTTTTTTTTTTTTTTTTTTTTGGCTTTTGTCTGGAGCATAAAGAATGGGCCACTGCCAAAGGCAGGGTACCAGGCTTGACAGACCAGTGGTCTGATCAAGTCTGGCATATCCTTTGTTCCTCTGTTCCAATTTAATGCCTGCTGGGAGTGAATTTCAGTCATGTGGGGATGTTTTTGCCAATGAATATTTACCAACATCCTGACTCCCCTGGGAATACAGTTAAAAAACTAACTCCCAGGGAAGTGAACACATGCTAGAATAAACACTTAGAGATTAGGACAATTAGGACTAAACCAATGCAAAGGCACATACTTCATATGTCATTGTTACTAGACCTGGATTTTCAAGCCAATTAGAAAGATGTGCATCATGTTTAAAGATTATATTATTTTAATGACCCACAGCATCCTTACAGTCCAGGAGTCAAATAAACAGGTGCTAATCTGGTTTCCTGAACTGCAGAAAAATTAACTCAATAAAAACACAGGGTATGTGCAGTTATCTCCAAAAATTCTAATCTCCGAATAGTTCCAGGATTGCCTCCATCATATTGAGTCCATATGTATGTCTGTGCATGTCATCTTTATCAACAGCTTTCCCAGTTATGGTTGGAGGACCATTAGGTTCTTATCTATGGGAACTGGCTGATGATGCAGCATTTGTTCTACCACTCTTCTAGCTGCTAAACTCCATTAAAACAGGCAAGAAATCATTAATGCTCTTCCCTAGTGTCACATATAAGAGCAAGTAATTGCAGCAGCTATGGGAATGGCATGTCAGTAGCTGAAGGAGATGAGGTGGGTTCTGTTACCATATGAGGAAGTGGAGGAGGTTGTCACTGAGTGAGTGATCTCTTCTCCAACCAGTTGATGAGTTTCAGCCAGCACATTGCATTTTTTCACCTCTTGAAACAGCATCACAAGTAGGTACAAGTGAACTGTTCCTGGCCTCACACACATCAAGTGAGACCTGAGGATAAGAGGGCATCTAAGGCCTTCCTCCCTACATGAAGTTCACAAGAAACACACCTGCACAGGAGCTTTGTAGCACAGCTTTGCTAACGCAGTGGCTGGAGGAATTCCAGAAGTACAGAATTGCCCTGGCCTACGTGGTGCTCAACAAACCAATGCTGGCAGCCTCAACATTCAGTGTGTCCATCTGCTTGAAATTGCAAGATTTTACAATAGCATACAGCAAGGATGGGAGACTTTTGAATTTTAAGTCTCTTACATGGCACTTAGTAATCTTTTCTGTCATTTCTCTATGAGAAGTGATAGAAAGTTGGTGGGGAGTTTTGTATATCCTTTAGTTTGTTTTATGCTGCAAACATCCTGTAAACCCTTGTTGCAGAGTGTATGACTTCAAGAAAAAAGAAATCAAAGCCTCACCATGAAAGCTCTGGTGCTGGCAGCACAAATGCTCTATCTGCTCTGTCTGCTCTGTGATGTTGACCCGGTGTCCTGCACACAAATCCCTAGTCTCTAGAGGGGAGAGAGCTTCACCTTCCCGCTTTCATGTGCAAAATGATGACAGGGTCAGGATTTTCTCAGATGGAAGCTGTTTTGGGCAGAGACGGATCTAGTGTTGCCAGTTTCACCTTGACTCGTAGCGCTTTGGAGGTCTAATAAAACCCAGACTCTTGGAAAAGTGTGCCTGTTCCCATTCATGCCTTCACTGGCACTGACCTTTTCCTTTCCCATGCAAGGAGACCTCACTACAGGTATGGAAAGAGGAACAGCTCTGAGGACTTTCTACTTCTTTCTCCTGCCTTATTTTGGTTTCACATGCATGACTAATGAATATCTGAATCTCATCAGTGAGAGCAAATGAGGAGCACAAGGGAGTTGCGAGTGGGCAGCCTGACATGAGAATGCACATTTGTGCCACCTCTAGTCCTGGCTAATTTGGGGTGGCATGGATCTGATTGCAGTGGAAGGAATGAGACAGCACTCCAGTATTTATACAGGTCACCATATAACCACAAGAAAAGTAGGACAGACAATTTTGCATTAACCTGTAATGTTAAGTACTTAATCAACAACTTAAATATTCTTCAAATTCCCAAGTTGACTGACAGCACCTGAATAGCTTTCTGCAAATTAAGTGGGCTTAAATTTAAGCACATTAGTGTTCTCCAGTTAGTATTGACAGTCATAACCAGGGTTTCTGCTATGCATATTTATGCTACAACACAGATGGGATGTTCACTCTAGATCTGGAGAATTTAGGAATTTTTAGAGTTCCAAAAATAAATGTAATGGACCAAAGTATCGGAAATATGACATCTGCTGTAGTGTGTGATTTGCAAGAGACTGTAAGTCTGTGCCTTTGAGAACATTATCATTGCCAGAAAATACTAAGTCCTAAAAAAGTGTCAACTATAATTTGCAAATACTGAGCCACATTCCTCCTTCATTCCTTTCCAGGGCAGCCTGTCTACTCTGTATCCGTTTAGGACACTTCTCTCTTTTTAGTGCCTGAGAGTCTCAGAGTATTAAATGTACATATCTTCATCATGGTTGCAGGGTAGCAAAGTGCTGTCACCAGTCTTTAAAAGATGGGGAACATGAGCCTTTGGCTTGCCCACAGACTCTGAGGTAAAGCAAGGAATAGAAAGACCGTTTTCACAATCCTGGTTTCCCTTTCATCCTTCCTACTGGGTGGCTCTGCTGTTTAGGCAGCAGCTTTTAATGTGTAGGTCTGCTGGTGAGAAGTGCAGATGAAAGCAGTGGTTCACCCTTCAGCCACAGCAGTCTGGCTGCATGCTGCTGGCTAAAAAAACAAGGTTCATGTGCTTGTCAGAACAGGCAATGTCTCTATTTTTACACAATGCTCAGCAAATAATAGGCAATTTGCAAATTGTTAATATTTTATACCTGTTATTCATAACTCTGCCTGTCATTTCCTTGTGTGTCCTGAGTGTTACTGCTGTTTTATCATTTCCAAAGTGATGAAGTCAGAAGTCCTGTTTACAGAGATAGAGTTTTTGGCACCTCTCCCACACCACTGAGAAAAAGGTGCATAACTACCAGCAGGAAGGAACTGTACAAGAGCTTTATAGAGCTTGTGAAGGCTGGTTTTAGTGCCTTGTGCTCAAGAGATAGAGTTCTGAGTTAGACACATTAAATGCTGCCTCCACAGTGGTTTTCAGATTCTATACTTTTTTTAACATGAGTTAAACAGAACCTGAATTATAAACATTTGCTTAGTCTTTCTCTCCTCCTCCCCTCAAAATTGCATAAATATTTTATATTTACTACATCTCAAAGCATAAACCTTGCCATATGGGACATGTAGGCTGAGAGATCCTGAAAAGAGCAATACGAAAAATGGATTTCTTTTTTTTTAATCAAAAAGCCAAAAACTGTTACAAAAGAGTGAACCCCCAAATACTTTCCTCAGGCCCAAGAAAAAGGTTTGTTTTGTTGGGGCTTTTTTCAGAATTATCTGCCCTTACCATTATTATAAGCAAAATTCAAAGTTAAATAGAAATGAAAAATGTTGATTCCTTTTAAATACAAAAATGAATTGTCCAGAAGTTTCAAAGGTTTCTTCCTGTTTTGGGGAAGCTTGCTGGGGTTCAGCCCAGGTGGTTCACCATTCACACTTATTGACAGATTTGATTGTCCTGCAAATTTTTGGATCATCCAACTTGTCATAGGCAGCTGTGGCAGCCTGGGCTGAGCACAACTGCTCAGCTGAAGGCTCCACCTATTGAACCACATGTATGACAGTAGCTGTTTTCTCCTGCAGCAGTTCCTTGGAAGTCTAGCAGGGCAAGTTGCCTTTTAGGCCAGAGTTAGGTGCTAAGAAAAGCAGCACCTTTTGCCGCATTATTGTATGGAAACAATTATACAGCAATCCTTAAACCTTAATGTCATGTCATCAATCTCTGTATTCAGTGTGTCACTGAGAAAATGAAAGATTTTCAGTAAAGACCTTTTAGACACTTTGAATAAATACCCATTTTTATTTTCAAAAGTGCCTGGTACACACTATTCCAGCATCTCTGAAAATGCAAGATGTGTCTTTTTTTAATATATTTAAAATTTTAAAAGCTGGTACTTTGTGCATGGTGCAAAAATACCAAACTTCATATACATCTTTGAGGGATTAAAGAAGAAAAAAGGTCAGCAGGTTTCAGGGGTGGCCCCCTTGGGTGACAGACTTGGCACGAGTGAGGGACAGAGGCAGAGTGCATCCCCAGTCCCAGTCATGCTAGCTCGGAGCACACAGTTCTGCAAGATTTGCCTCGGAGCAGACACCTTTGGTAGAGAAAAAGAACATTTACTAATGTAGCTGTTAGCTGCCATTAACAGGAAACCACGTGTAGACTGTGCGCATATTTTAAGTTTAATTTCATGTGGCACTTGGATTAGGTGTGTGCTATTTCTAAGCAAGCAATGCCAAGTGATTCCTCAGGTCTTGCAGCAGGTGGGAGCCTATTTAGCGTGGAGTCAGAGAGTTCTGTGCACACTGCAGGGCGAAGCTGGGAGCTCCGGGTGGCCGGCACTGCCAAAACTCAGCACGCAGAGAGGAGATTTGTGTTGTCTAACTAACAGAGGGGTTACTAATGGGCAGCACGTGTGTGTCTCCTCGGCTTTGTAATCACATCCCTGAGAAAGAACATAACCTTCTGTGCTGGGTAACATTTGCATGAGGTGAGGACAAGTGGTTTGTTCTTGCTCGAGGGCTCTCCCTGGTACAAGGAGAGGTTTGGTATCTTCCTCTGGACACAAAGAGCCATTCCCAACCACCCGAGCAGGAGGCTGTGGCGAGGAGCTGCATGGCACGGCACTGAGCCACAGTGGTGGTGAGCAGAGGTCTGGCTCAGGGCATTCCACACACAGTTTGCTTCACCATCTAGATACTGTGACTTTTATTAGATCAAATTCAACTTGGGGACGTGGCCCTGGTGAATTTTCCAGAGCAGTAAAACACTGTCAGAGAAAGAAATGGAGCAAAACCAGTCAAAATCAGGACAAAAAGTGGTATAGGGAATTACTGAAATCAGGGGAAACTGTCAACACAATTAGGGATTCTTATTTCCCATGCCCATGGTTATTAAAAATTTTGCAGTGCAGTCTGATGGCAAAAGGATTGATAACAAATATAATGACATTTTGTCTCCTGCTTACCGTCCTAATATTACATTATTGCAACACTAAATCCTTCAGATAGAGCAGGGCACATTCCCCAGACATTCAGTCACTGTGGTCCCACACTTCTGTCTGTCTGAAACATGATGGGCACCTGGAAAGGCCATGTGTAAGTGTCAGGACAGTTTGTATTGGCAGACCTGGCACTGCCAGGTGCTGTGTCTGTCCCCACAGCTGACTCACAGAAGGTCTGTGCATGGCTGCTGCCAGTGTGTTGTTCAGAGAAGACCTCAAGCATGGCTTGTTTGGAGGTTTTGGATGCATGTTGTCCCACTAATTACCTCCTATTTCTATACCCTGCAGTTTGCAGACAGTACCGAAGTGGGAGGGATCATTTATACTTTGGAGGACAGAGCTGCTGCTGTTCAGGGCTAACTTGAAAAGCTGGATAAATGAACTGAGAATAATCTTACAAAACTCAACAAAGACAAACACAAAGTCCTCTGCCTAGGATGGAACAACCTCACACAGCAGGACAGGTGAAGGTCAAGCAGACAGGCAGCGGTTTGCAAAAAAGGGTCTGGAAGTCCTGGTGGGACATGAGGGGCAGTGTGCCCTGCAGCAAAGGCAGCCAGCTCTACACTGAGCTGCGTGAGCACGAAGCAGAGGCACGAAGCAGCACAGCAGCTGAGGGATATAGGAGTGTATCTGGAGCACTGAGTCTACTTTTGGACTCTACAACACACCAACAAACTGGAGTGAGTCCAGAGGAGGCCACAGAGAGAGTGAGGGGGTTGGAACAGATGTATGGAGAAGGACAGAGAGCTGGGCTTATTCAGCATGGAGAAGGGAAGACTTCAGGAAGAGGCTCTTCAAAGGGCAGATGGAGTCAGACTCTCCAGTGGAACACAATGATAGGCAATAGACACCATCTGGAACATGGGAAATTCAAATTAGGTAATGGGAAAACCTTTTCCATCACTGGGACAAGAAGAGGGTCCTGACACTGCAACAACTTTCACAGAAAGGGAGGCTGCAGGGTCTCCATTCTTGTAGATGTTCAACCCAGCTGGTAAAAACCCTGAGCAATTTGCTGCAGTTGACCCTCTTCTGAACAGCAGATTGACAAGATGATCTCCAAAGGTTGCTTCCAATCTAAATTGGTCTGTGGTTCTAAGGCACTGTCCAGGGTAACTGGTGACCTGGTCTCCTCAAACCTGTGTTCAGAGCAGAGTTTCAGGTTAGGTTCTTTGAGCTGACCACTAAAGCGAAGCCTTTCACTCTTTACTGAGACCTTAGAGAGATTATACAGATAAATAGGTGTGCAGTATTGGATTATGGGAATACGGTCCTTAATTACCTGTAAGCCTTATGGCACAAATACAGCTGTGAACATTTAATTCTGCTGCAATGCTAGATCTACCTTTCTCTGGAAATCATAACGTGAACCTGAATATTTTTTTTCTTACAAAATTATTATATACTTATTTTCTTAGCTTTCCAAAAGCCTTAGCTAAATACTATTAGTATTGCAAAGCATTTAAACACTTGCTCAGCTTAATTAATACAGACTTTATTGGTGAGACTAAAGCATTTGTATCACATGCCATCTTCAGACAAAAGTCAGAAGTGTGACATACTATGGTTTTCACTAGGATTTTCTGCCTGTTGCTTGTTTTCTGTGTCCCAGTCACTTGTTGCATGCAGAACTACATGACAAGATGTGAGAAATGTGCTGATTTCAAAACTGCTTAAAAAGATAGCAAATGCTGCCAGAAATAGCTGTTTAGGATTTCCTAGCATTCTTTTACCAAGCTATCTGAATATCTTTTATGAGGTATTTTTAGTTACTTGTCTTGAAACTACTAATGCATCAGTGCATAAGCTATCTGCAGGCCAGTCCACATTGCTAATTATTTGGAGACTGGTCCAGGAGCTTTCTTATCCTATGTTCATTTATATCTCAGCCCCTAAACCTAGATTACAGTGTAACCTCCCACTATGATCTAGAGCTTTCTCTAACCCCACAGGCAGTGGACTTGTTAGAAAAGACTGAATTTTTCCCTTAAGCATCATTTAATTGAGAGTACTTTTCCTTCCTGCTGAAGAAAATAGCCAAAGTTTAGAACTTGTAAGTACCTGGAGTTACTATGAGCTTATAAAAGCTCTGGCAAGTTCTTATGACTGCTTGTGTATGGTTTTATGGCACGGAGTTGTAAAACAAATGCTTTTTAAAGCCTCATCTTTGCACTACCCTGCATGAGAGTGTTTCAGTGTGGCGTGACAGAGCCGTGCTTTTCAGTATATACTTCAGGCTCAGGACACAGCACTATACAAATCACCCTTCTGCACACATCCAGCTTGATCTGAAATGAATAGAGGTTAGCAGGTTCTGCCCAAAAGAGGAATCCAGTCTCCTGGAATATAGGTATATGCAGACATTCATAGCTGTAGTTAGATGGTGAACAGAAAGAGGTGAAGTAACTCCAGAAGCAATCTATATATCTGTTTATGTCCTAGCTCTTATTGTCTTGAAAAGCAGAAAATAACCTTCCTTGTCCATTACCTTCTGAACAGCAATGATTGCTTTTGAGTATTGAGGCAGTTTATGTGCTAAGGATGTTCTCAGCAGTACTTTCATTATTCCAGAAAGAAATAAGAAAATTATGGACTATAAAGACCTGTTAGATCTTTCTGCCATTTCCCACTGTTAAAAGGTACAGGATGGAGTAAAATAACAGCATCACTCTTCACCTTTTTATTCTAGACAGGATTGATTATAGCACAGAAACTTTCTGCTTAAGGTTATCCAACAGGCAAATGCTGAATGCACAAGTGGAAGGACTTGTCAACTCTTCAGAGACAGTTTCTTTGTAAAGGTGAACTCTTTGCTGGACTATTTGACACATGCAGGGAAGAAGGTGTTAATCTGTTCACATCCAAGGCACAGTCTGCAGGCTGCTGGTAATTGCTGCCCCATAAATGTGCCTGTCATGCCTCTTTAGGCTTTAAATATCCAAACTCAAAATAGATGTCTGTGCAACATGTTGAGCCCAGCACTATTGTTTTGTGAGGCAGTATTATTCATTTAGCTTCAGCCAGCTGCTCTCTATATTCAGCCTGGAGGAACAGACTGGAATTTGTAGCAAGACAGGCAGGCTGGGAAGCTATAACTTCTTCTCTGGGCTGATAAACCAGTGCATCTAAAGTACAGTAAACAAACGCCCACTGGAAACCCATTCCAGTGCTGTGTCCCCTCCTTTCCCCCGCCACAAATAGCAGTGATCACAAGGGAACCTGCCTTCATAAGCAAGTACCCTAGACCTTAATTCTAGTATCAGCTGCATTACATAGTTTTGCTGGTATGCTAAACACGGTGTATAACAGCAGGATACACTGTTAGGTCATATACGGCATTATAAAATACTAGGTAAAATCTATGCCTTCTGCTGGGTGTGGCCCTGGAGCAGGTCAGTTATTTGTAACTACATTGCCCTCTACTGACAGATGCACAAAGAGGTTGAGACCCTAATTCTGCTGAACTCAACTCGGGGAGAAGCTGTCCTGCCACTTGTGGTGAGGCAGAAGCACGAGGTGGTGTCACGGCTCACCCTGGCAGGACATACCAGCATTCATCTCCTTTGGTGGAGGCACCATTTATTCTAGTCCCAAAGACTCGTACTTGGCGATGAATCGATGCTTTCCACTGAGAGAGTCTCTTTCTTTTCCTTTTTTTGAAAACAAATAAACAATTGTCGGAGCTGTTTTCTCTGCATTCTTCAACCTTTTGTGGACATTGGAAGCAACCATAATCCAGCTGGAGACGAACAATCATTGTGAGCGGGAGTGCCTCCAGCCCTTCTGCAGCACCCTGCAGCTGTGAGGAGCCTCAGCACAGGCACATCCTCTTTGCAATTGTTACTGCTGCTTGAGAAATGGGAATCTTCATGGGGCTTAGCAGGGATAAACTGGGAAGTCTGCCTCCGTATCTCCCTACAAGAAACATCAAAGCAGAGGATGACTTCTAGGCCAACAGCTCTCAGTCAATGACTGTGATTCTGTGGTTGCCTATGGGAGTTGCCAAAGCTGACAGAGCAGTGGGCTAAGCAAGCACAGTCTTGACTTCATCCATACATCACAAGCTCTCTATGGGCTTGTTTCTGGCCTTTAGCAGAAGCTGTGCTGTCTGCTCCTTTCAACAGGCTCTCACTCCCCATATGTCTTTGAATCACCTCCAGCAACATGTGGGTTGTAGAGGAGATGGGTCTCATCTGTGGAGCTGCAGTTCAAAAGGCTGAGAGTTGGCACATCAGATTAAAAGGTCTGTGAGCTCCTATTCTGGGACAATG
The DNA here is from genome assembly GCA_013396655.1 of Campylorhamphus procurvoides. Lineage (NCBI taxonomy): Eukaryota > Metazoa > Chordata > Aves > Passeriformes > Dendrocolaptidae > Campylorhamphus > Campylorhamphus procurvoides. The sequence goes on along the minus strand of WBMV01000470.1, from coordinate 1,337,133 downwards.
GTGTATTTTACTAAGGTAGCTCTCCTGCTCTGGCCTCTGCTTAGTTGACGTGACAGGAAAGCATTAAAGAAGGCAAATGCAATTCTACAGCTATGATAGCAAGGAGATTTATGTTGTATCTTCTGAATTAGCAATTCATACAATCAAGACTCATTTTTGTATGTTCATTAATGTAGGGAAAAATCTCAGGTGCCATGTATTTTCCCAAGGAAAATTTCTATTACTTCCTTTGCCATAACAATTCAAATAATAAAAATTTCTTGTCAGTACTATGCAATTTTTCCTGTTTCAAAAGATGCCATTTCAAACCAACAGAAGAAACATGTTATTTGCATGAGAAAACATGTATACCTTCACATGTGTGAAATGACTGCGTATAGTATATGTGTGTGCATGCGTCCCTCTACAACAGGATGCATGTGATTACAATCAGCATGCTTGCTTCAGGCACGAATTATTTTCTTCCAGTCACTGTTGGATTTGAAATGTTTTCAAATATTCCGTGAAAACAAAACAAGTGGGAACATCTGTGAAGCTGATGGGCTGTGGTGTGTGTGGGACAGGCTGAGTTCAGAGGAAGGAAACCAGCCATTGATCAGCTCACCATCAGGTGTCATCGCGATTGCTGGAAATGCTGGCGCGGAGGGAAGCTGGACATGGGAAGGAACTGAGCAGCAAACAAGCCATGCATGAAACCCTGGAATAAAAAGTGCAAAAACAATGAAGCTTAGGTAATGGAGAACTCCTGCCATGTAGGAAGAGGAACAGGCTGCAACTCATTCCAGCCCAATCACTTCAGGACAAGCATGTAAATCATCTGAGTGTGCGCACGAGATGCTATTTATAGTTGCTGGTTGAAGTACTTCTTATTTATTGTTGTGTTTATGCAGAAGGAAACCCACTAGTACAGGAAAGATGCTACTCCAAGTCTCCAGTGTTTCCTGCAAATTTTATATATACACTTTTCCCAGCTTTATTTATGTTCATATTCTTTATTTTAAAAAGCATATGGACTAATGATGCAGTGCTGTTAAATTTTTATTGGTACCGGTGTGGTTCCCTCCCAGGGAGCTCTGCAAAGGTGGGGGAGGGATCTCTGGACTGATGAGCATGTGCATCTCCTGCCAGGTCTTCCATTATCTCCTCCCTCAAGGGCACAGGAAGGGCTGAAAGATGAAACGCTCGAGGCTCATCTTTACAAGATAAATAAATAAGTAGCAGGCAGAGGGCTGGGTGGGCTCTGGGCTGCTGGAGGCCCCGAGGAGGAGGTGGCAGGTGAGTGAGAGGGCACGGTGAAGGTCAGCACTGGCTTTGCCCTGGGGGGTTTGTGGAGCTCTGTTGCTCCCCACTAAATGCTCCAGGCAGATGACACATGTCACTGTAGCAGCCCCCCGAGCCTGCCTGAGGAGAGCAGCCCAGCAGCCAAGCTATCCCCCCAAGGCTGCTTCCCTCTGCCACCACAGCCTTGCTTAGGGCACTGCTATGGGAAAAAGCACAAACCAGCCACTTGGCACAGCAAAATGGCTTTCCTGCCTTATCTGTCTGCTTTTCCAAAGGGCTTTAGAAGGCTAAAGATGCACTCTGAAATCAGCAGCCCTACAGTGCTGACAGGTTTGATTAGCTCCCAGAGGTCACTCTCCTGCCTTTCTGTCACTGGGAACCCCCCCACCCAGTAATGGCCAGGATTGTTTCTGGGACAGATCTGCTTACATTAACACTTCTCACGGAATGAGGCATGAGACTGGCTGGTGGTTCCCACTTCTCCTCCTGTGCCAGCTGGCTCCCCAAGGGCAAATTTCTGTCCTGCTCTACTACTACGGCTTAGCGGGGTCTTTATCTGATGGGCTGGAGATCTCCTGCCCAGCAAGGCACTGTCATAGCTCGGGTAACATTGTCCTGATTTGGTAAGAGGAAGCAGAGGCAGTGAGTGTTCAGCTATAGGAATTGCCTTCCCCATTTGCATACCCATGTAATCCCATTTCAGTGTCAGCCCTCCTATAACCATCCAGTTCTCCTTTACTGGGAATCTCTGTTTAACCCTTTCCTGAAATGTCAGCTTCACTTCTGTCCTTTCAGAAGGCATTACATGGATCTCAGCCGTTGGCTGAAGATGTCAGTAGTTCCCGTTAACACTGAGACAGTAACATTTGGTTCCTTACTAAACAAATATTTAATGCATCATAAAAAACCTCAAATAAGTACTATTTAGAATACCAGTGCTTTAGTTTTAAACAAAACCTATTCAAGCAGTAAATCCAATGACTTGTCTCATACAAAATTTTCCCTTTGTTACTATTACACATACTTGTATTGCAAGGCCACACCATAACACTAGCACTTCTGTACTTCAGTACACACATATAAACATAGTCCTCTCTGAACGTCTTTCAGAGATAAATTTCCTGTCTTTGTAGTATTATCATGATTTGTAGTGTAGACCTGAATTTCTCAGACTTGGAAAAGAAGAGTATCATCTTATTTGTTTTCTAAACACTTCCAGCAAGCAGTCTGGGTATCTTCACAGCTAGCAATATTTCGATGTTATGACTTAACTAGTCTCTTCAGCTGCAGTGAAACTCATCTGAAATGCAACTCTGCATTTTGCACCTACACTAATATTAAATCATTGGGCCAATTGGCACACATCCCTAAATTTAATTTGTGAATTTATAACCCCTCTCTATGCTGAGACCTGAATGTCTCAGCAGAGCCTTGGTCAATGAAGAGGAGAGACATTCACCTGGTTAGTTTTTTGAGTTGGATGAACTTCATTAGAAGTTACAGATCGGGGGCTTTCATTGCTTGGGCCTTTCTAACTGAATTGTCCTGCATGCCATGTAGTCAAATAAAAATGCACCATCATTTTAATATGGTTACTCTCTCTGTCTTTGCATTTCCCATCACAGCCTGAAGTGTGAAGAAGGTGGATTGTTCCTCCAATTTTAGAATTGCAGAATTATGTAAATTGGAAGTCTCGAGAGATCTCACCCAAACCTCACTCACAGCAGATAACATCCAACTTAGTAGCTAACTAAGTTTCCATGGAGTTTTCCATGTTCCAGCTTGTGTCCTTTGCCATTTGCCCTGCATCTCTGAAAGGAGCCTGACTCCCTCTTCCATCTTCCCTCCGCCTGCATAACTCTAGAGAGCCTCTCCTGGTCCATGTGCACCAGCCTCCAACCATCTTGCTGGCCTGCACTGGGCATAATTCAGTATATCAAGGTCTGTCTTGTACTGAAGAGTCCAAAACTGGATACAGTATTCCCAGTGTGGCCTTGCACATTCTGAGTAAAGGGTAGTCACTGCTTTCCTCAGCCTCTTGCTTCCTCAAAACATGAAAACATACCCCAAATAGTGGGAGCAAATGCAGCCTTTGCTGTGTTTCTGGGAATGGGAACATCATAAACAGGAATTTTTAAAACAAAATAACCTCTTCCTTTCCTGTATTCAGCTGAGGCTGTAAACTAAGGAGCTGCGAGCTTATCTTTAGTAGTAGGAACCTGCTTGGATGCCACCTTTCCATGTCCAATTTCCCCTTCTGACAATTTAGAAGAGGATCCAGTACAAAGGCTAGAAGAAAGTCTCCACTCTTAACTTTCCTTTCTATACTGTTTTGTCCACAAAAGCCAAAACAAGACATCTTTTTAATGCCTTGGCAGCAACACAGCTTGAAAGCATTTAGGCCAGGTGCTGCATTCTGGGTATATTGTTTTAAATCACTTGCATTAATAACATCATGATAATAAAGTGCAAAGAAGAAATTTGGTCTGCTTTGCTCTCTGCTGAAGGGAATGCATTTCTCTCTCTGCTGAGTGCACCCCCCAGCATCTCACAAACATATGGTCTCTTAGGTGTAAATGATGCTCACCTGCTTTATTGTCTTTAGCAGGAAGGAACTAAATATATAACAGATGCTCAAGTACCTTGAAATGAATGTATTGTGCAAACAGAACTGTCATCACAGTCCTTGCAGTCACATTTTTCACCTGTTGTTTGCTTGTTTATCTGTAGCTTGTTTTGACAATGTGTTAGATGTTTTCAAACCTTGGAAAACTCCCAGTTCCAGAGCTGGGCTAGTGTCTTATGCCCTAATAGGTGGCATTTTCATATCTAGACTATTTAATCTCTGCTTAAAGACCAAGTAAATGTATCCCACTGCCCCCACCTTTTTTTTTTAATTGTGTGAAATTCATGCTTCATAGCAGTTAGTTTGGCAGAAAAAGGTGTCTAATCTTCAGACAGCAGAAGACTTAGTCCTTTTTTGTTTTGCTTGGCATGGATCCAAATATGAAGTCTGGACCTGAATTTTAATTTCTTGCATTTTAGATGTTTTCATCTTTAGGTCAGACATTAGGTTTAGACCATAACAAAACACAAATCAAACCCTACATTCTGGCTTCTGACTCAGGATTTTTTTTTTCTTTCTTCTCTCCCCATCACTTTCAGCAAGTAGAGTTAGGATTTTACCTGCTCTCATGTTCCTTTTTACTGAACTAAAGCGTGTCATGTCAGCAAGTGAGCAAGTCCTCAGTAAGTCCTCAGCCCAGGGGCTTGAGCTGGTCTTGCATGCAATTAATTTTCCCTGTTTTATTAAATGTTTAATCTTCATAGCAGAAGAAGAAAAAGGTCTGCTCTGGCCTTTGTGGCAATGGATTTATGCTTCTGTCTGTTAGGTGATTTTACTACAACCCTCTTGGCACAGAGAAGTCATCATTTGTCACTTTTGTCCTCCTGTGCACCATTTTGCAAGGTCTCCACCATTGTTGGGATGGCAGTATAGGAAGAGGACCCATCCTCTCCTCATCTGTTTCATGGTTGCCTCATGTTCGTGGCTGTCAGCTGTGCTGCACAAATGTATGACAGGTGTACTACAGGGTTTACCTGCTCCAGGGATTTTCTTGTGGAAACCAAGAGATTTTTGGTGAAAATTCTGTGTTCATGGCTAGTTTGCTTGGTTTGAAGGTGTGCTTGTTGCCTCGTTGAATTTGAACACAAGGATGAGAAGCACAAGGAAGCTACGTGGCAAAGCTTTGGCTAAGTGATGAACTCCTGGGAGATTCTGTGCTGCCAATGACTTCTGGGACATGTCCAGTGGGTTGTTGAGCTCCTCCACAGAACATATTTAGGGTAAGATCTCTGTCTTTATGCCCAGTATAAACTGAGAGAAGAAAATGAAGATCTGCTAATATTCAAGTGGTTTCAGCCTCTGTTCTCTCTACAGGATGTTTGAAAATCTCTCTCTCCAGTGCAGTCAAGTCAGAAGGACCAGCTTTTCCCCACGAAAGGCAGTTTATTGTGATGGTTAAATGAATGGAGAAGTTTAGCGCACACTCAGTGCAATCTGCCACAGAACTGCTGAATCTGATTTGCTGAGTGAGTCTTCTGTCCCTTTGGTCCACTTTAGTTCCAGCTCTCCAGCCTTGTGCTGTGTTGTGCTGCAAAAGAAGTGACTTCTACAGGGACTAGAAGACCGCACTGCCCTCAACTCAGATCTTTACTGCAAGAGCACCTGGGGCTGTCCAGGGACCTGCCTGAAGCCACTACAGCTGGGGAGAGCTGTACATCTGCCTCCTTGTCATCAGGCAACCTGCCACTGCAGGATTTATAAAAGGCTGCCGACAGCTGAGCCTGGAGGGATAAAGGCTCTGTAGCTCCAAGGATATGAATCTCAGATGAAGATTAGCCACTGCTCTTGCTGCAGGACTTCTATATCTTTTCTGGGTACATAGGCAGGGGTACAAGACAGACCTGAGTGTTTCCTAGTTGCTGTGAAGGATTACTCCTTACCCTGCAGCTTGGTTTTCATCCTTCCTTATTCAGAGATGCTTGATTCTGTGTAGTCCTACAATGTGCAGAGACCTTAGGGACATAATTGAGGGTGATGGATTCTACTCAGCATCTTAAAAACCCTTTTTGTGCACCTTGCCCTGAGAGATGTGTACCAAGAGTGTGGTGTTGATAGAGGTTTGTTTCTCATGCTCACACACCCCTGATCCATAGCAGATTAGCAGTCTGCACTAATGCATGCAGGGGTCATTTGTAAGCTCTGCTGCAACTTTTTGAGAGTTGCTCAATGGCATCAATCCAATTCTGGGATGTTCCTCACAGGCACTACACAGAGGATGGCTGTATTAGCTGTCTTGCCCCTTCTTGTATGCTGTGACTTGGGTCACCTAGTCCTCAGCAGAAGAGAAGGCACCTGAGACCCTTCCCTGTCCAGTTCACAGGGGAAATAGCACCTCATCTCCTTCTCCATGCACCCACCAGATTGATCATGTCCCAGAAATGGTGAAAAGGCAGCTCTGCACCTGCATGAACACTGAAACAACACACAGATGCAGTGTCTTGGTTGGGGAGAGGGAGAGATCTAACATTAACACACTCTCAGTCCAACTTCCTTCTCTTTAGCTGCTGCAGTAGCTGCTTTAACTTCAGTGGGACTATCTGGAAAGCCTAAGAGAGCAGAGGCTGACTTTTAACACAAGAGACAGTGGTGTCTTCATTCCAGGCTTTCTCCTGCTGTTCTATGTGTTAGCTGATGGACTTCATTTGTGGGACACCTAATTCCTGATACTAAACCATGACAACCTCATCTTAAAAAATAACAGCTTTCAGTATCAGTCCCTGATGCCTCTGGCAGGAGTGACAAAGCACCTGGAGGACTCAGAGGTGCAGGTCCTGAGCACAGACTACATGGGCAGGGATAAAGTGGTGACTGTGTCCCTGTAAGCCCTTGCTTCAGGGCTCCCTGTGCTTGGGCTGGCCTGGGTGTCTGGTGAGGTCCTTTAACCAGTGGGCAAAGAGCCTAAATTTTAATTTGATGTGAGACAAACAAGTCACAACTTATGTACTGGAAGTTTCTTTGTTTAAAATAAAAGGACAGTGTATTGTTTTCACTGTTTTATTATTTTTTAATAGTTTCAGGATACCTAGAAGCAACACAATGGCAAGTACTCATGCCTTGAAATACTTTCAGGATGAGATAAAACAGAAAGTTTTGTATTGCTAATAGAATATTTTTAGAAGCCAGAAAAATCCTGGGAAGGTAATTGAGGATAATTCTCTGTGTTTATTTACTTCATGAAGAAATTATCCAAGAAAAACTCACCCTTGCAAAACTGCAATGGTATACCATTGTCATGGGTAGTTAAGCTCCAGGCAACTTCTTTCAGTTCTGCAACTTCTGGGCATGCATTAGGACACACAAATGCCCACCTGTCTTGCTACCTGGGCTTCATTCTGTCATTCAACTGCTTCAAGTTGCAAGTCTCATGGGGGTTTTTCTATGGTTTCATTAAAGGCAAAACACTCTGAACCCCTCTTCATTTTGAAGAACACGTGGCATCTTGTTGCAGTGACATGTCCAGCAAGCAGAGATGTTCATTTCTTCACTATACAACAAGAACTGTAGAAAACTGGGAACATTTGCAAAGCACATTATGTTCTGGCAGAATGCAATTTCAATGGGTGTTTATAGATTCAAGTAACAATGACCTAAGTTAATCAGACCCTCATTCTCAACTACAATCTCTGGCATTTTTCCAGATGTAGGTTTTTGGGGCCATTGTTTAAACTAAGACCAATCTTGGTCAACACAGCTTTGAATACTAGCAAAAATACCTAAATGCAACTCTCCTCTAATCCTGACATGCTGCACCTTGCAGGATCTTTGCTGTGTTGGCCCGCTGCAATCTGCTGGCCTGAGAATAGTTTCATGAACTAGGAGTAAATCTGCTCTTGCAGCACCGGTGAGAGTTTGGCAGCAGAGCTTGGCCACTGCACTGCATAGCACCCTCTTGTGGGAACTGGCCCTGCTCCTCCTCTCCCTTCAGACAGAGTGGTACAATCATCATTCTCATTGCAAACCTGGAGGCTAATTTTTCAACGATAGCATGCCTAATTTTCAAAATCCATTATGGTGCACCTGCAGATGTCAGTATAGCCTAAAAAATATATCCTTAAAAACAGGGCTCCTAATTAGTGAAGGTTAAGCCATTTACACAAAGCTCATGACTTCGCTCAAGGCTGGGGTTTTTGTAAGGGAAAAAGCTACTGCAGTAAGTGTCCATATGTTTCAGTCCAAAAAATCAAGACAATTGAAAAGAGACAAAAGGGGCAATGGCTGGAGAAAGTGGCTTGCACAGCACAGGTAGGAATGGGTTGAGGTTTTCTAGTTTGTGCAGCAGTCACTGTGGCTCTGGAAAGCACAGGCCTGACTTCACAGTTGTCCATCAGTGCATGTAAGATTTCTCTTTTGGCCGTGTTTCTGGTAGGAACACATGCTGAAATAGTGTTTCAGGACATGTTATTTGCTTTTAGAAACAGTGCCCAGATGGTTCAGCCTGTCACCCAAATAAAACATTTGATGAAAAAATATGGGCATTTTGCATCAACTTGTTTATTTGCAGAAGGTTAAAACTGTGACTTTGAGTGAGAAGCTGGAGCCTTTTTATTTCATATGATTTCTGCCTTGGAGAAAATGGCAGTTAGAGGTTTCCTGCTACATTCTGAATTTTTAGAATAATTAGGAAGATGGGGGAGTTAACTTGTAACTCATGAAGTTAAACCTCGATGCTCAAGGCCAGTACCCACCTTGTGACCTGATGTCTGTGTATTAGAAGTGTTCTTTTTACAACCACGTGGACAAATTATGAATGGATGTGCAATGGTATCTCTAACCACAGTGGTTCCGGGAAGGACATGGGAAGTAGGACTGCAAGGTGTGGGGAAACGAGGGTGACTGTCTTGGCCACATGGAAATGTACTCAGGATGGCTGTGATCATGTATGTTGCAGGAATGGGGTGGCTGTGGCAGTGAACCAGCTGTGAAGCCTGAGGCATGGCACTTGACTGTCTGCCAACACAGCAGCCTTGCTGCTGCTGGGAAGGACAGAGCGCTTTGCAGGAGGGTTGTGGAGGCATTTGCTGTGTTTCTCCTGCAGGCTCAGAGACGGGTCCCTGGCTGAGCTGAGTTAACTCTGTAATGTAAAGTCACCTCTATTTACATCATCATTTTGCAGCCTATCGGAGGTAACCATCCCTGGAACTGAGCAGCAGATGAATGCCAAATAACTTTCCTATAAGGGACTTCACACTAAGCCTTTTCAGAGCCTGGCTTATAGCAAATACCATGAGGATATAACAAAAAGCCTGTGCAAAGAGGTGGGACAGCTCAAGCATGGTGTCTCTGGAGATTACTCAGAGGAAAAGCAGTGTATCTGGCTGAGCCCACACCTGGGCAAGAAAGCGCATGTGTGTGTATGTGTGTCTCGTTTCCTCTTCCCCCCAAAACCAGGGGGTGTTCTTGTTTGCTTGTTTTTTATTTAAAGATTGGAGGGTTGTAAAAATTGGTGTAATCCAGTGCTTCTATCCTGCCAGCAGCCTGCACACCAGCACATGATCTTTGTGCCCATGAAAATCAGTGTAGAGATGTCTAGTAAGGATTTGTCTTGTGCATTAGCTCTATCTTGTGCCAGTTGCCTGTTGTTGGCTAAATAGGACCAAATAAAAATGCGTGACTAACAAATACCTTCATGTCCTATTTATAGTGGTTTGTGTCATGGGACCTGGACTGAATTTGCCTGAGGCTTTTTTCAGGATAGACATTGCAAGTACTTGGTCAGGGTCTAAAATTATGCCAGGAGATGTCTAGATAGGTGCAGACACAGACCAAATGGGCTCCCACAAATCTACAAGAACGTGAGTCCAGGAGAATAGGACATGGAAGTGACTTCTCATCCAGGTGTGTGCAGTGGTGCTTGCCCATGAGTGTGATGCCCCAGCGATAGCTGAGGTGAACCTGACAGGGGCCTGCACTGGGAGGGCAGTGCTTCCACTGTAAATACTAAGCTGGAAGTATGCACTGCACCACCATCTGCTCCAGCCTTGCAGAGTTCAATGTCTGTTTGTTGATTAGTTTATCCCCTTAATCTGTGTGTTTTAATCCAATAAACCAGCACATGCAGGAGCTAAAGACAACAGAGGAGTGAAACAAAAGCTATTTATTCTACCCAAAACAGTCACACTGAGCAGTTTAAAGCTGACACCACAGCAGTAAACAACCACTATCTTTGGCTCTGAGAGTTTGCTTTAAGCCAAACAAAGCTGACAGAAGTCCCCAAAGTCTGGGTTTGTTTTCAGCTTTGATTGTCACCTGTTCACAGGACAGAGAGGAAAAACTTTGCAGTTCTTCCTGCTAACCTCTCTCCCCCAGTGTGGGAGGATACCAGCTCCTTGTGTTCTCCATCTGAGTTGAAAAATAAAGAAATTACTGTAGAAACAAGAATCTGTGTATGTCTTGTCTTGCTGATCTCCTTCAGATCTCTTGGGTTTGTATATAAAAAATAGCGAGATGTACATCAGACTCAGGTCATAGCTGAAGCCTCAGAACTAGAGAGAAAAGCAACCTCTTTGCTCTCTCCCAGGACCTACTGCATCATCACTCAAACTGTTTGTCAAGAGTTTCTCAGGTTGTGACCAATTGGGCACCCACAGCACCCATGAGGCTGGGGCAGAAAATAATAGGATGTCAGAGGAGGCTGAAACACCAGCTGCATGATCCCTGAAAGTATCATCTTCCATCCCTGAGCCCCAGAAAAGCAGCCAGGGCTACACCTGCAACAGAAACAATAGTTTTCAGGAGCCATCTCAGATTTATCCCTTAGGATAATCTGTGTCTGAGTTGCCCAGTGGTCTGTGGCTGATGGCCAATATTAGATGCTGAGAGGAGGAATGTAGTGGATCTGTCTATACTGTAAGTGTTCGTTATTCATTTCTACCTATTATTCCCTGCCCTGTATTTGGAGTCTTCCTTGATGTACTCAGTAAACTTCAGTTAAGGGACAGGCCCTGAAATCATCTTTTTTTTCCCTGCCAAGCAACACAATTTAATGAACACCAACAGTGCTTAAAAATCAAGTTTTGCTGGAAGTGCAGCAAATTAAAGGCAAAAGTGTGCTAAGCTGTTGTGTGGCCCTGTGCGCCTGGGAAGGGTTGTGTGATGCTGAGCTGCCTCATCCCATCTGCTCTCTGGTGGCTCAAATCCTGACTGAACCTCTGGCTGCTCTAGATCCTACTGCTCTTGCAGGCCAGCCTTCAACAGCAGCACTGCAGGCAGGCGAGAGTGAGAGTCCCAGTGGAGCACTTCCCAGCATGGGGAAAACGTGCAAAGGAGAAACTTCTAACTGGAGTGCTTTCTCCTATTAGGTTTTCAAATAACAGATGTTTTCCTCTGACATTCCGCAAAACTTTCTCTGGGAGGTTTTCATTGCTTTCAAGACAGTTTCCAGTTAAAAGAAACTTATAAAATTGCCTACTGTTTAGCACCTGTTTAATATCAAGGCGAGTGGAAGCTCACAGAGCCTGTGTTAGCACTAAATGACCACTCTCTAAACATGTCACTTCCAGTTTCAGCTCCTGCCATACTGTGAACCAGGACAGAGCACTGTCTTTGATCTTAGATAGAGATGGGGAGAGCTCAAGGGTGCATGCAAATATGGAGACACTGCTGTAGTAAGTGTTCTCACTGTGTCAGTCTGTGTCTGTGGCAACACTCAGTCAGAAGTTCTGGAGGAATTTCATAGTAGGGAACTACAGAATAACCTTAACAAACCTTGTCACTCAAAACACTTATATCTTGAAATACATGGGCTTAAATACCATGAGTGAAGTGGCCTTTTATTTCTTTAATGTTATAAATATACAGCATGCTAACTTGAAGGTTTTTGGCACAGCAAGCCCACACCTCTGTGGGTTATGCTGCAGGGAACAGGAAAACACCCTGTTTTTAAAGAGCAGTACTGGCACAAGAGAAAAATGATGCTGTAAGTGCTATAGTCTGCTTTCTGCTCCACTCATGTTTATTGGTCCTTCCCAACTCCCTTTGGCTTTTGCCTTTTTCCTTCTTTGTAATGAGTTCTTGCCCACCGTGATCTCTATTGCTGCATCATAAGTACTAATTTCTAAGGCAAAACATCTCAAAGCCTTTCTTTAAAATCTGTGCTTGAAGAGAATTCTTTTGCACCAAGGTAGTTTCAAAAAGCAGCAGCACATAAGAGAAGACTAAACTGTTCTGTGAAGAGCTCATGCCCTTTTCTTCGGTCATGGTCATTTCTTTTTGAAGTTGTTGAATACACAACACTACCACCCATCTTTGCCCTCTCGCCCGATGTGATATTCCTTCCCGAGGGTGCATTTTGTGCAAGTGTAGTAGGCAGTTTACAGTGTCAAATCATAGTCAATGCAAAATGTCATGGCTTTTGTTTTTCCCTTATGCTGACACTTCTCTGTCTTCCTTTCATAAACAGCTAGCAGGTGGCAAGATGCTCTGTGGAGGTCTCTCTAGTGAGCCATTCTTCAGACCCTTCTAAAATTACTTGAAGAGGCAGCCTGAGAGTAGCAGAAGTCCCATGCCTTTGTACGTAAGACTGGTAGTGTTGGGTTTGTTTGTAAATTCACCCTGTGCCTCAATACCTCATGAGACTGAAAAACACAGGCTTAAAATCCAACCATGCTTTGCTGAGGTTCCCAGTGAGCTCCAGTCTGTGAGCAGCAGTGATGTCTTGCTCAGCAGAGCTGTAAAACTTGATCTTCTGCATACCTGCTCCCAAGGCACTTAGAGAGTTCTCTGACAACCTGCCACATCTAGGCACTCAATTAAGGTGAGGTAAGGATAGCTTAAGATAAACTTCCATTTTCCTCTTCCCTTATTTGTACTTATAGCACAGTCTTAACTTTGTTAGTGACTTTGGTTTGACAGATTGCTGTGAGCTGCACCATGCTGGGATGACATTATAAAATTTATCTCAGTGAAAGACCAATTTAGGGCTTCATGTGTTTTCTTACATGTTCCCAACATCTGTTAACGATTTGGGCATGAATGTTTGTTTTGCTTTGTCGGTGGGTACAGCCACAATTCCAGTAGTCAATAAACTTGTGATGGGAAGGGAGGAGGCTGGAGACATCACTTGCCCGCCCCTGAAGAAGCACTGACAGGTTGAGTTTCATTGCCCTCTGCTCCTGCTTCTTCACAAGAACCTAAAGCCTAAGTGCTCAAAATGTTTTAGGTACTGCAATGCCACTCCATGCAGTATCCAGTGTTCAGCCATTCGGAATGAGAAGCCCTTGTTCAGCTCTGCTTTCCCTGTGATGGGCATATGGCCCCCATAGAAAAGGATAATTCCAGGAGGGTTGCATGACTGGCCACACAGGAGCTGTACTGTTAAGGGCCAGGGGTCCAGCCATTTTGGGGGTTCATTTGCAGACTTGTTCTTGAAGTAGTCGTTAAGGACAAGATGAGACAAATGGCTTTTTTTTACAGACCTGGACAAAGAAAGAGAGGATGGCCACAGCCCTGTGCTGCCTGTAGAAGTAACACAAGTTGAAGAGGAGAAATTTGAATAATTCCCCCCATCCTGGGTGACTTCTATTGCTCCCCTGAACACTGGACTGTCCTAGGCCAGAGATGTGGACGTGCTTTCCTGTCAAAGTGTGTCAATCCCAGAGGAAGAGCACCATGAGATGCTCTAGAGAAGGGATGAGGGTCAAGCAGAGATGCTGGGTTGTGTGGCCTGTGATAGTGGATCACCTCTGTTTCCTGTGGCTGTGTCCATCACATGATCAGCAGGTGAAGGGCACCCATGGCGTGGGAGGCTCTGGTACCTTCTGAGCCAGGCAAGGAGCTGAATGCTGGGCTCATCTATGCTGTGTGGTTGTTCTCATGGTGAAGCCAGAGGAAAGGGAAGGGAGGTACCAGCAGTACTGATACTGCCATGAAGTGCTTATTTAGTGGAAAAGGGGACTTTCAAACACTGATATGTTTCCTAGATCTCGTTTCTGAGGAGCAACAAGTGGAGAAGGAGTATGCCAGATCTGAATCTTCAGGTCAGATTATGCAAAGCTACAGGTTCAATTCAGACCAGCCCAGAGTGTCACAAAGTTCAGCAAGGAGAAGTGCAAAATCCTACACCTGAAGAGGAACCAGCATAGCCACACCTAGAGTGTTGTGTCCATTTTTTTCTGGACTACCCAGTACCTCACACATATGGACATGCTGGAGAGGGTCCATTGAAAGGCTACAAAGATGAGAAAGGTACTGGAGCATCTGTCCCATGAAGAAAGAGTGAGAGAGCTGGGACTGTTCAGCCTGAAGAAAACAAGACTTGGAGGGGAATCTTATCAATATGTATAAATACCTGAAGACAGGGTGCAGAAAGGACAGAGTCCCAGTGGCGCCCAGCAACAGGACCAACGGGAATAAGCATAGACTGAAACAGCAGAAGTTTCCTCTGAACGTCAGGAAACACTTTTTCTTTGTGAAGGTGATCAGCACTAGCACAGTGTGCCCAGGGATGTGGTGGAGTCTCCATCCTTGGAGATGTTCAAATGCCATCTGGACATGATCTTGCACAGTCTCCTCCAGGTGTCTCTGGCTGAGCAGGGGCCTGGACCAGATGACCTTTAGAGGTCCCTTCCAACCTCAGCTCTACAATGATTCTGACAGTGATTCTGACTCTGTTTCCAACAGGGCAAAATCCTAGAGATCCTACAGCTATGGATGACAGGAATGGTGGTACTGACTGCCCATTTGTACCACAGGGCTCCTGCAGTGCTTCTGTGGGTCATCAGCAACCTGCTGCTGGAATTACAGAACTGGCAGGAAAACTTTGTGATGGCCACTGACATGTCTGGCATTTCCCGAGCAGCTCAAATTACATGTGCCAGCCCAGGGTCAGACATAGGGCGGACACTCAGGAATGTCCCTCTGGGTCTGTGTGTTTTGGTGCAGCCTGTAATTTTTTGTTCCTTTCTAATTTTTGTAACATGAAGAAGCAAACACAGAAAATCTTGTTTCAATGCCCAGTTTGTTGTAAAAGATCAGGAATGTCAAGGCTGTGGAGCTGTAGCTGTGTGCAGAGCTGTTAATGGCCTGGAGGAATCTGTGCTGCATTAGAGGTTTGCCCTGCTTCTTCTCAAAGCTTTTGCTTCTGCTCACCACTGGAATTAAATAGAAAAAAATAGGAAGGGAGCCTTATTCACAGGAAGCCTAATAGGGTATTTTTTCCTTTGTAGGCTTTCTAAAAGCAACTTATTGTTAGTTGTATGACATTTCTACTCGTGGCTCATGGACATTGCTTTGCCTGGCCCGGATGGCTCCCTCTGGCCACCTCACACCTGGAGGCTGTGGCTGCACCACCCGCCTTCCGCTGGCTTTGGCAGAGTTTTATACATTCTGACCCCCTTTTGCAGGCCAATTCCTGCAGCAGCCACAGTCTGTAAACTGTAAGAGAAACAAAGTACCCTCCTTCATGTGGTGAGCTGGGGCTGCCCTCACAGTGCATGCAATCCTTCATCCTCCCATCACCAATGCATGACTCACAGGGTGGAGGGTTTGGGGATTTTTTACTGATTTACTGATTTGTCTTATCTGCAGAAAAATTCCCTGAGTTGCTCTCTCATCCTGCCTTGAAGAGGCATTAGTTTCTTAGTGTGGGTATTTTTGGTTTGTTTTCTTTTTTTTTCTGCCTTGTTATTTTTATCCTTTGCTTCACTTTTACAAAGGCTTTCACTGTGCCTGGTTTCCAGACTGCTCAAAGGGAGAAACTTTTTTCTGCAGATGCTCTCTCTCTCATCATTCTCAGCATTCCCCACTCCCAACTTCAGTCTGATGGGCTTATCTCCTTTTACCCTGTGTCCCAGTAATTTAATATTATAGACAATCCATGATAGAGCCCAGCCAAGATGAGTTTATGCCAATTACACAAGCTTTTTCTATAAAGACATCATCTGGCTCTCTTAAGCAGCTCTGTTACTTGAACTAGTGTGTAAATCTTTTCAGTGCAATGTGGAGTTAAAATTAATTAAATAATTAGTTTGACAAACAATAAAGACATACCTTTGACATTTTTGTTGTCATGAACATGTTTCGTCAGAAGCTTTATTTTTGTATACTTTAAATACAGCAAAAGCTAATTTCTCCAAAGGCTCCCTTACAGTGGGAATCATCTTGTCTGTCTGCACAGCTTCAAGTAGGGTTGTTGAGCCAAGCACAGTAATAAAGGGAACTCTAAGATTAAGGCTGCTAAAATAATTTTAATTTGGTCCTTTGCCCCCCAGGGCTAGTGCCCCACAAGGGGGAGTGAGGAAAGCTCAGTTAGCATCTCATGGGCCCTGGGTGGGAGCATATTCAGTGTATATTTTAGTTGGCAAACTCCAGCTGGCATTTATTGCCTGTGTGCAGTCTGGAAGTTTCCAGAGTCTCAAAAATTGGCCAAATTTGGTCAAGCTGCATGGAAATGACAAAATCCCACCACTAACATGAGAGTGATCTCTCAGCAAGTTTCTACATTTCTGCCTTGAACAACAGATGTGCTAATGCTCCCTAATGAAGGTCTGTCACCTCAGGGTCTTCCCCTGAGCTCATTCTGAGGTTTCTCTGAGCAGGTGTTGTGATGGCACCTCTCCAAGGTTATGAAACAAAGTAGAAATGCCACCTGGCAAACCCTGTCAAACTTTTCTACTTTTGATGGTTTCATAATCCACTGGAAAATGGTCTTCTATTGAAGAATTTTGGACTGCCTGAACTGCTTATATTTATAAATACTGGAAAAGGGTAGGGGCAGGTGAGTGATTCTTGCTGAATGATGGGAAACGTAAAATCCAAAGCAAGGAAAAAGAAATAGAAGTAGATGGAGAAAAGAGAGAATTGTTAAAAAGAACTACTAAAGGTAAAGGTGAGCTGTAGCCATTTCCATGTATGACAAAACCCCAAATATGTGCCAGTGTTGAGCTTGGATGAAACATCCCTAAGCACCTTGCCTATCTCCCGCTCCCGGGTCCTGGACACTCACAGATATTGCCAGGTGCTGTGGCCTTAAAGCAGTATTTACCTCCTCTGGTTCAAAGCTTGTTTTAAGCCCTGTGCATGAGCAGAAGCTGCCTTCAACCACCTTCTAACCAGAGGCTTGCTCTTTGGCCCAAGCTGGGTACTTGAGGGTGAGTTGGGAAGCAGGTAAGATGCTCTGTGAGTGAGACTTGACCATGCTTCATAAGAACAGTCTGTTCCTTTGGCACACTCAGTCTTTAGTTCCTTGCTTTTTTGGCTTGTCTTATTTGATGGCACACAGGTCTCATTTCCTCTTCTTCCCTTCCCTGCAAGGTGCTGTAATTTTGGTGTGCCATCAAGTATCTCTGTGAAGACTGGGTGGAAGCTGGTGGTGCAGCTGGAAGCTGACTGAAACAGAGGGATCTACATGAACAAAGTATATTCTGCCTGAAAGAGTCTGAGCAGCCCTAGTCAAGCGAGTGCTTCTCCCTGCCCAGTCAGAAAACTCATCTGCTTGGCTCTGTGCAGTGGCTGGGTATCACCAGAGACCTCTATTAGGCACTAAGAGGACCAGAGCACATGGCAGCTGCAGGGGGAGGCAGCACGAGCCTCAGGTGATCTCTTGGGATGTGACACAGCACGTAACTGAAATGCTTCCCTAAGAGAACCACTTCCTAGTGCTGACCTGTGATGACTCATGAAGCTGAGGCAGTACCTTTTTCAAGCAGCTCTGCACTGTTCAGCTGCCTTTCAAATATCTCTCCTGCAAAGACAAAAGATGCTAAGAAGAAGGTCTTATGGCTGCCTTTCAGACTCTCTCCTATACTAATCCAATAACCTGTAGAACAATAGACATGTGTTCTCAGGAGATGTAATACAAAGTGTTCATTTTAAAATAAATGAAAATCAGTCCAGTTTTCAAAATGAAACTGTTATAACTGACAGAACCTCTGGCTCCAGTAGTTCGAGAGAGGCTAATTTGGGGGGAGATTTAAGACTAAACAGTGTTTAAATACAAACAGGTAAGAGGTGCAAAACCTAGACACAGATTGCATGGCCACCCAGAACTGGGACCCAGGTTTAGGAGGGATAGAAATCTCTGAACTGGGTAACTGCAGAATTACATGAGCCTGAAGTTGCTTTTCTTACTTTCTGACTTCTGAGTATTAAGCATATCTGATTTTTAAAACAATACTTTGAAGTCAACACACCATTTTATTAGCTAACCTCTTGGTTAGCTAATAAACAACCAGTGGTGGTTGTTTATGACCTTAATGAATCTGTACCTCAGGACAGAAGGACTACATATGAAGCTTAATTAAGATTTGCAAAGCACTCTCTGTCCCCAAGCCCCCCGAGATGCTGGTACAATGTCAGAGGGATGGTGTGGCCTCACTCCTAACCACAGGCAGTAGAGATGAGTTGCTGAGGGTAGCACCCATCTGGGAGCGGTGCTGGCAGCAATAAAGCACTCAAAAGCATCCCCATGGGGCTGTAAATGTGTTAACATCAGCGCTGAGGCTGCAGACAAGGTAGCCAGTCCAACACAAACCTTTCAGCACCAGCCAAGGGCAACTTTTAAAAAAGAAGGTGTTGTCTGCTCACTGCTTTTATGCACTTGCATATCATCATGTGCCAAAAGGAGAAAGGGGGAAATTTTTAAAACATTCTCTACTTTCTGTTTGCTCTGGGAATTAATAAATATTTCATATTAACTCGATTCTTCTGCCAATTTTTGTCATCAGAGCACCATCTCAGAATTGTAGAGCCTGTGAATTATAGTGGTAAACGCTGTATTGCTTTGACCTTTTGAAATGTCTCCAGCATGACTGGCTGCCTGTCCTCCCCTTCCCCCAGAGGTCAGGCAGGTTGTAAATATAGGTGAAATGGAATAGCCAGATAATCAAATTGAACCTATTCCACTGCAGTGCGGTGCAATCACAGCACAGCGAAATTCCATCAGCGTCGGAGGCTGCATTTCGAGTGTCACGGAAATCGCTTTGTAACTGTCCATGCAACCCGAGGAGCAGTGTTTGCCATCTGTGACACTGTGGGCTCTGCATTTTTAAGCCTCCTTTAGCAAAGAAGAATAGAAACCCCAAAGCCACATGAAAAAAGATGAAGAAATAGGCTGACATTTTACAAAAACACATAATCTGAAGAAAATTACCTTGACATACAGGATAATTGATAAGTTATATTTGCCTTGTTCTTTTCTCTTTTTTTTAAAGACACTAAAATGATTCCTCTGCTCCAGAGCAGATAACAGAATTGCTTCCTGTATCACCTGAGCTCGCCTTCTTCAAAGAATAAGTACTTTACTCATTATATTAGTAACAGCATTGAAGTACAGCGCATAAGCAGTGATACAAAGAGCACCATAACTCTTGCTATTCATGAGGATGAAATTTAGGAGCAATGTCCCCTGACCAAGCAAAATGAAAACCTGGACGTTGAAAACTATATAGATGTTTTTTCAGTAGTAGGAGCCAAGCACAGCACTGTGCTTCTGTTTCCTGCGAACCCAGCGATGCTAGCAGTGGGGTAGCAGGGCATAATTAATGTTTACTTACAATCAGCATCTTTCTGTGCCAGCAATCATGGCAGACTGAAACTAAGCAGGGGAACCAGAAACCCTGCTGCTTTCAGCTGTCTGGAACAATAATTACACAGTGCCACAGCACCTCTGGGAGTCTGGCACCATTTATCCTCCCCGACTCTCAGCATTGGTTACCTGCCACAGAGCAATCCCCAAAGCAACCAATCCCCAACATCATTTTCATACAAAAGGTGGAGAGAATGATAATGGCTATGCTATTGCTCTGCCTTCAGAAAGCCAGGCTGATGGCTTAATTGAGGTTAAAATAAGCTCCAATCAGAGAGGTAAAAACTTAACAGGGCTACTTAATCTTATATAAATACAAGAGAGATACAAGTGCATGAGGAGAGAATAATAACTGACTCTGGTGGGGTTTCTATGGAGAATAATCATTAGCCAGGCAGTGAACAGATTGGACTGGGAACAGGCTATTTAGCATTCATGCCCTGGTGGTAAAGGCTTTGAGCTGGAGCCTAATTTGAATTTTAGGGTTGGGTTTAAAAGAAAAAGACAAAAAAAAAAGCCACCAAGACAACCAAAAACAAAAACCAAAAAACCTGTATGGAGCAAAGCAGCATCAACCTAATTTTTTCTCTAGACTGTACCAAAGGAAATTGACTGACTTTTACTCTGTCACCTGAGTGTGGACTGTCTAATGCAAGAGAGAAGTAATGCAGGACAAGAAGGTGTTCAGTTGACTTGGGAGCAGGGATTTGCCCCGCCCAGAGCAGTGTCCCCAGCCCTGTCTGTGCCTCCTCCTCCCCTCTCACTGTATTCTTTGTAAGGGGGAGCAGGAAGCCCAGCCTGCCTGCCCTTCATCAGCACCGCTGGGAATGCTACCAGAAAAATAAATGGAAAGAGAGTTTATTTGTTTGCTTTACAATTTCATTCTCAGAGCTAATTCCCTTTTTAGAGCTTGAAATTAAAAAACTTATTCTTTAGCAAATCACTGGAAAAATTCAGATATTTTTATTTTTTGGGGTTGCAGGTTGTTGCTTATCTGTTTTGGTAAGTTAAATTAGATGTTAGATTTCAGAAGTATTAGAAAACACTTACTGCATGCAGTGGCATTTCAAATCAGAGCTATAATTTCAACTCTTTTCTGGTCTGTTTTTTCTTTTTTACCAGTTCCTTGCAAGGCCAGTTTCTGTTACAATTACCTTCTTTTAAACAGACTACATGAAAAAAAAGCAATAACTAGCTGGAGGTGTGCAGATCCTGCCAAAGTACAGTTTCTAGGCTTTGTTTTCCTCAGTGTGTGCATCCCAGAGATGAAGTGATGCCTTTTCCCCACAAGCAGCTCAGCTGACACAATTCCATACCAGCTGCAGCAGGGATCTGGCCTCTAGATCTGTAGCTGGAGACAGATAAACTTAGAAGCATGTATGATACTGCTGATTGTATTTCAGAGTTTATTTATTTTAATGTAACTCAAGATCCCATTACTCCTGTTACTTTTTACGTAGTATTTGGCAAAACATATCGTCTTATTAAACAATTTCAAAATCATGTTATATCCACTGTGACAGAGTCTGTGGTTTGTTATGGGCTTCTGCTATTTGCTTAATAGCTTTGCTTATACCTCCCCATTTTCCCAATCTTAGCTGGAAGTCCTTCAGCTTATGTCCATCAAGAGATAAAATAAACTGTAGGCTGCAGCTGGATGTAGCTGGATGCTCCATTACTGTTGCGAAGTGCAGGAGTCCTCAGGAAGGCAATGAAAAATTACCCCTCTCCAGGCAATGAAAAATGTCAGGAGCCTCACGGTCTCTGAGGCCTTAACAGAGAATAATTATGCCGTGAACAGATTGCTGCATGGCAGAGACTTTGCAGCACTCTCAAAGGGAAGACCGTGGGACCCCTTTAAAAGGGAGATCAGAGCCCTCACACAGCAATTTTTGGGAGAAAGTGGGTGAGAATAAAAAGATCAAATGCCCAGGCCAGTTGCCTTCATTGAGGTGAGTGCCTTCCAGAACTACTTGCAGCCAGGAAAATAAAGGATAAACATGGCCCAACAGATAATTGAGTGGATATTTTTAACTGACCAAGCTATGACCTTAAATCTGCTGGTAGCCAAACACTGCAAGACAGGCAAATAAACAGAAATGAGGTCTCGGGCAAGGAGAGAAATTGACCAAAATTTCCCTGGAAAACCCACTTGCCTCTGTGCTGGTGAGCATTGCCTGCCCTTTCCAGGGCATTCTTCAGTCAGAGGATGCAGCCAACCCTTGGCCAGGCTGTGCCTCCTGCTTGTGCCCATTGTGGTGAGAGCAGTGATGGGGTGAGTCGTGGCCAAACCAGAACCTTGCCCCTGGTGGTTGTGGCTGGCTTGGCCAGGAGCTGGGGCCCTCCTATCCAAGTGGAGCTGCATCCAGTGTATGACTCAAGGAGCAGGATAAGAAGGGGGGATTTTTGCAGCCTGGTAGCATTCATGAGTGTGCTCTGCAGAGGAGGCATA
Source organism: Campylorhamphus procurvoides (assembly GCA_013396655.1). NCBI lineage: Eukaryota > Metazoa > Chordata > Aves > Passeriformes > Dendrocolaptidae > Campylorhamphus > Campylorhamphus procurvoides. Next base: position 1,315,254 of record WBMV01000470.1, on the reverse strand, counting down.
ACGAGGATGATGACCAGGACCAAGGATGACCGATGTGATCAGGGCAAGGCAATTCTGAAGCAATTTGTGCCTAATGGGTAACAGGGGCCAGAATTTGTTAGATATTTCACCTCCCTAGGAAAGAGTCTGACAGACCTGAGTTCATTTTCCTGGGAGAAGGTGACAGTGCTGTTCTGCCAGATTAAACAGAAGTAGGGTTAAGGTTGCAAAAAGAGGACTAGAATCCTCCTCATTGTGTCTTCCCTCTCTTTTCAGTGCTTTAACTATAAAAAGTGACTGTTCAAGAGTGTGAGATGCTGCTGGGCAGCTTGGTGGGGAACAGAACTTTGGGGGAGGGTAAAAACTTTGCCCCAGGTTTGTTTGCAGGGCAGGTGGAGAGAGGCCCAGATGGTGGGATCAAAGGAGCAGTAACTCAGTCACTATGACTGCACCATCTGCTCTGCCCTGGGTTATAATTTCCAGCTCTTCCAACTTCACCCAGGGGTTTGTGACTTGTTTGGGGACTACTTTCTGTGAATGAAAAGGGAAATGGTTTGCAGACCTTGAGCTATCTGTCAGGAAGGGGATTGGGGCACATCTTCTGCACAGCAATGTACTGTGGGAAAGTCATTACTGACCCCCAGACTACCACTGCATGGCTTTACAATATTTTCTTTTCAGAGTTTAAATCACAGCCTTTTCATGGGTGCCTGGAAACAACAGGAAGTTCCGGCTTTGCCAAGTTCTTCCTGGTGATGCTGATCACCAGCTCAGGTGAAATACTAATAAATAGCACCTCTGTATGTTCTTTTAATATGCCAAAAAAATCTGCTAGACCAAGCCAAATGTGTACCTAATTTTTATTTTAATCTTGGTTCTTAATGTTCAGAGCCTTAATATTTTTGTACATAGTTATAAGACACTGAGACCCTTCCAAAGTTAAATGATTCATTACCACTCCAAGCTTTGTATTCACAGTAATAATAAAGCTAAAATTGTTTGGTGCTTCTGTCACCAAAACCTCTTCCAGATGCCACAAGGTAGCTAACAGCACTGTTCTTCTTCATGTGTTGGCTTTGAGCAGAGCAGAAATGTAATTCCAACTTTTCCTTGTCTTTTATCATTTCACGGACTGCTACTGCATGCATAGAGACATGGAATAGCTCACCATATACACAGCAGAACAGGGAAAAAAAACAGTAGATGAGGATCAAGAGCTACTTAGATGTACAAGAGGAAACATTTCTGAGTGAGATGAGTACTAAGTGTTAGGTAAGATTGTCTGGAGCATCTACTCTCCCCCTCAGAGGATGTCTTTAACAGCAGCCCAAACTGTTGCTGGGCCTGGGAGAAACACAGCTCTGCAAGGTGGCAGAGCAGCAGTAACTGAGTGCTTACACCACTTGGCAGTGGCTCACGGCTCAAGAGTTCTTTGTATCTGGTGCAAAGCCTTTTAAAGAGGGAAGCCTTTGTGACTGTGAGCACCCAACTATTACATCACAGGCTGTGGTAAAGAGAGAATAACTTTAGCTGGACTTTATTGAACTTGTGGGGACAGTGACAGTACCTGGTTCCACCATGACCATCCCAGTCCCCAGGAATGCTCCAGCACAGCAGGCCTGTGAGCACTGCTGTGGGTGATGAGTCATTTTTTAGCATTACTTTAGAAGAGAAATGGGAAGGAAGATTTGGCCACGAGAAGCCCTTTCATTTGGTATAGGACATGAATGACGAGGTAAAAACAAGGAAGCTGATCGCTGATTGGAAGGCTACATGCCAATTCCATTCACAGATATTTTAAAACGAGAAAGGACCATTACAATCATGATGTCTGGCCTGTAACATGCCATGAGCCTTAGCTCATGACCTAGCAAATTAGAAAGGCAGCAGAAGGGAAGGAAAGGTGCTGGTGCCCCCACTTCTGGCTCATACAGCATGGGCAGGCAGTGCTTCTGCCACCTGAGACTCATGCTGGCAGAGAGGAGTTCACTTGGCTAGCAACAGCTGCACTCAATGTTTTGTTGTGCTGCATCCTGCCCTCATGTGCTCAGGCTTTCTTTTTATCTCAGGCATGCAAAGAAAGCCCAGAATGTGTTAGGACAACCTGGGGAGTTAGTTATGATTTTAAAGAGCTAATGATGCTACCCACAGCTCAATGTTTATAATAAACTGTCTTCTCCCTCTCTTAACTAAATTGTTTATGTACAGGGTAAGAAGCTGCACCCAAGGACACCCCCAAGCACTTGGCTTGCTGCATGGAGCTGCTGTACTCCACAAAGAGGAGAGGTGGACAGAAAGTTATTTATTTTCATGCATTTGAATGGGGTAGGCTGGGAAGCTCAGGCTAAAGAAGGGGAAAAGCATGATCCTGGCCTACAGCCACAGTGTTTTAATGCAAACCTGAAGATTGTGCAGTCCGCTTGGCAGCTGGCTCACAGCTCTGCCTACACAAGTGATGTGGATGGGGATTCAAAGGTTGCATGGAATTATATTGCTTTCCTTCAGTCTAGTGCCAAATCTAATACCTAATTGCTTAGCTTATGTACATTTCTGCAATACAGGAGAAGAACAGGCACTCTGCAAACCACGGAGCAGCATGCAGCCTGCTTTAACTATCACCTATAAAGGAACTTTTTCTAATTCTCTAGTCCATGCTTTTATGCTAATGACTGCTTTGTAATGAAGTGTCTGTGGCTGAGTGGCCCATGCTTCAGCCTCCACAGGGAAAGCAGTGCTCTGGGCAGAGCACAGCACATTCCAGCCCCCGGGCTCCAGAGTGTTGTACAAATAAGGAAGCAAAACATCCAGGCTGGAGTGACTTTCAGTGCAGCAGGAATAGCAGGTGGATGAATAAAGTAAAAGGAAAGATTAGTAGGAAAAGAAGTCTTATCATTAAGACTTCAAAGAGAAAACCTAGAGCAGGACTAGTATCTCAGCAAGAACAGCACTTCAGCTCTGAAGTAGCTTTTTCATTGTGTGAAATATGGTGGCATCCTTCATCCTACGTAACGCTCTAAGGGAGTGCAGAGGGGAGGCACTACCATTTGCACAAACATATCTCAGTTTTTCTTCCTAGAAGAAAGCTGTGAAGTTTGAGGAGGTCACATGTGTGTTGGCAGAGGCCTTATCAAGGCCAGCACCAATAGAAGATGTATCCACTCAGTCCTGAGGGAGAGAGCATCTCTGCAGTAGGGAGGTGAGCTTGGCAGACAAAGCATTGCCCAGCCCAGGCTGAGAGGAAAGGTTTTCTAGGAAAAAGGTGATTTTCTGTTTTGTTTCTAGGTTAGTTATGTCCTTTACTAGTCAGGACACTCACATGAGGGAAGCCAACGAGCCACCACCAGCTCAGCATCACACTCCTCATAAAGGCAGCAAGCACTGGCACATCAGTGGCCAGGAAACACACCACCAGTGGTTTGATTCCAGCTGTTTGGCCACAGCACTTGATGAACTAGACAAGCTGACCAATCCTTTAACATGTATGTTCCAATGCATGACATAAGAAATGTCAACTTTGAATTACGGTTATTTATTTCTTTAGAAGACAGTGGTTTCTTTCACACTATGAATTAGCAAACTATTCTGAACAGATTTGTACTGTATATGCACATCTTAACTAGTTGTGAAGATTGTTAGCTTGGAGCTTTATCTTTTTTGTGTATAGTCCCACTTTTCAGCTTCATACATTTCTTTCTTCTGGCATCCTGAGGTTTGAACAGACAGGGCTACCCATGCTCCTCAGGATCTGGCCCCACAAGGGTTGGGCCTCAGATGGGACCCTGGTGCCACCAGAAAACAGTGCCAAACAGAGAACAAGTTTATTTTTGTATTGTGCAGATGCTGGTTCAAGTAACAGTTACTTGACTTTAGCAGTCAGGTGTTTGTATCCAGTGAATCCAGACAAAAGCACAACCCTAAGGAGTAACATAGATGCCACTCTGGAAATGCTAGAGTAAGGTGGGTACTGCCATTTTGCAATGTTACTTAACTCCACCTGTGTAAAGAGCCAATTGCCCTTGAAAAATACACCCAGGCCTTCATCTGCATTGTAAAAACTGCAAAACAATAAAAAGAGAAAGAAAAAAACAACCCCAACCCACACTCTTGGCAGTCTGGCTCTCTCCCAGGTCTCTGGTCCGGATTCCTGCAGTTCTGAGTGACTGTTTCTTTGCTATCTTGCTTGTCCATCACACCTGCTTTGTCTGGGTGCCTCCAGTGTTTTGCATTTACTTATTCCCACACTGAGGATCTTTTTCCCCTTCCCCAGCCAACTTTAGTGCAATAAGCTGCACGATAAAGTTCTAAGAGAAATAAAACTGACATTACCCATGCTTGTTCCACTTTACAGTTCTGAATTTGCTGAATTTGAACACGTATTTCTTTTATTTTTTGAAAGTAGCAGCTGAGTACCTTAACAAACTCAAATCCATTTGGGGAAGTTGTAGGAAACTAATATTAGAGCTGCCATTTAATTCTCAAGGCAATAAAAGGGACCGAGAGGCCAAGTTGCCTCTGAATGTCTTTCATGTTGGTTTGTTACACAGTGTGAGCTTGTTTTACAAGTGCTCTGTTTACAAGAATGCTGGGGGAGCTGGAGAAGGGGGGGAATGTTCATTTAAGTCCCACATTCACAGAGGGCTACTTTTGTAAAGGCCTGATCCTGTCCTACCAGCTGCTTGCCCACAAAACTTCACAATTGTGGAGGCTAATTAAGATTCTTCAGAGGAGCTCTCCTCTCCCGGCGGCTGCAGTGGCCTCATCAGACATGCTGTCCCTCCCCCTGGGCCCAGCAGAATGCCCTACTGTGCTTGGTTTCTGTTATGGCTTATGAATTAACCAATTCATTCTGAAAATATCAGTACTTTAGGGCTAAATAAAGCTGTTCTCTTTAAGGGGAAAAAGTCAGGACCCCCATAGGAATATACTGATACTGTATTACCTATAAACTCCCTTCTCTCACACACTGCCAGTTGAGGATTCACTTGCCAGGATACAATGGGTTCAGTACAAAGGGAATTTGTCATGGATTGCTGTGAGGATGGGGAGGAAAGCCAGGGCCTGGGCAGTAAGCATCACCTATCCACTTGCATGTAAATAAAGCCTCCTGCATGCAACTCCAATTAAAAAAAATTAGTTTACATGAAATGACTGCATATATTTGCCTTGTCTTTTTTCTGTCCAAGTCTCTCTCCAGCTTCAAAGTGAAGAGACCCATAACTGGTCTGGATCAAAAATGTCTGAAAGTTGCTTGGTACTAATGCTGTGTAGCTGAACTACGGAGCTGAACGCAGTTACAGCACTGGAGCAAACAAACAAAAATTTCATCTAGCACCAATACAGAACCCTGGACCTTCAATATCTTTGAGTGTTTATGGCCTCAAAAATGTAAATTGAGGCTTTAAATTGGTTTTAAACCAGAACCAAGTCTGATTCAGAGCCTAAACTAAGAAACATATAAAATTATGTTTTATCTAATACGAATAGCTTTCTCCTGCTGTGTCTGTGCAAACCCCTGGTTCTGATTATTTAAAAGAAAGCTAACTGCAGGAACAAGACAAGATCTTTCAAGCAGTATAAAGCCCCAGTGTGGTGACATATACACAGTTTAAAGTTGACAAGACAAAGGTAAAGTTAAAGTTCACAACAAATGTGAACTTGGACTTCCTCCTCCTGAATGTTTCAGGTGTTTCCCTAGGCCCCTTTTGATTAAAAAGAATACTTTCCCATCCCCAAAATAAAAACCAGATTATTAAGACAGCGTCACTGCACAAAACCATACTATATAATGTAATAACAAAATGCTTTATTTTGGGGGAATACAAGGAAAAGTGTGACATCCTCATTATCAAACTGCTTTAAAAAGGCATTCTTCCTTTGTAAAAGGTAACACTCATACAGAAAAGGTGACCAGTGAACAAGCCTTCTCATTTAGCAGTGGGAATTCTTTCTTATTTTACAGCCAAAGTCGGGATTTGAATAATGTACAGCCACAGATTTCAACTTTGCTGACATTTTCTGGTGTGCTGGGGCACAGCTGCCCCTCGGCACCGCTCTGGTGCGACAGCCGGCCCGGAGGCTGACGGCACACCACAGGGATGGGGCTTAGCAGCTCTCACACAGGTCGCTTTGCAACAAACCACAACACTTCACCATTACCACATGAAGACACTGAGAAAGCCACAGGGTAACTAATCTTCTCATTTATCTCCAAAAACTTTTCATGCAAGCCCTATGCGTAAGAGATTCTCGTACCATTCATCTGATTATGTCTCAGTGCGTCACCACAGATCCCCTCTGCTCTGCGCCAGGACTGTCTGTGAAAGGTACACAGCAGATCAAAGGCTACTGACATACAATCACTTCCTCAACATAACTGCAGTAGGTTCCAAGTTGGGGTGTGTTTTAAAGACTATAAATTTATATCCATAAATTGCTTCTGCCCTCTCTGAACTTTATGTTAGAGTTGTTAAAGAAAGGGACTGGGAAGTTCCTAAAATCATCAGGTTATAACACAGGCATTCATCTTTTAGTCCAGTGTGACAACTCTGCCACAAGTGGTATCCATCCATGCTAAGAGGTAAGATACATTGGTCTTGTTTAAAGGGGGTTCATGTCGTCTGAAGTGCGATGGCAAACTCTAAAAGAACTATTGGTTTCCTTTATTCAGGTTAGACATAACAAATATGTCAGATACAGCAGTTAGTCTAGAAAAATACATTTAAAAAAATCTTCAGCAGACCATGCTCCCTGTAACAAAATCTTTCAAAACCAATTTTACAAATTATTCTACATTAATGTAAAAAGAAAATCTTAAATTTAGCATTGTGGATTCCATCAAATATCTATCTATCAAAACATGACTTTCACTATTTGTAGATGTTAGGATTCATAATACATTTTTCTAATGTATCCTGTACATATTAAATAACCTAAAAGGCTCCTCTTGTAGTGCATTAACAATTTAGCGAGCACACTCCGTATTTCTCCAGTACCATTTGCATTACAGTTATTTGACCGCAAATGTAATTAACATCTAAAAGTGCACACAGTTAGATTCCCTCCCTCCCCATAACTTGTTTCCCTGCTGAAACCCAGACATCCACTGGAAACATTATCCTACTGTAGCTAATCTACCCACGATTAGAAATGTGTGACTAAAGTGTTCTTAAACTATACAGGGACTGAATTATATACAAGAATCAAAAGGACAGCCTGTATTTACATCAAGAATGAACTTCCACTACCACAGCATTATACCAAGAACTCAATACAGTGTTACAGTTGGTGTTTACTTAGGACTTTAGCTTTAGATCAGTATAACATAAAACTTAGCTCAAGAAATACCCAGAAAAAAATGAACGTGTTTATTAAATATTACTTCTGTTATGCCACAAGACAAATATCCATTGCTGGATATTCTTACAAGTTCAGTGTTTGAAATAGTGTAATAGTGTGCTGCTCTATGAAGCAGCTAAGAACTTCTAGAAAGGTTGCTGGGGGAAAAAGGAAAGAAAGAGAAGAAAAAACCAAACAACAACAGAAAAAGGTGGGGAGGGAAATTAAAAAAAAAAAGGAAAGGGGGTAGCAGATAACAAGTGAAGATTTAGATTTTAATAACTAAACCAAACTGTTAGCACAAGTCTAAGACAGTCACTGCATGCAGAAACCCCTCGGAAAAGTGTCATACGGATCTGAGTATGTTGTAATACACAGGTTTAGGATGTAGCTTCATTGAATTTTTCCATACCAGTTGGTAAGGACTTTTCCCTACCAAGTGGAAGAATTTTGAGATTAAATTCCAGATTATCCAGTTTGAGATTAACAGTTTCACTCTCCAAGAACTCCAGTGTATGAACCTATATTACATTTTTCCAATGCTACTTAAAAAAGGCAAACTATAAACTTTTAGATTCACTTTTTACATTGAACTTCTCAAAGAAATCCAAAGTGTTGTCTTTGATTTGCATTAAAGTGGTCAAACATTTCTCCCGTTTCTTCCCTCCCCAAAAGTGCAAAAAATGAGTTGCCGCTTGGTCCACAAACATAATATAATTCCTTCTGATGGATTACTGCTGCCAACCCATCACTTCCAGTTTCTACTCCAAGAAAAATGTCAACGTCCAAAGATGGAATTCAATTCCAGTAGAATTAACTCTACAATCTGATTCTGGTATACTGTGTGGACTGCTATGTTACCAGTCTCTTTCTCTGGTTTTAATAAGGTTGGACCAAAAACTATTGCTATACTTTGATAGGTCATTCGGTTTTTTTCTCCATTTTCTACAACTCTGAAAGAGAAAAAAAAAACACACAAAAAGAGATTTATGAGTGTTATAATAATAGAATGACAGAAAAAGACAGGACAAAGCAAAAGACTAATCACAGTATTTATTTAATGAGTAGTGTTCTTATTAGGATATGCAGCTGCTGTAATTTCCCTCTCTACAAAAGTTTCATTTTGAAATGTTATTCCTGGCCCTCTCGCAATCCCTCAAATGTAAGGACTCAGCAGTAAGCATCACAACTATGAAACATACTGTCTCAAGTCTGTTTGATGCTCTGCAAGCTCATATAAAACAGACTGATGTATTGCTCCTATCAAGTCCAATACAGGAAATAAAAAATGCAGTGGAAATATTTTACTAGTACTTTTAATTGGAATATTTAGGTTTAAGAGAAGGTGAGCAATGCAAAGCCTTTCCTTCTATCTGTTACTTACCTCTTCAGGTGTCTAAAGAGTACCTGCATAGTGTCCTGGTTTGGTTTTGGCAACTGTTTGATTAAATCTTTAACAGCAGAGACACGCTGCCTTGGTTCTTGCTCTGCAAAAGGATGAGGTAGAGAAACAAAAAGTCAGTATTTTTGTATAAAACTTTAGCATAAAATTTAACAGGCTGGGCATAAAAGCCACATGTGCAGTGCTAATACGAGATAGGACACTGCCACCTCCCGACCGACCCCTGCATTGCGGAGAGGCAATTCCGGGGATGTTACCATTGTTTATAACAAAAACACTCTTTCTGTGTCCAAAATAATTAAAAGAATTTTACATATTGAGCGGAACTTATACAAACACCACACCCATGTTTTTCAGACTTACTAATTGCATTGACAAAGTCATTGAAGTGATTATATGTGAACAGTGGCTCCGGCAATTCTCTGAAAAACATCTTTAGAGCTCCTGTGATGACGTGAATATCTTCCCATTTACTGTCATTCAAGTCCAGCTTCTCATCTGAGAGAGAAAAATGAGTAATTAATGTTAATAATTTAACTATAAAAGCTTTTTTTTTTGTTTAAAATAAACTTAACTATTCCTTAGTACTTACTGCTTTTAAAGCAGCAACTTGCTCCACTTCAGCCCATTCTGTATCCCATTCTGGAATACAGAGCTGTAGCAGCATAAAAGGGGATGCAAATCTCAACCACTACAGACAGAGATGGCTAAATTCTGCCTACTGCACTACATGCAGCACCCCTACACTGGAGGGGGCATCTTCCAGAAGGAAACAGGAGATGCTGACATAACACAAAATTTTTTCCTGTCTATCAGGAAATGAGAGGTCAGATTGTGGATGGGCTACTGTCCTCTTCCCAGCTGCACTGAACAAAATGAAACAATACTGCCCAATGAAAGGGTTTTATACACAGAGTATAGTGAAGAGGAGTTAAGCCCCTCCACACTGAATGTAGTAGCAAATCTCACGAAAAAACAACCAACAAAAAAAACCTACAACATTAATTTACAGTTTTAATGCTAGTGGAAGCTTAGCATGTTTGCTGTTTTTCCAGAAGGTATGGAGTTATTTGGTCTGAAATAAACCCCTTTCCTCAAGTTCCATTACCACCTTTCTTTAGAATTCTGTTCTAGCAATGCCTCTATGCACTACATGAGACCAAATCTCCAAGACAATAAGTTTTTTAAGTGATGCATATTACATACTCAATTCTCCAATTTTGAAGTAACTTCACCTTGAAGGTGACAGTAATTTCTCATTATATACTAGTTATAGAGAAAATTTTTTCCTGAGCTTTTTATGAATTCAACAATCTGCAAATATATGCAATTGTAATACATTTGGAGAAAGCTTACCATGGTTGACCGCAAATCTTAGCTTCTGTATGACTGCAAGATTGCCACTAACTCTGTATAAGCCGTCAATATCTAATCCTGAAACAAAGAGATAAATCCACTTTAATACCTTACACATACATGAATTCTGGAATCATTAGGCTGCTCCTTTATAGGTCTACTCAGCAAAATTAAAAACAGAAGAAACCCACCTTGTAAAAAAGCAGGGGGGAAAAAAGTTAAACTAGCAGGGCTTATCAGAGGAGGTTTAATTTGCTGACATAGGTTTGGTAGGGACAAGCTCAAAGTAATCCCTAAAACTTCCTATGCAAGTAGTAATGAGGCAACAGCTCCAAGTTTCCCCAGTGAGACTAGATGTCTTGTTTAAGATGCTCTTGGTGGGTGGGCAGGGAACATATGGGAGTCCAACATGCAAGAACCAAGTATTTTGTGGATACAAATTTCAATTTTTTAATGTATGGTTAAGAAATCCAATCAAGTCATGCACAGAGAGCATCTCAGAGTTGTTGAGTGACCAGGTTTGCATAGAGAAGGAATGCTGTGCATGCACACTCAGAGCTACCCAACAGCCTACAACACTAAAATGGGTAGCCTTTGCCTAACAGGACTGCACACTTAACCAGAAAAGAAGAAAACTGTGTCTCTGTGGTCGCTACTGCAGTTACTCAGCAGTGATTAGCGGGTCAAGAATTTATTTGGAAAGTCACTTGAATGCAGCATGTGAATCAGTGCCACTGAGCAGGTGAGTGTTGCCAGAGTACCTGCAAGTCCCTGTAGCTCCTCATGGAGTTGTCTGATGCAACACAGCACAGTTACCAGCACCATCTGACATATCCCTTTTCCCCATAATCCACTAGTCATTCCTTTACAGAAAGAACTGATTTGAAGTATACTGGCAGTAGGAAGAAGAGTTGAAGAAGTGGGGAAAAAAAGCTGTTCATTTCTGTGAGCTTCCCCTCACGTACTTAAAAAAGCAAAACTTGACTATCTTCACTGCAGTCCTGTCTTTAAAATTAAAAAAAAAAAAAANAAAAAAAAAAAAGAAAAAAGAAAAAAAGAAACAAAGTAAAAAAATCCCTTTCTTACAATCTGCAGATCATAGGTGGAATAAATCCTGCTGCCACAAGCAAGGTGGCAGTTTGTCAAACTGGAGTAAGGCAATGGAAGCAGCTATTTTTCCCCTCCCAGGCCATAAGACATAAGCAGTGAGAAAGAGGTCTACAGGCTGCAACAAAATCCTAAATGAACTTTCCATGGAAGATGCCTTAGAATTCACATGTATTCCCTTGTAACACTTACCCTGTCTCAAGAGATTTCCGTTCTCAGATTAACAGACTGGAATATATCTGAATGATGATTATGGAGATGCCATAATCCCCTCTCAGTCATCTTTTCCAAGAGATAGGGCAATGACAACAGCAAGAAACAACAAGAAAACCAGCAGAGACTACAGCCAAGTCAGGAGTCACAACCAACATATTTTCAATAAAAATGTGAAGATGTCCTTTACAGCAGACAACCCAGAATGTCACATGTAGCTTTCAAACAAAGTTTTATCAGTTACTAGGTAGGAGACACTTATTTTCAATGAAAGCAAACAAAAACTGAGTCAGTACGTGGACTGATAATCTCCAGAATTGCATAAAATTTAGCAGTCAGTGTAACTGGCTGAAGGGCATTAAACTGATAGACTGGTCTTCTGGCAGTCAATGCAAATACAGGGCAGGTACACTACTTTTTCCTAGAAGTTTGTTTCAAGAAAGTTTTAATAGAAGTGATTGTTAGCATGCTTAAACCTTAAACAAATGAATGGTTGCATTTTGTCTTTCTTTTAATCTGAAAAAAAACCTTGACAGGTTGAGCTCTTCTGCTACTTCTTGTAATGCCTCTTTCCTTAGAGCCTTGCTGCGAGGAGGCTGTCCCTGCCTTCTCATCAGCTTGAAATACACTAAAGCAGAGCAGTTTCTTAGACATAAGATTTCATTCCCTCTCCTCATTTTGGATCCCACCTACACCCCCATTCTTGAAAACCCAATGCTAACTACAGATGCAAGTTTCGTATTATTTTCCCCAAATAAATCTACAGCATTCTAAGATTGAAACATTCAAAATTATGTAAGAGTGGGGAGCAAGAGAGATTTGAAAACAAAAAACTTCAGCCATACCATGTTCCTCAACATGCTCAATGCACAGCTTCACGAACTTTGGCACCGTGCCGTTTTCTCTTTGACACAAGCTGGTGAGATTTGAACCAAAAACTTGATCTGGAACCAAGTAAAGAGACTGATTTACAGTGGAACAGGGCTCAAGTGACAGAACTAGTTCAGGTTAAAACAAACCTCTACAAAGGGTAAAGACTACTGGATACAACTGTCGCAGTATTGGAGTGGAAATAGGAAAGTTCTGAAAAAGAATTCTCAGCAGCTCCCAGCGAGAAAAAGCGCCCAGCAAGAGAGAGTGTCAGCAGTTACACAAATGTGAGTGTCTGAAAAAGGAACTTTTGCAACTGAAATAATTTTAACTTGCCAGGTGATACTTGTAAGAGTCATATAGTCAATACTGTATTGAGAAATGTAATGGATTCAAATGTGCCCTGTTATGCTCGATTCCTGTTCCGAGTTCAAAACACATTTATTGTAATCTTTGTTAAAAATGTGAACAAAGATAATAAACTTTAGCCAGAGTGAAAGCTTTTGGCATTGCTTGGGGAAACAACCTGTAAAATTTCCATCTTTCCCTGAACCTATGTTCAACACAGTATTATATATTAATTTACTTTGATGTAGAATCTTCTAACATTTTTAAGTTTTGACATAGATTGTAAATGGCAGACCTTTATATCAAGTACGACCATGCATAGGCAACCTGTCTGCAAGGTCAGAATCTAAATACAAGTATTTATGGTCAAAGGTAAATTTGAGTCTTGTTTTCAAAACCACACAATCCAGGGGGAGTATTTTCTATCATACACTGGAGCAAAAATTAAAATCAGCTTGGGCAGAGAAGAGAATCTTGCAATGCCTCAGTTAATTTCAGCAACATGTTAATTCCTCTTGTTCAGATTATGTTATCACCAAAATCTTTAACAGACCCATTTCCATGGCTTTCATCAAAGATGCCCATATAATAGATGGCCTCCTCTGTTCAGATGCACGAGACTGAAAGAGGGTCTTGAGATAAAGAAGCAAAGCTCACACTCTTAAAGGGAAGAAAGTTCTTGTTTGATTGGTTTTTCAGTCTGTTAAATAAGGTATGCAAGTGGCCATCTTCCCAGAGTCAAGTATATCTTACTTCAGAGCTCTTGCATTTACATCATGCACAGTATCTAGCCCATTTCTCATGTTTAGTAATTCAAGTAGATTCATTAACAACTCTTGCATCTTGACTACTGCTTTGGGAAATCCAAACAGCACACCAAACCAATGATGCAGTATGAAAACGGGCATTTAATGGTATTATTAGCTATATACATACAAGGCCAGTGGTCCAAACCACCTGCAGCCCTGCCGCAGCTACCCACAGAGCCAGCTGTGTAAGCAGAATCAGTAGCAAAGGATTGAAAAAGCCCACAAGTAGAAAGCCAGGCAAGCATGCAGTTGTGGCAGGTTAAGCAATGCAGATTCGGTAGCAGAAGAAAATAGTAGCATGTAACAAAGTAACTTGCTATGACTTTTAATAATTTCAACATATACAGGAATAATATTTTTTTTCTTCTTAAAAGTAACTTCTGTACTTTTGTTTTCCCATGTGACGAAACCTTAGCACAGTTACTTCTCCACTTAGTGCATGCTGTTTCAAGTGGATTTTTTTTCTAGAACTTTTCACTATTTTTTCTGCTCATACTGAGTTTGCCAAGCTTTCCATTTACTAAGCTTGTTCTGTAGCAGCCACAAAAGTACACTGGGCTTTTAAATAAAGACTTCTGTATTCTTCATTCAAACAGCAAATGTAGAACTGTACAGTGCAGATCCAACTTTTAAAATTTATACCATGCTTTTAAATAAAAACAAACTCTTAATTCCTTAACATCTTTATTAAAAATCCAATCATTAGCACGCACAAGTACAAATTAAACTGGGTTTAGTGTTTACTGTTGCTAATGTCAGAAGTTACGTCACGGAGCCATGACATGAATACTAAGCTGTAAAGCAGAGCAAAACGTCAAAGTATGGAAATAATGCCTCCTTATCCCAAACAAAATTCCATCGTTTACAGTTAAATTATATTTGCAGATACACAAATATATCAAACACCACATGCAACAGAAGCACACCTGTTAAAGTATGTAGTTAGGCAAATCGCAGTAGGATTTGGTCTGATATTTGCCTACCCATATGCTATTTTGACCCTAGTAGAGCACCATCTACAAGTCCTGCTAAAGCATACAAATAAATAAATAAATGAAGTTTTACAGTGAGTACCAAGTCAATAATTTACACAAACAAATTAATTTAAACCTGTGCAAATACCATTCTCTCAAAGTTTCTACAAGTGTGACAAAAAGAAATCCAACTTCCATGATTTTGATTCAAGAGTATCTGTAAGACTCATTGTTTGTGAAACAATTAAAACAATGTATACATTCAAAAAAGGCTGGGGAGAAAATGTTTAAGTTAAGATTCCTTTAACCTTATCCTGGTTTGCCTAAATATCTCATTTCTTATGAGATGGCACAATTGTCTGACTCCCCACAGACCAAAACACCCTTGTGAAACAGGTGAGCACATCATCCAGTTGTGTACCCACGGGGCTTGCCTTTCCCTTGTACGCACAATGATGATCAGCTATCTGGAGTTTCCAGCTCAGAAGAGTGGAATGCAATGCTTCTTTGCTAAAGAGTCCAAGTCCAGACGGGCTCCTGGGCCCTCAGTTTTCACTGCAGTTTTGCCAGCAATGAGCTGAAGGAGAGGACACCCCTCGTGCACTTTAATGGCTATCAGCAGTGCTCAGAAGTACAACAGTCAATCACCAGTTCCACTCTACATCCAAGACTTCTGTTAAACCAACTATACGCACGTATTTTACTCTGGAACTAGACCATTTGAACCCCATTTTACACATGAACTACAAAACTCAGCTTTACAAATTATTTCCTTTGTTAGAAAGGTTCATTTACCCTTAATGTAGCCTTTTTCACGGACGGCTTGTAATGTAGGGCGCCGTGTAAGAAACTTCTTGAGCTTCGTTTTGGTCTTTTTCTGATCTGTGGAATCTATATTGCTAGGTGCCTTCACCGCTGAAAAGAGAAACACATTTAGCACTACTATCCACAGAACCAACACTGCATTTAGCAGCCAAGGAATCAACATTAAAAGGAAGAAAAAAAAAATTAAGCTCCAAGATACAGAAAAAAGCTCTCCAAATGTGCAATGCATCCACAATTTTTATCTTAACTTTTTCTGAACTCCTTGTAAACACCATCCATTTTTCAAACCACTAAGAGACAACCCTGCCACAAAAAAGTTGCAAAACCAACTAAATGGTAGCTTACATATGGAATTGATGTGGAATTTTAAAAATATAGCTAATGTTTGCAAACCGGTCCTGCCTCTCATTAGGTTAACTATTTTGAAAGACATTAATACTTTCTCGAAAATTACTTATAAGGCCTCAAAGGAAAATACAGGAAACAGTCTGTCTGATTAATTTTTCTGTGCACAGGACATTAATTTCTGCACCTGCAAGAAATTCTGAAGTCGTAATTAAAAATGTTTAGTTTCTCTAAATTAGCAAATACATCATGGCAACCTAGTGAAGTTTAAGTTAATAGCGCAAATATCTCTAGATGCTGTCACAGATAAAAATCCAGTAAAGCTATTCTAATCAGTAGAACAACAGAAGAATTCTTATTCAAAACTATTGATGTAAAGTCAGATAAAACAAACACCTAATTACTTCCGTGCATTTGACATCACCTTAAAAATAAGTAATTTCACTGCCACTTATTTTCCCATTTTTAATGAGTCACATGGCAAAAGATAAAGAACAGTTCACTTTTTCTGAAAGTTTGAATAATAAAACATGGAATAAAATCTACCAAGTGGCATCAAGATGTAGAATGAACTTTATAAAAGCCTATTTCCAAACTTGAGTAGTTTCATTTTTAGATGTCCTTTTGAATCCTTTCCTATTTACACATAATACAGAAGATGCATAAAATGAAAACTGGCATTGCTAGAATCAACTAATGGAATATTTTTAACTCACAACGAAGTTTCTTAGAGTCT
Organism: Campylorhamphus procurvoides; assembly: GCA_013396655.1. Classification (NCBI taxonomy): domain Eukaryota; kingdom Metazoa; phylum Chordata; class Aves; order Passeriformes; family Dendrocolaptidae; genus Campylorhamphus; species Campylorhamphus procurvoides. The sequence goes on along the minus strand of WBMV01000470.1, from coordinate 1,298,955 downwards.
TTATTCTCTTTCTCTTTGTCTTGTTTTTCCACTCCAGGGGAATCTGGTACCTCATCTTCTAATGCTTCATCAGACTCTATTACCTATTAGATTTAAGGAGAGGCATAGGAATCAGTTTGCCAGTTTACAGAATACAGCCTTAACATACACATCTCCTGTAGACAGTTTTACAACACACGTTTTTTTTCTCCCCATAATGATACTCAGTTGGTTCTTTCCTGAACTGTAGATGGTAAATGTATCTTCAGAGATGATACCATTTCTGGCAGAGTGAATAACTTAGAGAAACACTCTTTCATCATAGGACTCAATAAAGAAAGGTTTGCTGGACATTGAACAAAGTACAACCAGCCTTTCAGGATAACATTTCATTACATTAACCAATAAACAACAGAAATTATTTTTGTTTAGGTTTATTCTCCAAATCCAACAGACAAACATCAGCTATTCAATGGTCTGCTATAAAAATGCCTGACTTATTAGAGTTGAAAAAACCCCACTTTTAGTGTATTTACCCAATTTCTTATCTCTGTAATTAAAATTCTTAATAGAAAATAGGACTACCAATTGGAAAATTTCACTACTGTCAAAACATACACTGAATTCACTCTGAAAAAGTAAATGTACCAGTGCCTAAAATTCTTGCCCTGTTACTGTTACCTCAGCATATTCTCACTAAACACTGTCAAGTGAAAATGTAGATCCTGTTGAAGTGTGGAGGCAGATCCCAGTTTGCTAATCTGTACACCTGCAGCCTCATACCTATGCTATGTGCATGACTGCACATCAGGAGATAGGAAAAGAAACTTCCTCTGGTTTCAGGACAACATATTACCTTCCAAAATCACACATTTCTTACCTCACTTCTACTGAAGTGAACTGGACTGCTACACAGTTAACAAATTCTGACTGCAGAGTGACTTCTTTTACAAGGAAGGACATTTGAAACATAAGGCAGGGTTGTGTTTCCCAGAGCACTGAGTGAGCAGCAGCACGACTTCATTGACCAAGTTGCATTTTAACTCAAAGGGCAGGTGTTAGCTTTAAACTCCCTCATTTCTTACTCCTTTTCAAAAGCTTTGAATAGCCGTTTTACACACCAAAGATCAATGCATTCAACTGCCCAGTTAATGTCCCTGCTAAGGATCCTCTGCCATTCTTCAAGTGGCCTCTAAGTTCTTTAGGACTGGTACATTTTAAACCTAGTAACTGTTTGGGGGGGGGATGGGGTGGTGGGGTGGGAAACACCAAAAAAACCCCACCAACCCCCCCCCTAAACAAATATAAAAATCACCTGGAATGTACTTTGTATTATATAACAAAGCTAATCTAATAACTTGGGAACTTCTGCATGGAAAAAAGAGCAGCCACATCCTTTGCAGGTAGCTATTCCTCTTGCACAGTTTATTGTCACAACAGGAAAGGAGCTAAGAGAACAGAATCTTCTCTGCCCCTTCTTTTGAGGAAGATCTTGTCACACTACAACTAGAGCCTCAGTCATGGGAAAGAGATTTACAGCTACTATTACCTCAAACTTTCAAAAATTAAAAGTTGGCTTTAGATCTGATGAATTCTTGCACTCAAAGCTTCATTGTTCTCAGTTACCAGGTAGTCTGATGTACTTTCTTAACTTATGCTTTGTTATCTTGGGTCTCTTGGCTACAAGCTACCAGCAGTAAAAATATATTTCCATTTCCTCCAGAAAGCTGACAAACTCTCCCTATTCCTCCACTCGCTGCCTCAGCCTAACATGTATCTCGCTCACATCTCGGCATATCTCAGCTTTCCATCTTCGTTCATATTTAAGCAGGGAAGAAGTGGCTTTGCTGTTATTACAAAGGGCAGACAGGAGAAGGGTGTCACTGAGCCACTGCCTTGCCTCATTACTAAGAGTCATGACATTTTCATATGAGGAGAAAGCAGATTAGAAGCCTAAACCATGAGCACTCAGAAAGAAACTGAACTTTCATATTAGCCTGTTGTGTTTCAGGGGAAAACACCCATATGGGAAAAACATCAGAGCTAAGAGAAAGGCAGGTCACTGACTGGCATTGAAAGCAACATAAACGAACCTTATGGGCAGCAGTTAAATCTTTATTAAAAAATAAGAATACACATGAAGTAAGATTGATATGAGAGGAATATTTTCTCCCAAGATCTCCTCCAACTTATTCTGAATTAAAATACAGTTCATCTTGTTTGGCAATATCAAGAGCAAATGCTCAAGCACTTTTCTGATAATTAAATAGGTGGCATTATGCTGTCAGATACGAAGACATAATAGAGTATTTTGCCAGGGCTTTTAATTTGCACTTCAGTGCAGCCTTACTAAGTGAACAGCAGCATGAAATGTTGACAAATGTGTCATGAAGCATTCCCTTGGCCATCCTCCCTGCTTCATTCCCTCACTATCAGAACCTTTCAGGTCACTGAAACAGACAAGTATTTGGCCACAGAAGTGAGTTCATTTCTGAGATGGAGGTCACCCCACGCTTCCTGGTTCCTAATGCAGTGGACCATCTTTCTTCCTCTGCCACTATTAATTATATTTTACCACCTGCAACTGCCATATCCTCAAACTCCTGCCCTCTTTCAAGAAGATCAGTAAATGAAGATGTACATGGAGCATTAGAAATTGTTATATCAATCAATTTAATAAATAATATTACCTTGAAAGTAGAGCCTTCACGATTCAAATACATACCTGATTATTTATGGTATAGTTAAGAACTTTATACCATTCATTAATAAAGCTGTCATTATCAGATTGAATCAAGAGCTCAGTTCCTTGGCGGGTTTTTAGCTTTAGAGAAACAAAAATAGATATCATCAAAATTGATAAACACACTAGAATTCAAAAGTCAGATAATCCAAATCAAATTAAACTTTTCCCTGGTATAACTGTTAGATAATACATAGTCACTCCAGAATGTTTATCAGTGAAAACAGTAAATAACAGTCTGCTTAAAATTAAAAAGCATATCCCATACAGACATATTTAAAATGGATGTTTCTAGCAGATACCATATACATGAAGCTGGTAGAAATGGATAAAAATCAGATTTTGGAGTTTTTTATTTTAATTTTGGAGAAAATTTCTTACATCAGTAATTGAAAGGACTATATTTCTACATTTAAATAAAATAACTCACCTCAATAACATTCTTTTTGCTGGATTTGTCCTTTGAAGCCCAGTCAATCAATGCCCCTTTGAGATCCACTGTAAATTCTGGCTTAGACTGGTTGACACCAAACTTCTAGAAAAAAACATGAACAATGATGACAAACTCAAAACCAAAGAAATTCCTCAAAGGTATACAGCCTGGCAATCCCCTAAATACAACATTATTTAGTCTATGCAACTTAACCTAAATACAGTACTTTGCCACATGTCAGCAGACATGATACCAGGAAAAGAAAAATCTTACAAAGAACACCCCGTAAGCACCTATTACAAACTGCTCAAATTAAAGCCCTCAAAATTCCATAACTAAGTGCCAATCAGATTCCAGCAGAGCTTTTTTCCCCTATCACAAACAGTAGAGGTCCAAACAGCAATTGACTGTAGCTTGATTTTAGTCAAGACAGTCACAAGCTTTAAACAAAACCAGCTAATAAGTAACTGAACCAAAAACCCGTGAACATTCTGTCACTTAATCAGTGGTTGCGTATAAAATCAAAAATCAAACCAGACAGTAGGTTTGCTAGACAGGAATCACGTCCCTCCACACTGACAAAGTACTTTCAGTTTTTACTTTTATCTACATATTTTTATCTATTTATTTTTTTTAGAAAACATTTCCACCTCAATGCTTTATATTTTTCTGTAGTGCTTCTATTGCAATGCTGGAGCATATCCTACCAAGTAAACAGAACTTAGTGTCTAGCTAATAAACAAACAGCAAATAACCAAAGCAATGAACAAAAAAACTTTCTAAACCTTTAACCTAAAAGTAACCCTTCAAACAATTTGGAAGAAAACATCAGGGAGTTACTTTTACATCTATGCTAGGTATCAGAATTTTTTAAAATACTTTCACTAGGATTTCAACATACACCACTTTCAATAGCTTTGAAATGTAATTCCTCAAGGAAACCAAGTCAGCAGCCCATACAAATAAAAACCTATAATTGCAAGTGAAATAAATAAAATATGGAACAAGAAAAGCTGTAAGTTACTCAGTTATGGTACAGAAATTTAATGCTGTAGTTCCAGGGAAAGCTTGTAGCATCTGCTCCATCAGAAAGGCTCTTTTCTATTTCTTTGAGAAGTCTTTGATGTGCTAATGCTGCTCCTGTGACAGCTCTGGGGGACCTAAGCCCCAGGACAAGCTCCTTGTCACAAACACAAGTTTCAGCTTGTACAAGAACAGCCATATCCAAGGGGACTAAAAATGGTTCAGAAAACAGGACTAATCTGCTGCTTCTGATTAGATTCCCAGCATGGATGTTAATTAATGCTAATTGTGTTTCAGAAAGGCTGTTTACCACTGGAAAAATCTCTCTGCCTTGAGTCCTAAGGGCAATGAAGTGTCAAATGGAAAGTAGCATCTTAACTTCTTTATTTTAGCCCTGAAATATCAGAATAGGGGAGTATTTCTAACTTACCCAATGACAATTAGCACTTGGGGGGTGGGGGGGGTGCGGAAACACCACTAACAAACCACCACCTTTTCCTTTCTAACTTAATTCTCAAATACCTCATCCAAGAACATTTCTTATTAATTATAGTAGAGCTTTTGGGAGAGGTCCAGCTGAGCAATGGAGTCCACAGGAACAATCTCTAAGCTATTATGGCTCTTGAAGCAGCAGCTGCTGCCTGTTTCAGAGAAAGTCACATAATTGCTGCACACACAACCAAAGTGTCCCAGACGCACTTCCTGGCAGCCTAGATCAATCTTGCTGCGTGTTGGAAAAAAAAATCTAAATCAATTTATAGAGTTTGGCACTGGAAAGAGCAGGAAACTAGTGCCAAAGTCCACTGCAGGAATGTGGGTGGGGAGGGTTTGTGTGCGCTTAGTTCAAAACACAACCCAGATGATGCTGAGAAGCACTGGAGAGGAGGAGAGGACCTGCTACAGGTGAAATCAATGAACAACAACGAAAATGTAACAATATTTTGTCCAAAAGGAAAGCCCTCCAATGCATTAGCTTGCTTAACACCGCAATTCACCAATCCCAGCACTACCTCCCACACCTTTACACTCTACCCCCATCTTTTTTGCCTAACTCCAGTGTTTCAAAGAAACACAGAAGTAAAAATTAGAAGCTAAAAAAGGTGGAAAAAGAAGTCTCCTCCAACTCCTTCATTCAAATGGTGGACAAACTGCTGTGTGAGATCCAAAGATAGGTAAACCCATGTAAATAACCCAGCCTCCCTGCAAAGCTCTTCCGATATACCAATATATTATATATTCATCACAAACTTAACTTTTCTATTCTAAGACATTTTAAGTCTACCATGCAGGCTCTTCTATGAGCTTTCCTGTCAAGGTTATTTTCTGCTCCTGGGCCTATGAAAATGAGATGCCAGCAGCCATTTCTCTCCTTGAAAGCTTCCAGGAGCAAGTCTTGCATAGGGCTGCTCAGACACTCTGCATACAAAGGTTAGCTAAAGGCAATCGAGCACTCCTGAAGCAAGCAGATTCTGCTGACAGAAGTAAAAAGAAAGCCTTTCCCTTTGCAACTGCTGCCACACAGACATTAAGTCTGCTTTCTCAAAACAGAGTGTACTACCTAGTTAGCACCAGACAGGATAAATTCAGCTCTTGCTGAGCAGACACCTTATCCTTACTGGCTTTCTCTTGCGAGCTGTCTGGGAAGTTTGGAAAGGGCAGTAGTGTGAGACAAAGAGGGAGAAGTGGTGCTGCCAGCTGTTTTAGATATGAAGTCATCCTACAGTCACTTCTGACAGATTTTTTTTAGAAAAATACATAGTTGCAGGATGTGTTTATGCTTGTTGTACAGCAGAAATAACTTCTACTTTTTGGAAAGAGTGGGGTCTTTGCTTTAGATATAGTAGATGCTGTGCAGCTTACGAATAGCCTTGAAGATGTGTACTGACATCAATAAATAGGATCATTTTCAGGATTTTCTCTAAGTCCTGAAAAGCAGCACAGGACAGGCCATGCAGTTCGTACTGTGACAAATTCCAGCATTCTTTGGAAACTGGATGCAATTTATGGGAAGACCTTGGAAGTACAAAAGACACCTGGCTTTCTTGTAATTCTATTTCTAATTAGAGTTGGGTAGAATGTTTTAATTTCAAGGATGGACTGCAGAAAGAAAGTTGAGGAGACAGATGATCCTTTGTGACTGGTAGGGGAGCTTCAAAACTTACTTTTAACACTAGTATTAATATATAAATTCTTCCTCATTCACCTTGATCAACAAGCTACCATATGAGCCTCTGTTAGGCAGCACTTCTGTGCTTGACATCTAGACTTCAAAACCTAACTACAGATGCTTAAATTATATACACAGAGGGAGTCCTACAAATTCACATCAGCTTTATATAAAATATAGGTAAAACATCCTTGTGCTCTATTTTTTTTCATCTCTTTATGCACAACATTTACATTTTTGGGTATTCCAATTTTAACTAGAATCATCAAACAACATGTACATTGTTGTATCAAAGGTAACATAGGCACCATACAAAGATTCTAAATTAGTTGTGTTAGAAAGAATCAGGCAAAAAATACCTGTTAAAAAGCTAACCATATCATGCTGCTTATTAGTCAAGGCACTAGTGGTTCGAATAGTAGGCAAATCTGGGATTATAATTCTGGCACCGATGAACCCAATACACTTTCTACTTTGTTCCAGCAGAACAAATACAAGATTATGGCAATACACTTGTGTTAATTTGCACCTTGGATGACTTTCAAAAACAGCAAACAAGATACATGAGGTGTTATATGAAGTGTCAAAACTAAATCTTGGAAAAATTCAAGTTTACTTTCAGGATTAGTGGCAAGTAGCCTTACAGTGACAAGAGGCATGCAACAAGAACACATACAGTGATAGCTGAAACTTGGGCAGAGTTTACATAGGTGACAGCAGGTCGACGACTGAGAGCATTTTTCCAAGAAGAAAGCAGCGAGAGCAAGAGCTCAGGAATTGAGCTCCCTTGGCAAAATGACTTGATGAGAAAAAGGAAGAAAAGTGATGAAGTCACAAAACAATGCACAAAAAAAGAAGATATGGTTATATCAATCACTAGACGAATGCTAAATAAATATTCTTCTCATAAGATGAAGAAATGTCATTCTTCTATGTCAAACTGTTAGACTTGATTTCACCTTATTAAAATATGGACACAGAATGAAGTTTCAGAGGTGAGGTGGAATTTTTAATATCTAAAAAAAATTTCCTACAGAGGGCAAAAAGAGTGTGTGTTGAATACCTAAACATTTACAAAGCCAACTGTGGTATGCAGATACACAACACTCAGTCCTTTAAAGAGATTCTCACTTAATATTTCCAGCTTCACTTTATTCTGTTTATATTGTTGATGTTTATTATGCTGACCCTACTCTAATACTTGACAGTACACATAACTGACAGTGTCTCTCAGAAATATTGTGGCTATGGGGCTTTTACTTCTCTTAAATCATCACAAGAATCTATGCCTTTTTATTTTTCCCACGAAATGGCTGCATTTGGATGGTGTAATATAACTTACTGCCCCTAAATCACGCAAGCCTGCTTATTGCTTATCTTCTATGTATAATTCACTTGGGCAAACATAATCCATAACATTATCATACATTCATGGAAGAGTTTAGCACTGTGTGTTTTAATGACATCAACATATAGCTGAAGACTTTTTTTTATCTACAGCTACATTTGGATTAAGAGTATTAGTAGCTGTAATCGAGATTTTGGAACTTGACTAGTTATTCAGGCAAAATAGTTTACTTTCCAAGCATGCATATTTATACCTATAAAACTAAAATACTTTTGGGATCCTTAGCTATAAAAGAAGCTAAGCTATAAAAGAAAATTGGAGAAGTCACCAAAATCTACTTCCTACCATAAAGCATAATTTACCTCCTCTCATGCCTTTCACCTTTATTCTTTTTCCTTCCTTTCTTTTCCCTCTGCTTCACCATCTTGCCCAGTTTTACCCTTTCCATTCTCTTCTACTCCCAGTTTTATTTATCCATCCTCATCCAGGTTTTCCCAACCTTCCCTTCTGCAGAAGGGCAAGTTGTGTTTACAGCTCTGAAATTAATTCTATAGAAAAAAATTGCCAATTCCAATGCACTGCCCAAAAATGAAGCACAGGAGAAAGTAAGACAGATCAGTAAAGTGCAGCAAGATAGAATAGCTTGCCTGTAAACAGGCAATTTTGCTGGAATTTGCATGACAATACACCAAAAGAACCAACACTGAATCTGGCCTGTCTTTAGTTATTGCAGGAGATGCACACAGTTTAATGTCAGACCTCCAAAAGTAGGTAAGTAAGGCATAGATAAAGAGCCATTTCTATACCTACTATTGTAGGAATGTAGCTGGATAAATATAGCAAATTTAATTATTGTGCTATTACCCTGGAGGTGACATTAAAAAAACTGAATAATCATCATCTTCAAAGTGATGTTTCTTTTTAGGTCTTCATCAGACAACAAAATAGATACAAGTACTTGTCATGCCCTATGCACATCCATAACAAAATATGGAATCCAGCAAGACAAAGACTAAATTATAAGACAACAATACAACATTGCTCAAATAGTCCAACACAAGAAGCCAAGTGTTAGACTATTTTCTTTATTACATGTAGCACATTCAAAATTACCTGGAGTTTATGAAAAAATATCCAAGAACAGTAAAACAAACAAACTGTTTAGACAAACAAATTAGTAAGGAACACAAAAATATCTGTCCTGGAGCAAAAACTTCAAGCCTACAGGGCAACAAATACTTCTATCAGTTACTTACTTGTCAAACAGACACGAGTACAACTGGTTTTCTTCCTATGTTACATCTTAATTGTTGCATTAAACTATTTTCTTGCTAACTTACAGTTATTTTTCCTCAATTAGGTATATATATTGGTATTTAAGCCCTAAAATAAGAGAGCTTTGATTTATTGTGCTTTACATGCCTAACTTCAGTGAGGGTGGGGGTTGTTCCTGAGCTTACCCAGCCAGTTCCGCTTCCTTGGGTTTTAGTGAACAGCAGTGACGACCCTTGTAACACTGCCCATGATGACATCCAATTCTTTCTGCAAATAATTGTAAACAAACATAAAATAATTGGCTTTGAAAACAGGTATTTAAACCATCGATCATTCTGGCCCAGCTGACCTGTATGTTAATATACTTAAGTGCATATACAGTCATTAGTGGCATCAGTAAGTCTTAATTACTATCATATTTGTAGAAAGGAACATATGTTAACAATCCCAGCCTGACCATCACAGTCTAAATCAAACAAAGCTAATCAGTAGTGGAAGCAGTTCACCAGGAGAAACACCATGCAGTTATAATTTCAAAGGGGCTAATCTGGAACACTCAGTCTACTGTGTACTTAATAGATCATGCCAAAGCACTGCATAATTCTGAAATTCATTGATCATATCTCAGATGCAAGCATCCCCCGTTTATGTAATAAGCACATTTACATTGACAATAAGATATTTGCTGCACATCTAAAAAAAACCTAAGAAAATTAAGAACAAATGAGTTATTTCAGCTGTTTGACTATTTGATTTTATGCCTGTCCTCCTGGGGTTATAAAAAAAATATATAAAAGTCTTGACAAGCCCTGAATATCTATACCCATTACCCAAACCTGAACTATTACTCAACAGCTCTTTAAGTGACAGGCTGGCCATGTTTCATTTTTCTGTACAGCAGCAGTAATCCAGATCAGTGATTCCAACAGATGCAACAGAAATGGTGACAGTATATTGCACCAGTAGCAGCTCACCTAAGCCACTGTCCACCTCATCCTCCTGAGCTCTTAGGAGCATCTCTGAGAAGCCACACTGGAGGTCAGCTGTGCTGCCCAGTTGCACTGGACTAGCTCAGATTGGTTCTAGAATATCAGCTGGGTGTTGATTATTTAATCCTCAGGAAAAGCACACTTTATGTTTCAAAAGTCTGGGAATCACTGAACTAGACGTAATACAATATTAGATCTAAAAGATTCAATCTGACTCTTTGCAAAACACTTGATTACATTATGATTTATAGTGCAAATGCCTGCCTGGGAGGCAGAGAAAGGAAGTTGGAAATGAGGTCGCTCATCACCTACAGGGAGACTGATGTCAGGCATTACATTGCTCCAAACCCTTCACATGCAGAGTGAAGGAAGAATTAGGGAGCACATGGCATTTACACTTCTTGGAAATTAAAGGACATCAAGTGAAAAGTCTGAAAGCTCCTCTTACACCAATTCTATCCAAGGAACAAGACAGGCTGTAAATCATACAGATTTTCTGTTAAATAAATAAATAAATCCCCTTTTAAAAAGTTGTCTCTCATCAACACACCTTCCTGAAATCCCTGCCCTGTGTGAAGTCCTGGCATACATGAGCCTCTGGCTCTCTGAAGTCCATTATCTTCAGCTCACTGGGAGAAACACATGGGATAAGATTAACACTGTGTCCTACAGCAAAGCCTCTAAGGCAAATTCAGACAAAAAGTGAGAAGTTGTGAAGCCCGATATGGTGCCCTAACATAAAAGACCTTACTCAAATCCTAAGCATCTGCACTTCTACAAGTCCAATACTTACCGAACTTTCTTCCCATTTTCTGTGATTTTTGTCACATTTAATAAACCATACTTTTCTTGGCCCTGTAAGATAAGAGTAACACCTAAGAAACATAAAAGAAAATCTGATCCTATTAACATCACATCACCAAATTCAATCCCCCAAATAATTTCTGGCCATGAGCCATCTTTGCCTGTGTTACAACTTCAAGAAACTGTCTTTAAGCATATTTAAATATGCAGAGATCAGCAAAATCAAAATTCCTCTGGGAAAGTACTCATTACCATTCAGAGGGTAAAAAGCTTTCCTACATCAAGACCTAGTTTATTTGGACAAGCTAAATTAAATAATCTGTGACAGTGGACAGTGGGTATTATGAATGTAAATTCATAATGATTTGTGTAATAGCATATTAGTGTTTTTGTCCTTTACTAAAATAGGCTGACAAACAGCTTAAATTCCCTGACAAATTCTTCAAGTAACTTTAACATAATTTCATATTTTAAATAAAACACGGTTGAAGTCCATGAAAATATTAACATATTCATGTTAAAAACAGATGAGTGAAACATTTCTTTGATGTCCTTTTTATTTATTCCTATCCCCAAGGAAAGCACTAGAATTTTAAACTGTGTAGTTATGTCTAGTTGATGAAAACCATCTAAGCCTACTAAAAAATTTGGAGATCAGTCAGTGATAAGTAGAAAAAGAACACTGCTGAACAAGAAGGGCATCTGCAAGTTTCAAATATTTGGTGTGAATATTTCTAGTTTCTGTGCAAAAATAATAAAATAAAGGAAAATTTGCAAAAGCATTCTAGGATAAAACCACTAATTTATACCATCGTCTCAAAATTAGGTATCAAATTCTATCATTTTCTCCTGTCATGCCAGCCTTGTCCTACAAGTCAATAGTGGTAAAAGAATATTACATTATTTTTGTAATCAATTCCTTTTCAGTAGCAGCTTTTAACTTAATTTATGAATTAAGCTATTGAAACAATCAACTAGTGAAAGTATCCAAATTAGTTTTATCCTTAAAAAAAATGACCTCAGTTCTAGATCCAATGAAAACAGAAGATAAATCCTCTTCAGCATTCTCCTCTAAATCTCAAATTTAAGTAGATCATAATTGCAGAATACAATATCAAAGAGAATTTTCTTGCTGGAATCCCATGCCAACACCCTTACCAGACACATGGATCTGCTTTTCATGAACCTTAAAAGTTTTACCCATGTGTTTCAACAACACATAAAATACAGGAAGGACATATTATCAAGGACAAAGGTGTTTAGCTGGTGCATCAGATGTTATTTCAGTCCACTGGTAACTGCTACTCTTAATCCAATATCTTTATTGGGCTGCAATGCTTTCCCAAGCCACTGATATATGTGCTATTTTCCAAAACTGTTATTTTCAATAGAAGAAGTGAGTCCCTTCCCTCACCCACCCTCCAAAAAAAGTGAACAAACAAATCAACCCATTCTTTAGATGACTTTGTGATCCATGCAGACCATGAACCACCAGCCCTACGCACTGCACCCTTCTAACAAACCTTTGGCTTTAATAAGCAGAACAGCCTTTCACCATCTTTCACAGCAACTCAGCAACCCGTACTCACTTTACAAAATAAATTCTGGTTTTAATAAATCACTCATGGTGGAACCAGTGGGGCTGCTCCACAGAACTATTTAGAGAAAGTATCATAATGCCCTACTTAGCAGCAACACTAGGGGGTACTAATGGGAAAATTAATGTAATCGGGAAAAAGGTGGAAAGCAAGTTAAGGAGCAAAATACTCAAAAATTTACCAGCTTTCTTTGGAATACTTAAAACCCAGATGACAGCTAAAGAAAACACATGGGTGGTTTTTTTCTATTATTTAGAGCAGTAGTGAGTTCTTCTGAAAAATCCAATTTTAAAGGTGCAAAGTCTGAGCCATGTTTAAAGAAATTAGACAACACACAGTAATAATTGCTTTTGTGTGAGGCTATCAACAATGCTTGCTCAATAAACAGTGTTTATTTTATTGTGAAAAACTGTTTGAAGAGCTGTAAGAAGGGATTAACATGAATAAGACAACAACCATTCCCCTGCATTAAGAGTAAGAATGAAACTAGAGAATTTGTGCCTTTAATGCCCTGAGGTACCTACCAAGGAGCTGGTAAAATTGATCAAGTTACTTATTTCAATACAGTAGTACAGTCCCTTTAAAAAAAAGGATAAAACCTTACTTTTTTTAATTGTTCCCTACTGTTTTAAGAGAATAATCACATTTAAAATATAAACTGAAATTAAAAAATCCGTTAAGCATTCAGAATGGGTTTAACAGGCTTAGGTTTTTCCCCCAGTAGTTATTCTACTAAATGAAAAGGACATTGTTTATTTATGCCAAGTCCTCTGTCGCTTTAAGGAGACTGAAACACAAGTCAAAATTAGAGATACCAAATACTACACACTGTTACTGACTACTGACAGTGAGGGATTCTGTGGAGAGGGGGAATCTGTTTTTGTTTTTATCTCTCAACATGCTAGATGAGAAGACGTGACTGTTGGAGGAAGTAAACTGAGTTCTACATACTTTGACACAACTTTATTTCACAGTGAATTTCTAATTTAATCTCCTATCACTAAGTTGCATTTAAACCAAAGAAATTTACATTTTTTCTGAAAGCAGAGTTGGATGTAATGCATTCCTTTTAAAATGCAAAGCCTTCAAATAGTTTTATCTTGTTATTTTTCCCAACAACAAGAAGGCTTACCCTCAATTCCCTAATCATGAATAGCCCAGTTTCTACAACATCTACTTATCTATTTAAACACTTTGCATACTGACTGTGGCTTGATGCTTTGGTGAAGAAGGAGAGGACTCATTTTCAGGAAAACTGGCCTTAGAAGCAGTTGATGATTCCTATAAAATTTAAATAGTCAATATAAGTTATTATTTTTCTTACAATTCTTTTAATTTTTTTTTAACTCTAAAGATATTTTCTCTTTTTACAAACTCACACATTAGGAAAAAAAGTACTTTTTTTAATTACTCATGATACTCTCAGATATATTTAAACTAGCTTACTAAACAGTGCCCTTACAAGATTTATAGACAACACTCAAATTGTGTTTAGTATATAACCATTTGAAAAAAATGTTAATACATGCTGAATCAGCTTAAAGCAAAGTCTTCATCCTTGTTAAGGGGCAGATTTTTTGTATGGCATTGTTATCAAATTATGAGGCATATTTAGAATACTAACTTATTACAGGGTACCATATATTAAATATGAAGATTTTAAAGAACAAAATATGTCTGTGTGGTTAGTAAATATAAGATTAGTATAATAAATTGTTATACATGTAGAAAAATATATACCAACTCTATTAATTTTTGTGAGTCATTATCACTAATTTCCTGATAACCAAACACTGAAAATCTCTAGAGATTTGGGGATTTGTTTTAAACTAAATGTTAACTACATACCAAAATAAAGTACTAAATCTCTGAAAACAAGAAAAATTGCCCATCTAGACAGAAACAAAAACAAACAAAAAAAACCCCAACAAAACCCCCAAACCAACAGCAACAACAAGGCATGTGTGTTTCCTCTGAAATAATGATTGCTTTGCACAAATACATTACTTGATAATCTGGCAAAGAATTTCAAATTGAAGAAAAACATCACTTATTTTCAGTCACCATTAATAAATTTTCCCTCCTCCCCCATTTTAATTCCCTTGATAGCTCTCCTGAATTCAGTTTGCTTTTGCAGCATTGCATAACACTCTGCACACCTGTGTTTTAAAATTCGCTTGTAAATCTACCTACAGAAGTGGCCCACTAATTCTTTTAGTAGTATAATAACAGAGAGCTTTAGCACTCCTAGGAACAGCCTAAAAGTTATATATTTCCAGAGGTCTGAAAAGAATTTTAAAAATGGTTCAAATTAAGAAAATCAACACTGTCCCTCCCAGGAAGGTATTCTTTCCTCTGCTTACCACATTTTTTAGCTGATAGTTATATACTGATATGTGCCACAGCAAATAAACTGTTAACAAGAATGTTTGGTATCACCAAATTCTCATGAGCCATGGCAACCCATACTTTCACTCTGACATACTTCAAGTACTCTTTTGACTGGCCTATTTTCATACAACTGAGTTGTGCTGTTTTTCCAGGAAAAGCAAATAAGGAAAATAAAATAAAAAAAATAGCTTCCCTAGGAGTCAGGTAAAAGGAGAACTCAGGGTTCATGTGTCTATCCAGATAAATGCCAGTTGTTTTCCTTCCTATTTCATTCTGAATTTGAGATAACTTTCATACAGTAAGCAACTCTGGAACAAGAAATCCAGTATTTGTGGTAAGAAACTATTCCCTTTTCACATACTAATTTAAAGCAAATATATTAACAGTGTGCCTGCTAGTGGAAATAAAACAGGTGCATTAGTGCACTAAAAATTGTCTTTCCACAAAACAGTTTAATGCTTCACTACACGTTTTGAATTTTCTCAATGCATTAATGTTGCACTTTATATGAACTAGAGTCCCCTTAATACATGCTGCCTATATGCTTTGAAGCTGTCAAAGGAACATCAGTCTACTGCCTTAAGACTTTACAAATGTGGCTCATATATACAATTTCTTTTGGCTATTAAACTTAGCATTTGTACACTTTCATGTTTTCTTCACTAGGTTTAAGTTCTTGATATGTGAACACTTCATCTTGAAGAAATGTAAACAGTTCCACTTATTCGATGTTTTACAAAAGCTTCTTCATTCAGAGCACCACTACATAAAGGTCTTTTCAAAACAGAAGTAAATCTTATGCCAAAAAATAAAAAAAAGTCTTACTTTAAAAGCAAAGCCAAAACTTTAAGCTATCTCCAACAAGTTGTTCATACCTGTGAGGCATAAACTGAGGCTAGAAGTGTCCACTCAGCTTTGATTTATCAGGGCTCCATCTAGGCTGTCTCATGCAGTGCCACAACATACAGAGTACAGAAGGATGTGTAAGGCAGAGGAAAAGGAGGAGGAGGAGGGAAAAGGAGTGGGATCTCAGAATCGCTCAAGCTAAACTAATCTGTACAGGTGCAAACTCTCCAGCCAAGCACGGTCCACTGCCTCCTCAACAGCACAAATGATATATTCTGAACTGACAACTCAAAAGCTCAAGATCAAATCCAATAAATCCCATTCTGAAGGACTAAGTTGACTCATGAAAAGGCAGTCCTTTAAAATGCATTGGGAACAACAAGTGGAGAGGTACAGTTCTGAGCAGCAGATCCATTTTCATTACAACTACTGTGTTTTGCCCATTTAAGTTTCCTTCGACATCTGTGATTACACAAGCCCACTCACAGGCTTTTCCTTACACTCACAAATCTACATTAATTCCAATTTTTTTCTTGTATCTTTAGGAAAAGGGAATTTACAATGCCATTCCCTGGTATCTCGTTCTAAGCAGTCTGTGCTAACAATTCAGCACTATGAAGTATTTCATTTTCCATGAATCTTGGGATGGGCTGTAGCAAAGTTACAAAAACCAGCAAGTCACCACCCTACACCTCCCATTTCAGTTCCTCCCTGCTTCACTCACATCAACTCTCCTCACCCACAGGCAGAATGCCCTAGCACAAGCAGAAATGCCTGGGACAAAAGTCAAATTGGAGGGAGACAGGCAGAGGGAGAGCAAGGGAGAAGCCCTGTCTCCTTGTTGGCCTAAACAGCTTCTGTTACTGTGCAGCCCAAAACAGACTATCAAGAACATGCCCTAGGAAGGGGCAGAAAACAGCTTTTGTTGTTACTGAGCCACGCTCTTTTCAGACTAAACACCAGCTCAGCTCTGGACAGGATCAAAGCCAAGCATTTCAGCACTTTCAGTACTATCCTCTGCCCTTCAATAACAATATTAAAACACTGTGATAACCACACACAGCTTTTCCTCTTTCCTTGAGATATTACAGTGGCATTCAATGGAATCTTCATTAAAGGGATCCACTACACAGCCACTACTATTTATATCTTTATGGCATTTCTACTTTAGCAAGTGCAACTTTTATTTCAATTCTATGTAGATTTCAATTATTCTTCTGCAATCTTTCAAGTGTATTTCTGCTCGGTGTTTCCTACGATTAAAACATTCAGGCTTGAAATATCACTATATCTTACACAAGAACCTTTCCTACAACCATAATTCTCAAATATAAACCCTAATTACAATCCATAACTTAAACTGAACTGGGAAATTCCTAATTATAAGTAAAATGGCTGTACATGCCAACTCCTGAACTAACCCTAGCTAAAATACTGCAATGACAACAAGAAGAGAGCTACTAATCACAAAGTAACAGTAGTAAAGTTATCAAACAGCCCTTGGTTTTGCTGCATGTTATACACAATGATACAAGAGAACATAAGAAAAATTAAATTTCAGAAATTCATGCATACTCATTTGTCTTACATTAAATACTTCACACAACAGAAATAGCTGGTGTTTCATCATGCTGTTGAACTTGCTCCTACCTTGTCGTTGGTGTCCAGCACAATTGTGCTGTGCCTCCATTTTGTTAAAACTATTGGTTCCTGTAGCCTCCTGTCCAGACTCCTACTCTTTATTATATCTCTCTGCTGCTGTGGTGAAGCATTATACTGAAGAAGAGAAAAATAAAATTGTAAGTAGAATATAACTCATGCAAACAAGACTTGGACACACCACTCTTATATCTAAACAGTGTGAACTTTCAGATTTCTGGGGGCACCCAAGGATATGAAAACAGCCCTGGTTTTATTTTGCATTTAGTCTTCAGACCTGTCCTTTCTTCTGTAGTCCTCTTTGAAGCAGTAACTAAGTCTGGCCTGTTAGGATAATATCCTCCATTGGCAGAGTGATGTTTGATTTCTTGTGAAACAGCTTTCTGCTGATTTTGCAACCCAACAGGGTATTGAGAACCACTAAGGAATTACAATAATTACAAGATTTAAACATTCTCTCTTCATATTGCACTGACAGCACTGTAGCAGCTGTCCAGCTCTTGTGTAACAAAAAGAAAATCATATTATCCTGCAGTAAGGTCCCTGGATTCTTCCAATTGCCTGGGTATAACTCTCTTTGACCCAAAGATGGGATGCCTAGGAGAGGAGACATGAGGGTGAGGACTTGCTTTTTCAGAATAAACACACCAAATTACTTATAAAAGAATTTTTTTGTGTGGAATGTACACACCATGTATGTACACTCCTTAAGCAGGGAAAACAAATATATAACAGGAAATAACTTTCAGACTTAGCAGAGCTGTAACAGCCAAGGACAGACTGTGTCGACCATAATAGGTTTTCAAGTAATTCATGCAAAGACAGAGACTGAGAAAATGTGAATCATGAGAAGGACACAGAATTTAATTAGATCTCAGAATTGTAGCTTACTTATCATTAGTAGTGTTGCCATTTTACATCATAACAATCAATACATTATAAAAAAATTCTAAAAATATTTCAAACAAAGTTTAATACTGAAAACACAAACAAGATAACATCAGTGTATTGGGGGTTTAATTCATTAAAAAATCTCCTTTCTAGTCAGTATCAAAAAACTAAAATCTGTACATGGAAAGAAACTTAAGATAGTATTTGTGAAGTAATGTAAAGAATCCACCAGGTAAGAAGTAACAAAGGAAAGTCAAGTGCCCTCTTTATTTGAGAAGGCTAGAGCCTAATCTTTGCAATTTCTACAGTTCTGCTACTGATTCCTACTGTGAGCTCAGAGCCTCAGGTCTTCAAAGACAGAATAACCTGCACATACCAACAAAGCATGGCAAGGATTAACCTAAGCAACATAAACGCTAAATCTAAGCTAAATTGCATACTACAGTTATGTTTGTTGCCCAAATAAAGAACCAGCATAACTACTGCTATAGCACTCACAATGCTTGAGTTAGCTTTGTATTTTACTAAGAACAGAGTTAATGCTCCAGTAAGTCAACAGATGCTTAAAAGCTAAATAACTTTGAAGTTTCATTACATTATTTCAATATGCACAGGAGTAGTAAAATACTTCCGAGTGAATGAATCTTGCAGTACTGAGAATAAAATTCAGTAGTTCATGTACAGACAGAAATGTCGTGGCTGTCACTGCAGAAATTCAGTTCCAAGCCTGCCTTGCCTTTGTACTGGCACATTTACACTCACATGATATCTGCTTCCTCACAATGGTGAGGTGTAAAGCAGCTCTCAGTTTGTGTCCTTGTTAAATTAAAAGCTGAACCTTCATTCATGTTGCAAGGACCCTAATACTAGCTTACGTTCCTGTTAGGAAATTCCCACTCTGCAGATGCTCCCACGGCCCAAAGTGTGGCAGCAAGCTGAACAATCTGCAACAAAACTGCCCATCGGTATTACAACTACAATATAAACAGTTTGCAGTGAAACTACGTCTAAATCACAAAAGGCTGCAACAAACACTATTCCTTCTAGCAGCTTCTAACCTATTTAAGTTGGCCATTCAAACACATTTCTTGCTATGAAACAGAACTGCTTATTCCAGAAATAGATTTACACTTTAGTGACACTGGAGTACATTATTTATGAAAATCTTCCATGCATTTTCCATTTGAGTAACTTGAGGAACTGCAGTTTAAACAAGGATATATATAAAAGTAATTTATCATGATTTTAAGTCTATCTTAATTAAAAGTTAGGATATGGACACAAGCCTAATTACAGGAGATCTATATTTAAGAGGTGCCTTTGATACTATCACAAGCCACCAGGAGTTAACTTATCTAACAGACAACCCCAAACTGAAGGAGAAAGGACCTGTAATACGAATTTCAAGTTTTACTGAACGTATTTAACAAGAAAGCAAAGCAAAAATATATGGAGATCATCAAAAAAGCACTGCTAAAAACTCAGGAACACTGAGCTATATGCATTTTAGCAGCTTAAATAATTTGCATTGGTGATACAGTGTTAGTAAACTGTCAAGTCTTTAAAGAGAACATTTGACATTTTTGCCCCATTTTTTCACAATAGATACTTCAAGTAAACATTTTTGCTCAGATGTTTATGAGCAGTTTTTTGTTTGTTTGTTTTATTCATTATAAATAGTAGAACTGGAAGTGGGAGGGAGTGACGTGGAAAAAAAAAGCTTATGTATTTCTGGGCCAAGACAAGCCTCCACTTTTAAAATACATGGACTGATCTGCGATCTCCAAAGAGAATCAGAGTGAGATTCAGACATGGCTCCAGACTCCACACTGCCCAACTCCTCATCCTCTAGACCAGGCAGAATCCACTGGCTAGAGAGAAGCAGCCAGAGCCAGCAGCCTCCCTGGGTTGGGTAACATTCCCCTGCTCCTCTTTGGTCTGCTCTCACCCAGTCTTAATTCAAAAAACCCTCACAGCACAGTCTCAGCTCTGATTCACTTACTGACACTCTACAGGGCTCCTGCCTGCAGAGGAACTGCTGCCTCGTTTCTCCTGCAGGCATTTTACAGTATTCACCACTGTTTACCAGCAACAATAAGCAACTAGGTTGGGCTTGCCTTCCCTCACACAAAATCTTGGTCTTACATAACTCTAAGCAGGCTTTCCAGGCCTAAACCCTGGGATAATCTTGAAGACAGAGATCAGGCAAGGGCCTGACACCGCAATAAAACCAACCCATTGAAGACTACACATCGCCTGCTAGGATAACCTCTGCTACACCATGTGCCTTAACACCATCTTCTTAGGGTGCAATGTTAGTTTCCCAATTCTAAAGCCTTTTATAATGTAGCACACAACCAAATATACATGCTCCTGCTCCTTGAAAATCCTCCTCAAATGCAAATTTGTCCCATTACATTAACCCCTCTGGCACATCACCTCATTTTGTTCCCCATTTCATTGGGAGCATCTCCTATCAGAGTGAGCACACAAGCAATTTATTCATTCTCTGAATATACACACACCAAGCAAACAGGCATCTTCTTGTGATGGCTGTTGGTGTAGGTAAAGGACACCAGCAGTATAAATTTAGGTCACACAGTATTCTTTTCATTGCTGAATTTGTTCGCTACCTTCACCAGCTACTTAAAGGCTTTCTTTACCTTGGTATAAAATTTTCTGACCCTCTCAACTGGCTGAGTGATTTATATTTAATTTTAACCCAGTATGTGGCATAGCTCAAGGCTCTGTCCTAGCCTAATTGTGGCTGAAATAAACGTAACACCTCCAAGTTATTTGTAGCAGTTGTCCCCATTCTTACAGAGATGACACAGATATGTCAGCTTTAAGAAAGAGAAAAAAGATTCTTCTTGGTTTATGTTAACAAATCCTCAGCCAGATGAAAGGAACTGGGTGGGTGAAGGGAGAAAAGACTGGGAAGCAATGGGTACTGAAAGTCTACAGTAAAGACCTGAAGCTAAGTATTTTACTCTACCTTCATGCAATTAATGATCAAGACACTAGCATTTAAAAATATTATGCTACCCTAATACCCTTTAGCACCTCACATATGTTATTTTCAGTTTTCCCAATACACTGGCTGAAATAGAAGATTCTATTTTTTAAAAATTAAATGTTGCCTCAGAACAAAAAACTTTCTACCGCTACTATTGTCATTGGCTCTGAATAAACTTTTTTGGTGTTGCAATAGACATAACACCTACATTACAGCTTATGCTTTTCTTATCAACTAAATCAGTAACACTTTCTTTTTCTTTTTGTTTTTAAACTTAAATAAGAAATATTTTTGTCCTTTTAAGGACTTCATTCCCTTTCCTTCCCTAGGGAAAGAAGATTGCTCATTCTCTGCCATAGAATGTGGGGTGGCAGCAGTTGGAGGCATCAGCTGCACCTGAAGGAACAGAACCCACACAGAATGAGGAGACGCTTGGGACAAGCAGCTCGAGCCCAGACGTACAAGTGACTGAAAGACGCCTCTGGATAACCTGCTCTGTTTGCTTTGTTGTCTTGGATGCCCATTGCTTCACCTTTTAATCCTTGGGAGCACCAAGACTGCTCATCTTTGATAAGCAGCTCCAAGTCAGCACTGACTGCCACAGGTCCTGCTGCTTGCCTAAGCAAAAGCTGGTGGCACTTTCCTCTCCTCCCTCATCTTATGTGGGAGGAGGGTGACAACCACTAAACACCAGCACAAATGAGGAAGACCAGACCAGATTTTCTGAGTACAAATACTAAAGACAAAAGAAAAAGGAATAAAAAGAAAATCTAACTGCCTTCTCATACTTATCTCAGTTTTCCTGTACTATTTGTGCCATTAAAAACCATCCTGATCCTTGTACCAGCTGAGACTGTCTCAACTTTCACCAAGCAATCCCAAATTTTAGGACAAGAATGTGATTCACTATTGCTAATGATACTGTCTAATGCACTGACTTGCAGTAGATACAAATGCCAACACACACAGTATGTAACCTCAAATGGAGCAGCACAGCTCAGTACAAGACAATTTTACCATAAGACAACCAAGCCCTATTTACATGTTCTCTCTTTATTTCCTTTCACCATTTGATTGCATGATATCTTCCTGATATTACCTACATGGTGTTTTACTGTAATTTTTTCAGCTAGCATCCTCTGTGTGACACCATTCAGGTCTCCTGCAGGAAAATCATTCACCAAGTACCAGAACTGAGGCCCCTGAGCTCATACACATGTTGACAGTGCACAGAGTGAATTAACAGACTGCCAACAATGAAGCTCCTCCACCTACTCCTTCCTCTGTGGGTACAGCTAAGTTGCAGCTCATGTTGCAGGAACTTGTGAGAAGAAAACATGTCATTGCAATGTCACAGTATAAATACTAACACCAAAACCATGAGTTCACTCTGGAGGCTTATAGTATGCATATATTTTCTATCAAAGGCTACTCTTGGATCGGAGACCTCGCTCAGAGGAGGCCAGGTATCGGCCAGAAATGCATTTTGGAAATCAGAGAGATCTTTGATCTCTACTTTTTATTAGGTTGCCCTCTCTAACTCCCCTTTGAGCTATTTATTCAATATTTATTACATACATAGCTTTTCTCACTTTGCCATTTTGATAGATTAATTTTTTTAGAACTTTAGAAATTAGAGAGTTCTCACCCCTGAGATCAATTTAATTCCCCCTACTCTTAATAAAGATTGCTCATTTGCTTAAGTCATAAAACTCCTATCAGAAAATGAGGTTTCTGGAATAGGGTTGTAGCCCTTCTCAACATGATTGAGGTATTATACATTCACCGCACAGGAAATAAACATATTTTATCATAGTGGTCTATGCAGGAATGACCTTTTACTAGTTGGTTTGTTGGGGTTTTTGTTGTTTGGTTGTTTCGGGTTTTTCTAATAACTGGCAAAAATGAACAACTGAATGCAGCAGAATGCTGCATAGCAGAAAACTCAAAGTCTTTTGCAAGATGTAGTAGAGACCATGGTTAAAATATTATTATCTATTTTAAAGATTAATTCAATATGTTCTTCTCTTCCACTACAGAAAGCTGGGTCACACTCATCATGAGCCTTAATAGACTTTTCAGCAGTTGTCAAAGCTACTCCATCTGAAACATCGTTTTTAGCCAGAGGCATTCAGCTATTCCGAGATGTTATTTAAATTCACATGACTGGAGGGCTTTCTGTGAGACTGTCTAAAGTAATTTGTTTTGTAACTGCCCTCCCTTGCCAACATATACCCTCACAATTTTCAACACACGTACAAGAATACTGTGTTATTCCCAAGCATGTGCACAGTTACAGTTAATGCTATTACCATGAAGATTTTAATGTCAGAGCATTAGCTCAGCTAGTGTGCTATTTCCAGAAATCTCTGAACCATTTTTAGTTCTAATGATTATTAGAAGCCACCTAACAAAAAGGATTTTTTCTTTGTCTTAATAGCACTACATGACAATGCTATTCTATCACTTTATTTCACAAGATTTGGAAGGCAATATTTGAACTAAATGCACTGGAATCAAAAACTGACAGAGAGTAGGGTTTTTTCCTAGTAACTTACTTTTCACTTAATTATTATAATTCCGAAGGTTTTCTCTCACTATTCATGAGATTTTTCAATATATTTTTCTTCAAAGCAGCCGGCATTGTCTTTCCAATTAATTTTTTTCTAAGTACATTTAGAGCCAGCTTCAAAAAGATCTTAGAGAGACTTTAGTCATGATTAATTACTCACAAGAATAACGTCTTCAAATATATAGTTACATAAATTAGCCAAATTGTTTGTTGAAATATTTAATCCATTCTAGAGCATTTAAAGTTAAAAGCTAAGGATTTCTGGAAATACAAAGGGTCTTGGATTGTGAATCCAAGAGTCAATTGCTAATTTTCTTCTGTTAACCTTACATTTGCTGCCAGGCAAGATTTACTAGTTTCAAGATGGAATTAAAGAGTACATTCTGCCCAAATGAACCATGGGGAATAACTTCCAAGGAAAGTTTTTAACAGCAATATGTGATGTTCATACAAACAAGAACTGAAGCATATCAGATCACAAAGTCCAAAACAAAGTCTATGTTTCATTCTGAAGGTGGCTGTTAAGACAGCAGGACACAGATTTTGTTTAGAATCACTAAAATAACATGCATTAATAAACAAATACTAGAACCCATCCCTTTATGCTAATATGCCTCAGGTAACAATACTGGATTATATTTGTGATTATTCTAGTTAGATTAAAGGCAATTTACTACTTAGTTCAAATTCAAACTCAACCTATTTTGTGAAAAACAATTTCTTCCAAGTCAAAACTTTCTGCATGGCAGAAGTCATAGAATGAAGTACTCAAGATATTATTCCCCAAAATTAACTTCATTTATACACACTGAACCAACAGTTGCTTCTGGTAAAACCTAGCCTTATCAGATTTTCAGACGTCTAATAAATTTTATAATTAAGCAGTAAATAGCTTTTAAAACCAATAGGCACAGGTTATATTGTTCCATTTATGCATGTTACAAAATTCAAGTTATCTGACACATCATAGGAAACTACCCAAACTTGAAGACTAACATAGGAGGATACCCAAAGCTAACTCAAATCTTCAGTGATTCAGATACAAATTCTTCTACTGACATAACAAAACAGCTTAGTATATAATTTCACTCAAATGTAAATGTAAATATTTTTTCACAAATATTATGAAAACACTATCTATTAAGGTTGCTCCTTTCTAAGTGGGAGTGACGTAGGACAATGATTTTTGTACTGATGAAACAATAATGGAGTAACATGCTCTTTCATACACTTATGCACACAGTTCTGTGTGAAACATAGAATTATCTTTTTACTGCTCACACCTTACTATGTAGGACTGAACAAGCATCTTAATAGGAGAAAAGATGTATACAACAATATCATTATGATAAATGCCCTATTGTTTTTGAAAGTTAAAATGAGAATTAAATAGTATTAGGCATATCCCTCAGACTACCAAGTGTCCCTTGATCTGTCACTTCCCTACAAATTTCTATTTTCATTACACAATTAAGAAATACAAGAACACAATTCTTGTGAAACTGTGTCATCCTCAAAGACACCACAAAACTCTGCTGAACCTTTGTTTTTCAACAGTTGTCTGTATAAGCATTTTGGAGGCTACTAAAACTAGACCACTTTTCTCAGGAACACTTTTCAGTGAAAAAAAACCTTCTTTTTATTTCTACAGGTTTATTTATCACTGCAAAATCACAGATATTATTCTGTAGCCTTGAATGAAAAGCTCAGTTCAGCAGAGATACAAGACCTCTTTTGACATCTGAAAAATGGATGTATGTAATTATTTATGCCCTTGAGTATGTTTTTTTTTCTCTTCACAACCAAAAATTCCACAAAAATGAAAGAAATAGCAAAGTACAACACCTAAGTCCTCTTGTAGTAAAGGCCCCACATAACACGTATTGAGGAGGAGGGGAAAGAACCAAGTTGTTAAAGTTTCTTTTTTAGGTCACTCACCTTAGGTAGCTCCCATTCTGATCGTGAGCCATCAGCACTGTAGTAGTATGGTCTACCTTGTTCATCTGCGTGTTTTATCCACTGCAGAAAGAAATGTGATGATACAAAACGTAATCAGAGTGACAGTCGAAACAGAATCTCTGAGACCTGAGATTTAAAGTTAATTTTTAATAAAGTGCCATCCACTTCAGCAGTGTCTAATGCACAATCTCCATTAATTAACCAAGGTTAGATTGCAATGAGAGCAACATCCTGAATTGGGTTCATTAATGTTTTTTCCTCCTGCAGCTCCTCAGGAAACAGTCCTGAAATATCACACCAGAGATTGTGATAAATACATTTTGTTTTAAGGTCATGTATCTCATTCTACCAACATTACACTGTCAGTTTAAGGAGGCACAATCTTTCCATTAGATCTGTGTCAGCATCTTATCCATAAAATTACAAGAACCTCAGCCAGCAACTGCTGGTAATTTAAGAGAAATATGCATTTGTTGAACAACTTTTAAAAAACATCAATGGGAGCGTGAGATGTAGTTCATCGATAGAACGTGAATACAATATACTTTCTGTATCCTATATAAGCAACTCCCACAACCAAAGAGGCAAACCCATGACAACTGGGACTGGTCATGCAGAAAGAAAAGAATTGGGATGAGCAAAAATCTGCAAGAAGATTGCCAAAAAGTACACACAGAAACACTCACGGCAAGGCTCTTGGCTCAAGCAGGTTTCACAAGATTGCCTTCCAATAAAATGTTTGTGATAGGAAATGCTGTTTTCTATCAATCTCAGTGCAATTTAAAAAAAAAAAGTCTGCATATTTGCTAAAACATAGGTATGTCCTCTACAGATGTTTAGCAGAAACAGATTAAACAGGATAAAATTCCAAAAGTGACATAAAACTCAATTATTTAAAAACTTCTTGCAACTAAAGCATGCATATTTCAACTGGAGAAGAGGTGGTGCTATAATACAATAAACGAAGTACTATTTCAGCAAACACTTTTGAGATTAAAAAATACAAAATGCAACTTTACTGAACAACAAGAAAAATGGACTGCTTTACAAATATAAACAACCACTGCCATTTTTTCTATGTAGGAGAAATTTTTATGACATGCCAAGAATCATAGTAAGTTGTCCATAGCAATTTCGTATGAGAATAGAGCACAAATCTGCTGGTATGGCTGTAGTTTAATTATGAAGTTTGTCTACATCTGAAAGCAGTATTGAAAATCTCTGATAAAAAAAGTTATGAAACTGACAAAGCAGTCAAAACCATCCTGACTGGAAGGTCTATGTAGACAAGAGCATCTCTTTAAAGACAGTAACTAAAACACATTGGTATGAAAGTCACTCCTGCAGTACAACCAAGAGGATGAGGCAGGGCAGGAATTTTAAAAATTATATATAATACGTTCATTTAATATAATTGATACACAGCCGGAAATAAGAAAACTGTTTTTAAATAGCCAAGAACATACATACAAAAAAATTCAGTTGCTAAAGCTTCATGCATATTTAAGAAAACAAAAGGAGATACTGTTGAGGAATGCCTTTCACTTCTGAAAATACAGATTTCATTTTTAGAAGTGAATTAGTGGAAAAGATTAAGAACATGTGATGAGAAGAAGGAAAAAGTACCTTTTCATTAGTATAGTCATTGGTATATAAGGTTTGACCATGTTCATCCAACTCTTCTGACCAACCTTTTGGAGGAGAACCATACTGACTATCTGACTGGCTGTAACAAGAACTGTGGTCGTTTTCTTCTGATGAAAGATGCTACAAGTAGTCAGAAACATATAAGGCAGTTTTGAGAATGAAAGCGCTTTAAAATCTGAAAGATCAAAGATTATTTGACTAGAAAGAGAATAGTAATGAATTCAGGGAGTTCACATTTTATATCTCACATGAGAGAATGAGATGCATTTTTACAGTACAGACAACTCAAAGCATTTTCAGAACAACCAGTTTATACTGATACTTTTTTATTATCTTATTTTCACTTTACCATGTTTCAGCAATTCAAATTTAAACTCCAGGTTCTTTGCCTAGCTAAATTTTGTTCCTACAAATTTACATTGCTGAATGATGAAGAGAGTCAGCTTTAGTAAGGTGTATTGCCTCAAAAAACCTGGGATACCTGCTACCTTGGTTTTCTGGCAACATCACAAATTTCATACTTAAGTCCTTTCTTGTTTCTCAAACACATCTGGAAACACAATTATCATTAAGGTCAACTTGAAACTCCAGTTGCACCTTTTTAGATCACAGCACTTTACAGCACTCGCACAATTCATCCTAAAATATTAGGAATTTCCACTCTCCTTCTTCCCACTCTGATGCAAACGACAAAAAGAAATGCCAAAGCAAGGTTTTCTACCAGGCACAGCTAGCTGAGGTGCAAAATTGTTTTCTGAAGATAGAAGTGAATTATAATGTAAGGAATAATTTTGACGCACAATGCAGAAAAAAAGATTTTGCACACACGTCAAACAACTTCTGCTCCCCCGCAAACCCTGTTCATCCCCTTGCTAATGTATTGTAGTCTTATTCTACACATCCATTCCATGCATCAAAAAAAAAATCTCCATGCTTTCATCTCCCACAATATCTCTATGCCATGGTCTCCTGAGGAATTCAATGTAAATTTCCTTTTACAGTGTCTTGGATCCTCAGCTAGCAGGAGGCATAACACTTCAGAGAGAACACCTCCTGCTGCTCAGAAACTACAGCAGTCAAATACTGGCTGCTGTTCAGTAACACCAGCATAAGGGTTTGAGAAAAACTGTATGGCAGGAGAAAGACAGAACTGCAATTTTAAATAGGAAGAAACTTCTCCTGAAAACTTTAAATCTTCCAAAAGTTATTTAATTATTAGAAACAGTTTTTAAAAGTCAGAGGATTTAGAGACTGTTTAGATGACTACATTTTTAGATGACAGCTACACAGGTTTTTGGTGTTACTTTTCTGAGTACCTCACCACTGATGTGACAAACTCCCTCCGCTGACAGGAGACAGCTTAACAAGCACACAGGAAACTTTCAGGTCATTCATAAAGGAACATGAGAAAATATAAGTGTCCTCCACAGCATCCAGAATGTGAGCATGTAAACTGCGGATTAACCAACATTACTTCTCTTACACAGAGGGTAATGTGAAATTCTGATCTGCCAATTTCTAACCACTGTGGGGAGTTGGTTTTTTTTTTTTTGGGTGGGGTGGGGGGGGAGGGTTGTCTTCAGTCACATTTTTATACTTTGCAGAATTAAGACTGAGGAGTTGCTAAGACTGCTATTGGCCACATTTGAACTACTGTTTTATAATATATCTATATTATATATATATGTATTTATGTTTACCTTGTTTTAATGGTTAAATATTAATTGCATTGACATACGGTCAAAGTAGTAGACTTTGGCCATTTTTATTATTACTATCAGTGGGGATTGTAATAATAAAATGCATTTATATTTGCCTCTTGCAAGCAATTCCTGACACTGAAGAAACACCCTACACATGTGAAACTAAACAGAGGACCTAAAAATGAAAATTCTTCTAGAAAATCACTGTTGTTCAGTAAGAATGACTGCTAATGAGTCTATCTAAGGCATCCATATAATGATATTAGGATGTTTTGAGATTTAACTCATGTCCCCTACTTTTGCAGGCTTAAACTTCAACAAAATTCCTGAGCTGTTACGAAGTTTACCAAGCCAAGGCATTCCTTCCCCCCCAGCTAGCAGGAACAACTGCTAGAGCTGCACCGACAGGGGTTGGAGAACACTGGCCAAACCACATTCAACAGCTTTCAATTTCACTTTCAACATTTTCTCTGTATTAACTGCTTATATGCTTAAGCACTGTCCATGCTTTTTTTCCCCCAGAGTCCCAACCCCAACTGTACTAAAGCCATCTTAAGCAGACAATTACCCAACTTTTCACCTTGTAAGAAACTTGCTGCGACACTAAAGGAAATTACTGAAAAGGTCTCCCACATTATCACTTTTTGCCATTTACATAAAAAATTCTTGGGGGCAGAGACCAGTTCATCACCATGCATTTAGTAGGAACAGTTACTGTCTCTCTTCTGTCACTTAACCAGTCTAGTTTTTAAAGTTAATTACTACTTCTAAAAGTGACAATAGTAATAAAGAACACTAACTAAAGAAGCTAGCATCCCTATATTGCCATTTGTTTATTTTCGAACAAAAAAAGGGAATGAAATTGCACCTTGGCCATATGTTTTAAATGTAGTTTTGTAGTCCCTTTTGTAGTTTTGTAGAAAAGTCATGTTGCTTTTCTACAGCATGTTGGGTAATTTGTTGATGTCTGCTTCACATTATGGTCTTCTAGCTAGGTATGAGAGGTTTGCCTCTCTCTGATATGGTGACAATCTCATTCCTTTTACAGTCCAACTTAACTAAACTGCTTCACTTGACAAATTTGTCTTAGTTACTGTCCTTCCTCAAATGCATTAGCAAGTCACTACCTCTAATACATTTTATCTGTAGTTCCAAAATCATCTACACTTTCCTAGAGGCCATGTTGATAGGACTTCACTGCTTTCCAACACCCCATCCATATAACCATGTAATCATACCCTACAACTGTTTTCTTTGTGCCATGTATTATCCAGCTTCTTTGGCAAATTAGGTACAATGCTGCCCCTTCTTAATTAGCCAAGAAAATTCCATTCCCTAATCACAAAGTTCTAAGTCCAACTATAAACTATTACATGTTCTAACATATTACATTAGAATATGAGATTATTCACAGTTCTCATTTTCATATCACCTTGACATTTTGCTACCTAATATGATACAAGCTCCTCTGAGGACAAATCAGTAGAGCTACGACTAGAATTGAACCTTCCTGCATGTGCTCTTTTATTACTAAATGATCATAACTCAGATTAGTGTAAAAATCAATTTAATTTTACTGTAATAAATTAAGTCTGATTTTACTAATTAATATGACATATTTGCTCTAATTCTTCATAATCAGACAAAATTTGGGATGCCCTATATTTTACTGTAGCTTAGGCTTGGATCTCAACCTTTACTCTATTTTTTTGTTTAAATACTTTTGACCAAATCTTAAATTTTGGTCAAAACCAAAAAGGAACACAAACAGTGGAGTGTGAAGTACACTCCCAAGAGCAAAACAGAAAAGGAAAGGGGGGAAAGGGAGAATCAAAAAAAAAAAAAAAAAGCTTCAAAATCAACACATGACTGCTGGAAAGTGGATTGAGGTGACTTTGGAACATGTATCTCCCTAGACTCAAACTTTGAAAACCCAATCAAGATAAATGCTTATGCTGCTGGAAATATAAACTAGTGACTAGTTAAAAATCAAAATATTCATCATCACCCACTGATCTCACAAAGACTGAAAAACTTGATAGATTTCACTATCTGAAAGCCAAACTGTGACACCTCAAGAATCACAAACAAATGAACTGAGCTGAAAGACATTCAAGCAATTCCAAAAA